>CAOLHI010002645.1:0-376572 GCA_948474755.1 Ctenosaura bakeri | reverse complement strand
ACTTGAAAATTACAAAGAGATGTGGAAATTAAGCAGAATGAACTTGTGATTGAATAATTGTGGATTTTATCCCCATCTTTTACACCAGCCATAGGTCTATCTTCAGACTGACTACAAACTCAGAGCCGTCTATTTCTCCAATGCCTTACCTCCTTCATACCTGAAGTGTCCTGCTGCTGCTGCCTATGACAGCATGGTTATGCTGGTATAGTTTGCCAGTGGGATTCTAAACTCCATATCAATTTTGTTTGACCACCAGAGAGGACCATAAAGGATTTCAGCCTTCAGTCACCATGCAGCCTAACACAGCATATTGATCTTTCATACTACAGAAAGATTGCCAGATCTCTTTAGCAGATATGTTTCTGTGTTAAATGTAAGCAGATTTAGACAGTCTCAAAAAAACCTCTCACTTCGCCTTTCACTTATGCTTCAAATTCTAAGGATTAGTATGTATTGTGTAGAAGTGAGCAGCTATTCTAGGATACAAGTTAATCATTCTTGATTTTCTTAATTGAGGTTTCCTTTCATTTAGGTTCTTTATTTTATATAATTAGATACCCCTGTAAGGCAGTGATTCATCTTGTGGGTAACTGACATTTCTCAACTTTTGCAAGTTATGGTGTCAGCTCAAGCCCCTAAATAAATTAAAGACTTACAACCTCATCTGTTTCCCCCACTTCCAAAAGGGGTCTCATAACAACTGAAACGCTTAACTTATTGCAAGCTTTTGTGCCATCTCCAATTTTTTTGTCTCTGGATACAATAAATAAATGCTTCATGAGTAATTTAAATCAGGGCAGTCTATATTGATTATTGATTGTCAAATAGGTAATAAGCTCTCTTCTCTCCTTTCTTTTCTGTTTTTATTTTTATTGTTGTTGTTGCTGCTGCTGCTTTTCAGTGTATTTTCTACACAAGTGCAAATCTAGATCAAGAACAAGTAAAGAGAGTTTGTGATATTAGAAAAAAGTTATGCAGTTCTTATTTAATACTTTGATATTTTATTTTTGATATTTTGTGCTTCATTTCAGTTTTTCAAATATTGATTTAATTATTCAGTTAGCCAAACCTGATGAAATGTAATTTCTTTTGACAGCAGAATTACAGGTAAAATACTGGTAATGGGCAATTCTACACCCTTCAACAAGGATAAATTGCTTTATTATACTCAACTGAAAACAAGAAGTTTGTGTGCAAACAATTCATTACAACTGTACTGTGATCTTTGGTAACCTAAATGGTGGTCTACAGTGCCATTGCTATATATATGAATCCCAGCAGATATATTTTTTCCACACGTGAGCAGGATTCCAAGGAATGAAATATTCCTTTTTTTTTTACACCCCTTCTTCTACTGCTTTTTCAGTTTACTTACCTATTTAATATATAAGCCATCTTCACGTCATGCATTGCAAAACCACAATATGAAGATGAGAGCTCCTTAATAATACCTTCAAATGGCCAAAACAAAAAATGTGATGAAACTACAGTTTCATTACACATTGTGAAATACAGAAAAGTAGAGGCACATTGGAAAAGAGCAGAGAAGTGTCATTGTGCTGAAGTTAACTTCAAATCAATAGAGTTATGATCAACATGCAAAGACTGCAGCCTCCCATGATCACCCACATGTATAAATCACTACAGATCAAACATCCCAAGATACATCCTGTTACACATTACTTCAAACATAACGGAGTTCAATGGATGTATCTCTGGTATTCAATGGATCATAAGAAAAGAAGCTATGTTGGATAAGACCAAAAATACATCCAGTTCAGTGTATTGCATCCAAAACTTGGATAGTCAAAAACCTACAAAAAAATTAAATAGGAAGGAGAAATGGGGAAGTTTGAGACTTACTGTGATCATTAACAATGAGACCCTATTCTTGTCCAACAACGTTCAACTGTGGAGAACAGGCATGTTTGCTTGCCCCTGGAAACAAAGCCAGGGAAGAAAAAAGTGGGTTGTGTCTTGGCTTTTGACACCAAAATGCAGAAAAGTTGAGGTTGAATCTGCTGGGCTTACAACTCTGCTCTTTCTCTACAGTCCCTCTTTGCTGCTTGCTTGGCCTACCCATCTACCCTTTAGTCAGTGCAGACAGTTGCTGGTCACCTTACTGGGCCAGGTAGGAACTCTCTCCTCCCTTTCCACAATAGGTTTTTTTTTTCTGCCTACCCTGCAAGGATTGTATATGGGTCCATGAGGAATTAGCATGGTTAATGGCTGTTTAAATACATGGTCGCTGGTTGGTAAGCAGGGGGAAATGGAAGCGGCAGTGATGGTGAGCATCCCAGATACCTATTCAGTGAAGAGGATGTCTCCAAATTGCTCTGGTAGGTCATAGGGGATAGGGGATGGGCAAGAAAATTTATCCTTGGGCCAGCTTGGAGCATTTTTATGATATGATGGGAGTGAGGTTATCTAGGAAGATCTCCCCTGTTTTAGCTGTGTGCTGGGCCAAAATGGTATCTGAAACTCAGAGCTTTGGTTTTTGCAACCAGGGGTGGTTGAAGAAGACAACATCTTGAGGGCCTGTACCTCATCTGGAACTCACCTTGGGCTCATCTCCCCTGCAGATCATTAATGTTAAATAGTTAATATAGTGACCCTTCAGAAACCCAACTCAATTGTCTGGTCTCGTTATTTCCTGGTGGGTAACAATCTATTGATACACAGGTATTAAAACACTTCGGGCAGTGGGGGTTAAGTTCATTCTACATATGCTTTTTAATAAGTGAGCATGGATGAAGAGAAATGAATAAATGGAAGGAAGACTGGTTTCACAAACATATTGATAGCATTCACCACCAGAGTTCAGAATAAGCTTGTTTCCTCTTTCTCCCAAAGGGATGTAAATGTTCAAATGGCTGGTTAGTTGTATTCATGTATTCATTCATGTAAGGAGAATTTGGGTCTAATGAGAAAAGAAAATGGTTGGAAAATACTAAAGTTAGAGATGGAAACAAGTGATCATGGAACCCCTAACATCAGCATCCAAAACATTTAATGTAACATTTATTTATGAAGAGCAAATTTGATTCTAAATGAGTGAAGGTACAGAGGTTGTACTTATTAAAAGTGCAGTTCTGCATATGCTCAGAGCACTCAAAATATTTTTGATTAAGAGTTCTGCATCCTCAATTCAACAAGACCTAATTACCCTAAAGTCACCAGATCCCATTTGATCTTGGAAGCTAATCAGAGTCAGCCCTGGTTAGTACTTGTATAGGAGGCCACCAACAAATACCAGGTGCTGTAAGCTATGTTTCAGAGAAAGAAACTGGCAAAACACCTCTGAGTATTCCTTGCCTAAGAAAATTATATGAAATTCATGGGGTCACCATAAGCTGACAGTTGACTTGAGGCACACTCACCCTTGCTTTTCCAGTTGAACTTTGTATCCACCTATTGCTGTACTTCAGTATTGCAGTGAAGCAGTATTCTCAAACTGGTTGAACATATTACTTCTTATACATTTTTTCTCAATCATATTAGTGGGAGTGAGTAGAGATGGAAAGAGTAAAGGATGCATACATACATATACAGGCATATCTCAGTTAACGAAGGGCCTTTCTGTGGAATTCTGGGGTTTACAGTTTTCCAAGGCCCAAGAACTCTCTGGCTGAGAATTCTAAATGCCCCTCCCTAAACTATAAATCCCAGAATTCCACAGGATGTTGAAAGTGGAATAATAGCACTATAACAGTGTAGTGTGGAGATGGCTGAAGCCTCTGACAAAAAAGCTCCTTATTTAGAAAGACCCTTTCCACCAATGACCGGCAATTGCACCACCATCTCAGACTTACCTTGTCTGCAGAGGCTCTGGAAGCACAATGGTTGCGCATTCTGCCCTAGTGTACCTGGGATAGTACCTGGCTGTGCTGCAACAGGAAGAGGCATGACCATCACACTTCCTGGATCCCGGAGGCAGCTGGTGTGGGGAGAAGCACTCTCATCATGCTCCCATCCTGGCAGAGCCAACACCAGGACCCATTCTAGATGTCTCCGCTACCAGATAAGGTGCAAAAAGGGCCTAAATCTCAAAATATTAGGTGGTATACCAACAGCCTGTCTTATTCCTTCTTGTACTTCACTGGATTAACAACTGTTATATAGGGCTTTGTCCATGCCAGATATATGCAGCATAGTGGAATTAGTTGTATATTATACAGTGATTATATTCATGTCACCTTAAATATTTTCATTTCTAGGACCAGAACTAAGAACAAAGGCATGAAGCAACCTCAGTTCTTACTTACTCTATAAAAATTAACATTCTGGAGGGTTCTTTGTGTTCTTTCTCCTTCTTTTGTGTGATGATATCTGAAGTAATAATAATATTCAGATTTTTATGAGTGGCTCACATTATCTGCCCTTTAATTATTGTTTCCCTTTCATTTGTCAGCTACATTCCAGCAGATGAATTCTATCTGCAGTCAGCACAAAATGTGCATTCCAAACAGGAAAGTGATATCCTCAGTCCAGCAAGTCTGTAACTAATAAAGCAGCAGTGTTATATTTTCTCCCTGAAAAGAAACTAATTTGTTTTCAGAGCAAGCCGTCACAGGATTCTTTCAATGTTTATACTTATTCTACTTATTCTAAAGTAGCACAGAATGCTTGAAAGATATCAAAGTTGTGAATGAAGTGAGAGCTTGCATTAGGAAGGTCTAAGAAGATCACCTTGACAAAATCCATTATGGAAGGGAGGGGAACCCATTCTCTGAATGACAAAAAATTCACTAAAGGTCAATTTTCTCCTGTTCAGTCAATGAAACAGTGGTGAAACCATGCATAACCTAGATATTAGTCCTGCTTGATCCCCTTTGAGTTGCAGATGTCCCATGATAATAGTTCTTACAGTAAATAGTAACCCAGCTTCCCATAATAATTTACTACAAATATTTTTGTTACACATTTGGTTTCCATTATCACCCACAAAGGAAATTCCTGGCAGATTATTTATGGTAATGGATATCAATTTACATCTAGCTATTTCTTTAGTAATAATCCTAAGAGAAAGATTAAGAACATACAGTCCTTAGTTGCTTCCGGTAGAGAAAGAAAAAGATCTCTGCTCTGAAAACTCAATGTCAGCTTCAGCTAAACAGAAAATACTAAAATTATTAACAACCCACTATTGTGGAGACTTTTCAGCATGACAAAAATAAGAACAAATAACAAACATATTTGCTGAATCCTATGTAAACATAGATCCAAATAAGAATACTGTTATTGTTGTTGTGTACCTGCAAGTCATTTCTGACTTATGGCAACCTTAAGGTATACCTATCAGAGGGTTTTCATGGCAAGATTTGTTCAGAGGGGCTTTGCCTTTGCCTTCTTCTGATGCTGAGAGAGTGCAACAAGCCCAAGGTCATCCAGTGGGTTTCCGTAACCAACTGGGGATTCAAACTGTGGTCCCCAGAGTCATAGTCAAATGCTGAAACCACTAAATCACATTGGTGCTCAATAATAATAAGAATATTGGCTCAGTGTTCATAACAAAGAATTGGACTGGGCTCCTGCAGGCCTACTGAAGATTACCAAAATCTATTTTCAGCATTGGCATCCTTTCTGATCCATTTTTATGGGTACCAACTGTAGGAGTGGAATCAGTAACTATCTTCCAGTCTTAAATTTCCTTCAACTTGACAGGTCTGGAAAAGAGACTGTTAACAGCATGGTGCCTTTGCTAAGCAAATACAAGAAGGTAGCTAGGGAGGTACAAGAAATCTTTCAGGGCAGATTTCCCCAAACTGGAGAAGTTGCGTACAACTCCAAGAATCCATGACCAGTAATCATGTTGATAGGGGATTGATTTGTTGTTCAGATTATCTGGTGATTGTAGAGAAAGTTGTTTTGGGAAAAATAGACTGTTAAACCTTCTTTGTTTTACCATGTTTCCATTGAATAACAGAAGCTACTTCCACACTACTTCTCTGTTGTCCTCCCATCAAGATCCAGGCAGCACCTTTGCCAGGAAGGAAGCCCAACAGGAACCCTCCCTTCTGCACCCGGCCAGCTCCCTGCAGAAGGGAGCAAGAAGCAACATGAGCCTTCCTTCCACAGCACAGCCAACCTCTTTCCCCTGCCGTACTAGAGAAGGAAGTGCCTCCACCGCACTTCCGCCCCTCCCGCATGGATGGCAGTGATGAGAATGTCAACAACTGGGGGAACTTAACAGATTTATTCCATTAAGAAAATATCCCATGATCACAACAGATGGGGATGGGATGGCAGCAGGACCATAACAACATCATGCAAAAGCATGACCCACGTACCACAGCCATTGTGCCCCCATCGCGGGAGTGCAATGTCATGCAGAAATGACCAGAAATAGGAAGTGAAAAAAGAATATATTTAAACCAACCATTTGACTCTTACCTTCTTTGTAGAACTTTTTGTGATAGCTTCCCTTGCAATGGATCCATTATGCATGTGGGGGGGGGATTATGGATTTGACAGTTTGGTGAAAATAGCAAGTAGGATTTAGAGAAATAAAGAGAAAGATTATCACATTTCTAGCTTCAATTAAATGATTTTTCTGAATCTCAACATTTATTTATCCTTATTTATGCATTTTTATCCATTGACACAAACATTTTTGGGTAGTTTTTTTTAAAAAAAGTGTGTGTATTTTAACCAGTGTAAAATGTGCACATTGTTTCATGCACATGTATTCCTCTAGAGTTCTGTAAACCTCATTCCTCCAGTTCTCTACACCTCAGCAACATGCAGCTACTCATGGAAGCATGAATTTCTGAATGTAATGTTTCTCAAGAGGTACGAAAAGAAGGTGCTAATGCAGAAGCAGGGCTACACATGCTTCTTACTTCACTTTGGAATACCCCCACACACAAATACTCAAAATGCCCCACAGCCTCTTTGAGGGGGATGGTGGCAATTTTGCTAAGATCCTACCCTCCTAGAAGACCAGGAGAAGCTTTTTCTCCAAATCAGGAAATGAACCATAGGCATAGGTTTATGGTTTTGAAGAACGGCTCCTCTATTGTGAGAGTACCATGAGGGGGCAAAGTGTATGTCCCTCAGAAGAGGATATAATTTAAAAAAAAAAAATAAGAAGGATGGAGGACATGTAGTCCTCAGGCCACACTTTCACTATCCTTGTACTATGGTTTAAGGAAACCAGGCTCAATGAGGTCAAACCTACCCAGCCTTTCCCCAAGCTATTCTTCCTTCTGGTCACTAGCTTTGCTGTTTCCCAGAAATGGTATCTTGGTTAGTTTAGGGTATTTATGCCATCCTCTATCAATTTGGCAATGGATAATCTGTGCATAGTAACTCCAGTCAGCTTCTTCATTGGGCTTTATTGTACCAGCCTGTTGTCTCACAGCAATTGCATTATTTAAGGAAACAAAATGCACTGGTATAGAAACAATCATCATCACACCATCTCTGCAATAACACTATGTTGCCAGTTTGATGAAGCATGTTCTTACCATCGGTCTTCCTCTCTTCCCCGTTGACCCCACATTCCTTCCCCTGTCTGCACTACCTAGTCCATGCACTTTATTTTCCTTTTTTTTTTCTTTGCACAATTTCAGACTGTCAGGAGACTTCCCATCTGTTGAGCATCATGTTTTCCTGTCTTGCTGCCATTTTGGCATTTTGTTCTTCCAGAGTTTGCTGTTTTGCCACAACTGAGGCCATTTCCGCATGAATCTGTTATAGTGCGATGATTCCACTTTCAATCTCCTATGGAATCCAGCTGGCCCCTCCCAAAACTGCAAGCCCCTGGATTCCATAGGAGGTTGAAAGTGGAATCATCTCACTATAACTCACTCTTGCGGGCCTGAGTAATTGCAGCATGCTGGTGACCACCAGGGTAGTTACACCAAGTAATAATAATAAAAAAAAAATCTAATAGGGAATAAAATAAAAGCAGTGTTGTTCATTTCCCCCATGATGTCCTCTTTGTCCAGACCCAGGAAGTGCAATAAGCTCATCCGGATTGGGGATAGGGAAGGCCAAGTCCAAAATATTTGGTGTCATATGCACATTTTGACCAACTTCACCATTTTCTCCTATGAGAAAAGAAAAACAAATAAAAGTCAATACCCTATTACTAGGCAAAAATAACTTGGTTATGGTTGTAGCCCTAGTTCTGCTGTTTTTATTACATGGGAGTAATTCTGTGTAATTAATCTCCCTTACTTATATGGTTGTCATTCTTTGCAGACAGTAGCTCTTGAAATTCCAATGAAACACCAGCAATAAATATATAATCCAACACAACAGTGAACTCATTGTCTGAAATTCATGCAAGGATATATATCTATATGGTTGGGTTGTGTGTTATATATCTTTTGTGATACCTCTTAGCTATATCAAATATTCTGTATTGCGAGCAAGCTATAGATGGTGCTGTGTCCAACTTGAAATGGTTATTTACACACTTGTTCTAGATCAGTGGTTCTTACCCTTTCCCTTATTATAGACCCACTTTACAGATCTGTTTTTCCTGCAGACCACTGAGACTAAACTCAAGACTTAAAACTATAAAGGGCATCAAAAACGTATTTAAAATTGCTCATCAAGGGTCTTCAAATTTGGAGAAAGGGGAGAATTAAGAAAATGCATGCATTCTGATTGTAATATTTTTTATTGGTATGATTCTATACAAATTTGTTCTCCTTCCTTCCTTCCTTCCTTCCTTCCTTCCTTCCTTCCTTCCTTCCTTCCTTCCTTCCTTTCTTTCTATTTTAAATATAAAAGCTGATAACATTTCTTCAGGCATTTGCAGACATCCTGTGAGGATATGCTTGGAGGAATGTGACATACAGGAGTAGAAAGGCAAGGTGCCTTAAAGAGACTCTTCAGCTACAGAATCACTTCCAAGTTCTTGACCTTATTAATGACAAAGTGGAACAGCAGGAAGAGGTCATGGGACATCATCCAGAGGATATCCAACATCAGCAACAGGAACCCCAATACCAGCAGAACAGCATCCAACAGCATCAGCACCAACAGTCTCAGCACAAACAGAAAGTTCAGGAGGCCATGAGGGTATATGCTCGTCAAGTAACCCTGGACAAGCCTCAAAGGAGATGAGTTCTAGTGGTTGGGGACTCTTTGCTGACAGAAACAGAACCAACCATTTGCAACCCGGACAGGATCAATTGCGAGGTGTGCTGTCTCCCTGCACCAAAATCAATGACATAACGGAGAGGCTAAACAGACTGGTCAAGCCCATTGACTGTAACCCCCTCCTCTTGATTCACATTGGAACCAACAACACAGTGAGGCACAGCTTTGACCGCATCATGAAGGATTACAAGCTTATGGGTAGGAAGCTGAAGGACCTTCGTGCACAGGTTGTCATTTTATCTCTTCTCCCTGTGGAAGGACATGGCCCACAAAGGGAAAGAAAAATAGTGGAGATCAATAACTGGCTTTGAAGATGGTGCCACTGGGAGCAATTCAATTTTTTGGACCACGGCCCCCATTTCCATGAAGATGGTCTTCTGGTATGGGATGGCCTGCACCTTACAACTGTTGGCCAGAACATTTTTACTAATAGTCTCACAAACAGATCAGGAGGTCTTTAAACTAAGTTTGACTGGGGAGGGGGACAGCATTATTCTGGGCAAGGATTCAGTGAGTGCTGAGAAAAATAGCCCAAACAATATAGATAGGGCAGGCCAAGTAGAATTCGAGACCAACAGGGAGAGGGAAAGTAACTTTAGTACAGGACTTCCACGAAGGGAACATTGTCTCAAGTGTCTCTACACTAATGCACAGAGCATGAGGAATAAGCAAGATGAACTCCAACTCTTAGTACAAAAAAATAAATATGATTTAATAGGCATCACTGAAACCTGGTGGGATGAATCTCATGATTGCAATCCAGGAATAGCGGGGTATAACCTATTTCGCAGAAATAGACCAAACAAGAAAGGAGGAGGAGTAGCCTTATATGTCAAGGATGTTCTCATCTGTGAAAAGATCCATGACTTAAATCTGGGAAGCCAAGTCAAGAGCATCTGGGTAAGAATTACCCAAGAATTTTGGAGTCTGTCATTCAGTGGGAAGGAGAAGCCAAATGTAGCCAGACACACATCCTAAACTTTAAGAAAACTGATTTCTCTACACTTAGAGAATTACTTGCTGAAATCCTGTGGTCAGGAACAATTGAAAACTGTGCCAATAAGGAGGAAAAATGGCAGGTGTCTAAAGAAACAGGAATGGTTGACTAAAGAACTCTCAGCTGAGCTATGTGTTAAAAGAAACATGTACTGGAAATGGAAGAATAGTGAAACCACCAAAGAGGAATTCAAGCAAATAGCCAGGAGATGTAGGGAGAAGGTCAGAAAAGCTAAAGCACAGAATGAACTCAGGCTTGCCAGAGACTTCAAAAACAATAAAAAGGGTTTTTTTTTTAGATATGCCTGCAGCAAAAGGAAAAACAAGGAAATGATAGGGTCACTGCGTGGAGAAGATGACCAATTAATAATGGGCGGAAGTGAGAAGGCAGAACTACTCAATACCTTCTTTGCCTCAATTTTCTCCCAAAAGGATAGAAGTACCAAACCTGGGGCATAGGGAGCAGATGAGGAAATGAGGGAAATGCAGCATAGAATAAATAAAGAAGTAGTACAGGAATCTGGCTAAACTAGATGAATTCAAGTCTCCAGGGCCAGATGAATTACATCCAAGGATATTAAAAGAGCTGGCAGAAATCATTTCTGAACCACTTGTAATAATCTTTCAGAACTCTTGGAGAACAGGAGAGGTCTCAGCAGACTGGAGGAGGGCAAATATTGTCCCCATCTTCAAGAAGAGGGAAAAAAGGGAGAAAAGAGGACCTAAATAATTATCGCCCGGTCAGCCTGGCATCAATACAAGAAACATCCTAGAGCAGATCATTAAACAGTCAGTTTGTAATTACTTAGAAAGCAATGCCGTAATCACTAAAAGCCAGCATGAATTTCTCAAAAATAAGTCATGTCAGACTAATCTTATCTCTTTTTATGATAGGATTACAAGCTTGATGGATGAAGGGAATGGTGTAGACGTAGCATATCCTGACCTCAGTAAGGCCTTTGACAAAGTTCCCCATGACATTCTTGCAAAGAAGCTCGTAAAATGCAGGCTTGAAAGGGCTACTGTTAGGTGGATTGGTAATTGGTTGACACCTAAAGGGTGATCATCAATGGCTGCTTTTCATCCTGGAGAGAAGTGACTAGTGGGGTGCCACAGGGTTCTGTCCTGGGCCCAGTAGTATTCAACATCTTCGTCAATGACATGGATGAAGGAGTGGAGGGCATGCTGTTCAAATTTGCAGATGATACCAAATTGGGAGGGGTTGCTAAGGACAAGAGGACAAGAGGACAAGATCAAAATTCAAAATGACCTTGACAGATTGGAGAGCTGGGCCAAAGCTAACAAAATGAATTTTAACAGAGAGAAATGTAAGGTCCTGCACTTAGGCAGAAAAAATGGAATGCACCAATATAGGGTGGGGGGCACTTGGCTGGATAGCAGTATGTGTGAAACGGATCTAGAAGTCTTGGTAGATCACAAGCTGAACATGAGTCAGCAGTGTGATGTGGCAGCCAAGAAAGCCAATGTGATTCTGGGTTGCATCAATAGGAGTATGGTGTCTAGATTGAGGGAGGTAATGGTACCACTTTATTCTGCTTTGCTTAGGCCTCATTTGAAATACTGTGTCCAGTTCTGGGCACCTCAATTCAAGAAGGATGTTGACAGGGTGGAATGTGTCCAGAGGAGGGCGACCAAAATAGTGAAGGGTCTGGAAGCCGTGAAGCCCTATGAGGAGCAGCAGAGGGAGCTGGGGATGTTTAATCTGCAGAAGAGAAGGTTAAGAGGGGACATGATAGCCATGTTTAAATATTTGAAGGGATGTCATGTTGAGGAGGGAGCAGGCTTGTTCTCTGCCACTCCAGAGACTAGGACAAGGAGAAATGGATTCAAGCTGCAGGAAAGGAGATTCCACTTGAACCTCAGGAAGAACTTCCTGATGGTCAGAGCTGTCCAGCAGTGGAATATGCTGCCTGGGGGTGTGGTGGAGTCTCCTTCTTTGGAGGTTTTTAAGCAGAGGCTGGATGGCCATCTGTTAGGAATGCTTTGATAGGTTTTCCTGCATAGCAGGAGGTTGGACTTGATGGCCCCTGGGTCTCTTCCAACTCTATGATTCTATGATTCTATTCTATGATTCTATGATATCACAGCACCTTGGGGTCTGCAAACCAGAAGTCAAGAGCCACTGTTCTAGATTTTTCCTTAGTTGGGTAAAGCCGTTCTTCAGTAGAAACATACTATTTTGTCTTCTCTCTGAAATAATCTGACATGGTATCAGAAGTTTAATCACCTTCAAATAACTGTTTGCCATTCTGACATAATTTAGGAGCACACCATGAACACTATTCACTCTAAGGACTTGGGCTGCTGCATAGCTGATTGGCAAAATAGATCAGTGCACCATTGACTAAGGCCCTTTTTGCACCTTACCTGGCGCCGCTGGCATCGCGCGGGGATCACACGAAAAGCCTTGTCCAGGAGGCACTTGCATCCCCTCCACTTCCACTCCACACCAGCTCCATGCTGGCTGAAAGTAAAGCCAGGTACTTTCCCAGGCTGTGCTGGGGGAGGAAGCACGATGGTCATGTGCCCAGAGCCTCCGCACGCAAGGTAAATGTGTGTGCAGCACAGGAAGGACATGCAATCGCGCATCATATTCAGCAATGAGCCGGAAATGATATAATGCGCATTCTCCCCCAATGGCCTCAGTGAGCATCTCGTGATTGAGAGGACAACATGTAGAATGGTCCTCACAATCGCACAACACTTCCAAGGCCATTTTGCATCAGGACTGATGTGCGAAAAGGGCCTAAGAGAAGAACAAGATCCTTGGCTCCCTCCATGTCCCAGCACCATATCATGGGCACAAAGATAAGACCCTGGTTACTGGCAACCCAGCTCTTATTTCTGGAGTGGAATTCAGAGAGGATCAGATATTAGTAAAGTTACTTTTTGGAATGATACATCTTTGAATTCCCTCACAGTGACCATGCTGACTGAAGGTTTTGAGACTTCTAGTCCCCCCAAAATTGACACCGTTTGGGAATAGGTGGGCCAGAAGTCTGCTAACAGTACTCAAAAGCTTTTCTATCAACAGCATTGACTCACCATTTCGTGGTGTCTGCCAACCATCTCACTCTCTTGTTCTAATCCACACTTCATCTAGGTAAGGATGTATTCCTTGTATGACTCTCTGATGCTGCCAGGCTTCACCAGCCAGAGTCTAATTAAAGAGCTGCTGTTTGTGCTTCAGAGTGATTGTAATAGGTGGCAAAACACTCTGAAAATGACAGGATGCTAATGAAGACATAAGAAAAAAGTGAAGGTAGTGTTTACAAATAGTTTGCTGTGAGACAAAATGAATCTTTAATGATCGATTTCAAATTAAACCACTAAATGCTCAATTGTTATGTAATGGTAGAATGTTCAGCTTGGCCTGTGGGCTAATAAAACACCATTTTTTAAAAAAGAATATCATATTGATTTTATGATGAAAAGTACTTAATATGTTGTGCAATTTATATAAGGGGAAAAACCAGGTTAAATTGGAAATCCATTAGATGCTGGAAAAATGAATGTTGCTGCCCCTGACTGCTCAGGTTACCATGGGATGGGAGCAGGGGGAAATAAAGTGTTGATGTTAGAACAAAGAAACATGTCAAAAGTCTGTTTCATAATGCAAAGCAGACAGAGAAATCTATTGATACATTTCTCTATTTCAAAGGTAAACTGAGTGTGACCCTGTCATTTAGACACCACAAATATCCTTGTACTATATAGTGAGAAGGCCAAGTAAGATAAACACAGCCCTTTGGATTTGTGTAAGCCCTCAGTTTGACAAAGCTCCTTCGTATGATTTTTCCTTCCAGACTGATGGGGTGCAAGTTTTATGGTTGTGTTGTACAGGAACGTGAGAGATTTTAATATTGCAAGCCTATGGATACTCACAGCTAAATTTTACTTAAATTCACAGGGGTTTATTCTCAAGTAGGTGTACTCGGAACTAAAGCCATTTCCACACTAGGCTGTTATAGCGCTAGCCCTAGGCTCCTCCTTAAACTGCAAACCCCAGGATTCCATAGGGTGTTGAAAGTGGGATAATAGTGCAATAACAGCCTAGTGCGGAAATGGTCTATAGCTTTAAATTTACTATTTTGAAAAGCAGTATACATCTGTAAGGTGTGATCGGGTTGCCTTAGGCACATAGAAACAACAAATACATTTATAAGTATATTTAGCAGACTTCTCACAAGAGGAGTTCAGTCTGCCCCATTCAAATATACTGAAGTTGTATGGGTACAAGCATTTTTTTTCTTTACCAGAAAGATACTGGCAAATGTTTAGTGAGAAACTATGAGAGTAGAATAGTAACTCAACTTGAATGCGTTGCTGTTGTTGTGCACCTTCAAGTCATTTCTGACTCCCAAGGTTAATCTATTTCCCAAAGCGAATCTATCATAAGATTTTCTTGGCAAGATTTGTTCAGAAGTTATTTTTCTTGGTCTCCTACGGAAGCTGAGAGAGTGTGACTTGCCTAAGTCCTCCCCAGTGAGTTTCCATGGCAAATAAGGGATTTGAATCCTAGCCTCCAAAGTCATAGTCCAACACCCAAAGTACTATACCACACTAGCTCTTAAAAGTATAATTATAATACATAATTTCTGTCAGTGAACAATAACTTGAGGGAAGTAGACTGAGTGTCCCATTGACAACTTGGAAAAGTTCCTTTTCTATATCACAACTGCTAGAATCTCTTAGTCAGCATGAAAAGGAAATTATGAGTTCCCCAGTATCCAATGTTTATTCATAGGTCCTGCCACTTTTATGCTCCTCCTTCATCCAGTTATCACACAATTGAGGTATTGACCCGAATGTCACATTCCTAAAGCTAGGTTAGAATAGCTTGGCTTTGGACCTTTTGCAAAACCAGTGGCATCTGTTACTGCAGTTTCTAAGTCGCACTTGGGGTGACATTAGATATCACTTTGATATCAATAATTTGGCTTTCTTCTACCATCCCTCTCCACATGTCTGCGAGCTCCCCCGGACAAGCTCATAGACAGGCACAGCCACTAATTGCTGTAATATTCCGACACAATACAGGCTGGCCAGAAACAGCCATCCCACTGCTTTGAGAGACCTCAAAGGCATGTACTCTATTATGTATGCACACTACTTACAAAGAACTCCCTGCCCCAAGCAAGAGGCTTGATTAGGAGAATCCTCATCTGACAAGCACTCTACATTTGCATACTGTCTACTTCTTTGTCAATTCGGACTTAACTCAATCATGCTAAATTCTGACCTTTCGGAGGCTTTGTCTCCAGCCCGAAACTCATTGTTTTCCCCAAGTACGGAATAGCCTGTGGCTACATCATCCCCTATAAAAACCCCTGACTTTGTGAGCTTCCTTGGATTGCTCCTGACTTCCATCCAGCCTTGCTGCCAATTTGCTTGGCGAGCCTTCCCCTCAGTCCCACGTACTGAGACTTCATACCTACGAACTCAATCTGCAGACTACTCGGGCTCCAGGAACAAGTGTAGTATTATCCAAACCAACTCCCTCTTAAAAATCCCTCTATCCCACTCCAACCTTTATTTCTTTAGTTCTTGGTGTGAGTGTGTTGCATCCACTGTTTGACTGTATTTTTGCTCCTTGACTTGGTCTGACCCCGTAGACATTGATTGAAAGATCTCACTCCGTCGCCCTGCCTCCCGCATTGCTAATGTGTGCTCTTGGCTAATTTCCCCATCTTTTAATAATTGAGAGTGCATTTAGGTGTCCCTCCTGGGACCCCCAGAAAACAGGGTAACACATCTTTAATATATATTTCTGAACTATTCTAAGAATGATATTCTGTAAATAAATAAAAACACAGACAACTGGGAATTTCAGATATGATTGACCTTAACCTAGAGTGGGTCCTAGACAGTTGAACCAAATCAGCCACTGATAATATGGGCTTAGTTCCCATTGCCTTGATTACAACAATGTAGTTGCCACCACCATATCTACACTCACCTTTACAGGTGCTGCTGTTTGTGCAACATTCTGGTCAGCCAGCCATTTTCCTAAAACATCAATAACCAACTTTGGTCATTTCCGCACTGGGCAAGGGAATCGCCCCATGATGCTACTTACTGGACTTCTTGGCTCCCAGGTCCAGTCCACACAGTTCTGGAACAGTGTGTGCTCATCGATACACACTGCTCTGTTGTCCCAAATGGCGGCTTCCAGTTGGTCGAGGGTCTCAACCAACCATTGAAGCGTGCCAGCCTAAAGCCCACCCCTGGCAGATAACAGGCTCTCATTGGGGTGAGCCTGCGAATCTGCATAAGGGAGCAGGCTCACAGTGGCACACTCCATGCTTTTGAAAGACCTGTTTTAGCGGTCTTTCAAAAGCACACTGGACGGCCACTTGGGGTCATTCTGGAGCAGGCTGAGATGTGGATCTTTGTTAAGTAGGTCTGACCCAGTCCACTCCCAGGTGCAGACATCCTCCCTGGAAGATGCTCTGCCCTGTTTTAAAAAAACCCATGTGGAAATGGCCTTTGGCCCTTTCCACACGGGGGTTTAAAAACGGTGTAGAGCGACCTCTGACAGAGGTTGTCTACACCATAAAGTGGATTGGGGCAGACTACTTTTGCGTAGTTCCACACCCCAATCCATGCTAGGGCGACCGGAAGTGGTGGCGCTGCCTGCTTTTGAAAACCACTTTTCAAGTGGTTTTTAAAAAGCACGATCATCGTGCAGCCGCGTGCAGCCCCATCACAGCACCCGGTGTGGATTTGCAGGTGCACGCAAGGGCATGCCTGCAGATCTGCTGGGGGCGAGCTTTCCGGCTAGCAAGCTTCTCCAGTTGGTGGACAGCCTCCGCCAGTTGTAAGCTGCCATTTTGGGCCCCACAGGATGGCGTGGGATGCCGAGGAGTGTGGAGCAGCAAAAATGCGCTGCTCCACATGGCGACGGACTCAGGTAAGGTCCGTTTCAGCATGGTTTCCCCCGTTTCTTCATCCGCGTGTGGAAAGGACCTTTGTTTCTTTCAAGGGCTTAGTCATGCCCTCTGATCACAATGAGCTGCTCCCTTCATGAATTTTACCAGATTAAGCAGTTTCTAGGAACTTCTGCATGACTTACAAAACAGAAGGGAGCAGAAAGAAGGGTGAAATAAGGATAGGAGATTCCTCACATAGTGCATAGTTAGCCATGGAATTGTGCCATTCTGTGTAATATGAAATGATACCATGTTGAGGTAATAGTCACCAACTTAGATGGCTTTAAAAAGTGGCTTAGGCAAATTAATGAAGCATAAAGTTATCAGTTGCTACTTGTGATGAGTCATAAATATTACCTCCAATAGTATCAGAAACACCATGTCTCTGAATACCAGTTACAGTGGAATGATGCATTGAAAGGGCAAGAATCAAGAAATAGAAATTCAAAGAGACTACATGTGGGATGAGTCAGGAAATAAATAGACCTCTGCCTCACCCCATCACATAGTGCAGACTGGCACAGCCCGCACCATCTGCCATTGGTGGCCTGTTGCCCCTTTGGTAAACCCTGTCCCGGGGTCTACAACTTTGAAACAAAATTATTCTAACCCACCAGAGAGGTCACCCGGATGCACACGTAGGCAATAACGGTGATATGATCGAACAAACCAGGTCAGGCCAGTAAAATCCCCAGTCACGTAGCCCCAGGAGACCTCATGTTGTGATAACCCATGGTAGACAAAAGATCCTTAACCTTTAAGGAGTCCACTTGAAGGGAGTAAAAGTTTTCCCGGAAAGTTGGGCACTGGAAGCAATAAAACCTTATCAAACTGATCTCCAGAAACTCACACCGCAGCCCCAATGTGGAGGAAGATCCTGTTGTTTAGATGACACCTTCCAAGAAATGCCAGGTGTGGAGTTGTTTTTCTTTTCTGTCCCTGTTTGTTTTCCCTGGGAGAAGATTTGCCTTCAAAGTAAATTACTCCTACAAATAGTCCCCGTTTTTGGGCTAGTTAGGCAAGAGGTGAGGCAAGGAGAAGTATGATGCCTCCCAGTCATACCAACTGACCAGTTCTCCCCTCCTGACAGCTGCACAATCTCCTCAGCATCTCTTCGCTGAGCTGCTGTTCGATCGCTGCTTCCTGGACCAAGGACTTCAGGAAGAAGTGCAGTATCACCCAATCTGCGAATCCCTCAACAATCCCTCTATCTTATTTCCACTCTTTATTTCTTTTAGCTGCAGGATGCATGTGTGCGTGTTTGCATTAGTGCATACTATTACTATTCAATAAAGTCATTCATTGGACCTTTTCATGTGATTTCTGACTGAGCCTGACCCCATAAACTTTGGGTAAAAGATCCTTAATTACCCTGCCCTCTTTGCACTGCTAAAGTGGTGTTCATAGCTAATTTTCCCCACAAGTGATAATTTTGACAGGCGTTGGGAATCCCCCTAAGGGGCCCCCAGCAAACAGAGTAACAGATCTCATCTGGGGAGGGCATCAAACTCCTCTCCTCCAAGCAGTGAAGGCTGCACATGTTCAGGGAGGCCTTGCTGTAGGTTCCATTTCAGCTGGAAGGCCAAAGGTTGAAGGAAAAAGATACAGTTTTGTATGATTTTATGATTTCTGGATTTAGATGATGGTTTCTTAAGTGAATAGAAATAAGTCATCTCCAACTTCCTTTATTATCATTTATGCATAATCTCTTTTTCTGCAACTGCATTTTGTGTTTAGTATCTCTCTAGGTTCCCTTTCGTACATTACACTGGAAACACTATAACAGCAAACACACACTCTTTGTGACTCCTCTCCCTCCCACTTACACACATTTTGTTGTAATATGTGAAGCCACGTTTATTTGTGAGAGTATTAGTTATACTGACACATTTAGAAATAATTAATATGGTAAATCAGTTTTACTATGTGTTAAACATTGAAACTAGAGAGCAAAATGAGAATACCAAATACTAGCAGGCAAAAATGCATTTTACAATGCTCATAGGACTATGCAGAAGTGTACATGAAATAAGACTGAGGAGAAAATGGAAAATGTCTAAAGATTGAATTAATGTATGTACAAAAATCACATAATGATCTGGTCTAGAGGGTCTCTATCAATATTTTCAATTAAAATACTTTATTTCTTGCAATAAAGAGAACATCTTTCCCCTATTTACTTTAGAAACTCTGTAAAGTCTTACAACTGAAATGATGGGCTTTTCTTCAGCATTATATAGAATTCCATTCACTATAATTAAAGTTGTAAAGAATAACTATGTAATAGTTCTGGACAGAGATGCAAATTGACTATGTTAATGAAAAGGAAGAGACATACATGGTATAATTGGTCTCTCCCCTTACATAAATATGAAATGATATTAGTGAATGTTCATATAAAATATTATATCTTATTCATGATTAACCATTTCCTGGGGCATTAAAAGTTATAATGTTATCAATAAACAACTATATACCAGTAGCAAGATTTTAAATATTATTATGTGGTATATGGACAATAACTGCAGACCTGATGCATAGTTTTGTCGCTAACTGATTCCCCTCTCTTGAGCCTATAAACTTGATTACTTGAGACAGACCTAGTGAATGTCTGTCCCACATGACAAGCAGTTAGCTGGCTGCAGTATCTTTTAAGACAAAATGCAAACAGTTTGGTTAAAAAAAAAAAGTATCACTGAGAACAGTCACTTTATGGTAAGGTGGGCAGAACATGGATCAGGATATGTTATTCATAGAAGAGTGGTAAAGATAACTGATCCCCAATTGTTTTACAGAAACCACAACAAATTAGACTGCTGAAATAAAGAAAGTTGGAGTGGAAGGAGAACAGTTAGTAGCTTGTGTGTATGTGGGTGTGTGAATTCAGTTCAGCAATATTGCACAGAACAAATTCCTGGGGTCAGAATTCTTTAACGGTAAGTGTAGGACTTCTTTGGGCTCTGACTGGCGGATCTTTGATTTCTGTATTACGGATGTAGATAAGATTCACATTTTTGTTTTGTTAAAAAGAAAGTCAAAAACTGCCAGCCGGAAGCCACCATTTTGGATGCTGCGGGATGCCGCAGGACGCCACCGCGTGTGGAACAGCGAACTCGCACTGCTCCACGTTGCGACAGCTCCAGGTAAGCTCCATTTTGGCATGTTTTCGGACGTGGCTTCCTCCGCATGTGAAAAGGGCCTCAGTTTCATTGGTTACTGCATAAACTGTGGGATTGTGGCATCTGAATTTCACTACCCACATATTTAGTAGTGGGGCTGGTTGGAAGTGGCTGCACCAGCTTAATGGACTTTATCAATCATATTCGATATTATTCACTTTGCACCACTAACATGCAACTAATCAGGCAAGGATACAAACTTATGCAGAAATTGGGCAAACTGAAATGAAAACAGGTCGTGCTACATCTTTGGAATAATGGTAGCCGCAAAGGTGGCTTGTAAGTCAAAGCCCACATCAAAGAATCTGCTTTCACTCAGGTCAAAATCCAAGCTCAGCAAGAACTCTTCCGTACAGGTGAAATGGCCTGGGAAGTAACAGAGCTAAATGGCACAAGGAGACAAAAGTGCTTTATTTCTACCTCCATAAATCTTTCCTTCTTTCTCTCATATTTAAATATGCTTTTTATCAGTATTTCAGGATAATGTTACTAGGCAGTTTACTCCTCACAACTGTCTATTCATCTGTCTGTCCATCTCTCTCTTTCTCTCCCTCTCTTCATGAGTTTGAGATTCCCAAGAAGAAATGACAACAAATTTCCCAACTATTAAAACCTGTTACATTATAAGGAATCAGTTATTATTATGCGTTATTATCACCTCAGAAAGGTGGGAAATTTCTGTCCTACATAGCACTAGATACCACTGCTTTCCTAATCCCACCTTCCCATGGCCTTTCAAAGCAAGTTTGATTTCAAGCCAACGTGAAACAGAGTTGAAACATGGAAAAGGTTCAAATATTAGCAAGGTTTAGATGGTGAACCTGTGGGTTTTTAGCTTGTCGCCACTATATGGAAATGAATATTGAATATGCTGTCAGCCTTAATGGAAAAGGTGGAATGACAGATATCTGTGCCTTGCTATTATATGCCCTTTACATATTTGTATTTTAATTTTTGTTCTCAAAATGCCTTTTAAAAACTGAAGTGAAATTAGCCCTCACCTTGGGGTTTGCAACCCAGCTGTCATAAGAAAGGGAATGAAAGCTTTTTTCATCAATGAAACTTCCTTTCATTTTATGATTGTAGTTTCTTGTTATCAAATAAAAAGATTTGCCGTCACATAACACTTTTTCAGTCTCCTTTGCTCTAATCCTCCACTTATTCTCACGTTCTCGTCTACTTAAGGATTTAAAAATTGGATCACATCTGAAGATAAGACTGGGATATCAAAGGGATGGTGTTATAGACACATATACTCACTGGTGCAAAATTTAATAAAGGGCTCACATCAGGTCTGATAAAACAGAGAGTAATATGTGGTCCCTGACCTTAAGATTTGCTAATCTGAGAATCCATTTCCTTTCAGCTTTGCCTCTCCATAACCCTCAGTTTATTCTTATTTTATATTATTACTAGTTTTATTCTGTCTGACGCCTAATAGCACCATTCACTGTTGACTGTGAAACATTAGCTTCATTAGTTGGGGACAAATCAACAAATATGGATTTTATTTTATTTTTTAATTATCTGCTTTGCACATTCCTCAGAACAGCTCCAAAGTCCACCTGTAGTGATCAGGTTGTCTTCTGTCTAGAGATTTTAAAGGAGCAGATGTATGCACTTTCCACAGTAGAACAGCACATTGTGCCTGTAACCCCAATGAATACTAGTTTGGCTCAATGGATGAGGAAACCCTAAGAAAGGGGCTGTACTTTCTGGCCAAATTCAAGAAGAGAGGGAGAGATGGAACTGAAGAGGAGCTGCAGTTGCCATGGCTAAGGATCAGGCCCTTTTAACTTGAACAAGGTTGTGATATTTTCTATGGCCCATTTTGGAGGGAACAAAAAGTGCATTCTGTGTAATTTGTAAGAGTAATTTCTATGTTCTATTTGCTTCTCTTTTGTATTCTTTTATTTAGGGCTTTAATATTTGCTCCAAATATTGCAGTACAATTGATCATCACAGAGAGAAGAGCCCTGCAATCCAATCCTGCACTGACACCTCACTGGATTCTCAGAACAGCGATACCTAATTTGTTGCATTGTTTTCTCTAGGGATGGGATGAATCCAGAATTTTCCGAATCTGAATCCAGATCCGAATCCCTGGAAGGTTCTGAATCCTTTTTTTAAAAAAGAGTTTAAAAAGCAAGGGAAAGAAAGATAATCTTGGGCAAGACAAACTTTCTCAGCCTTAGCAAGAGCCTAGGAAAAGGCAAATCTCCCTCTGAAGAAATCTGGCCAAGACAATTCTCCTAGTTTTGCCTCAGGATCTCCCTAGGTTGAAAATGACATGAAGGCCCTTTGTACACAGGTAGGAAAATGTGGCTTATTAATCCCACATTTTCCTGCCTGTGTAAACAAGGCCATATACTACAGTAGAGAGATAATTCAGGTCAAAACTGACTTTTCTTTGCATAGCTCCTTCTGGCATCCTGGAGTTTGTAGTTTGATGATGCACCAGCACAATTTGGCAGAGAAGGCTGTGACCCCCAGAATTGTATCTGAAAGAGGTTTGCAAAGGAGCTGTGCAAAGGAATGTTTCAGCTGTCCTTGAAATCTCAAGCCTGTAGCTTCCAGTCAAGTACTGAACTTAAATATGAAATGTTCAATTTAAATATCTTAGAATACAACCCCAGCTGTAATTTCTGAAATTGTTAGCAAAGGCCATTATTACTCCAAGAGAAAAACTCACTTATTTACTATCTTCCCTTGTATGTCTGATCTCCCAGGTTTTCAGGCATCCCGGTCTCCAACAATCTACATAGTGAGTGGATTCGAAAGATTCGGTTTGCCTATTTTGGCATAGAGATTTGAATTCAGGAATCTCGAATCCTTACCCAGGATTCGAGGATTCAAGGATTCGGTTGGCCCATCCCTAGTTTTCTCTCTCCTTCTCTCTCTTTCATTCCCCTCCCCCATATATTGATTTAAATTGTGATTGTATTTGCAATATTGAATTATAGTTGGTGTCATGGAATCCAGAAAGAAGTACATGTCTTCTCTGAGTCATAGTAATTTTTGTTTGAAGACTTAGTAAAAGATGATGCTGTTCTACCATAGCTGTCTTGATGCCCCAGGCAGAATCTGTGGTATATCCGCTATTCTGCTATTATACTGACAGGTAGGTAGACAAATGTCTTATGTGTGTTGATGCATATGCAGAAAAGACTGTGGGACCCTGCTCATGCTGTTAGTACATAGCTGCTGCCACATAACTGTCCATTTGACGTTCATCAAAAATAGTTTCTCATTCATGCAAGTGTATTCAGATATCTTCTATGTTAGGGATGAGAATTCTAGGACCTATGGGCCATGCATAGTTTGAGGGGCCTTTTATGTGGCTTCTGAAACACCCCTCCCCCCAAAAAAAACCCATAGAGCACTGTATCAGTAAGAAAGGGTGGGAAGAAAAGAAAAAAGAAGACATATTTCATTGTAACACTTCAGGAGAAATAATTATTAGATAAAACAAGGTGCCACCCCATAACTTGTTTTACACCAGGATTATTTAAAACAAAGCCAGAAGTAGCTTTCCTATTAATTCAAATTTTATTTTTTCATTCATTGTATTTATTTTATTTTATTTTATTCTATTTTATTTTATTTTATTTTGGAAACTGGAAATGAAGCCTGTGGAGGTGTAGGCGTAAGGGGTCGAAAATAGGCTGCACATACATGTTCTACATGCAAGGCTTTCCAATTAACCAGTGTGTCTTTCTCACATATAGGATCTCTGTATCTGTGAAGATATCTGAAACCTTTGCACTCTGTCCCACTTTTTTCAGTATATTCTGATTGCCTGGGTGACAGAATTCTACATGCCAATGTTGCTGTATAGCCACATTGCTGCCACCCTTACCAAAGTAATGCTACATCACGGTTAGCTAGTCATTGGAGGCACCAACAGTAACTGGCTTGTTCACCCTGAAGGTTTGGTCCTGCATATTAAGGGATTCTAGTCATGAACATTATTGACTGTCTCTCATCAGCTCAGGTAGGGAGACTGTTGGTCAGCGCAGTTAGGTGGTGTGGTACACTACCTAATACCTAATCTGTCCCAAAGTAGGCATGCTGAGTGCCATTTGTAAACAGAAAAGCAGAGTAAAAACTCATAAGACAAACACCAGAGGGTTGTATCAAAAAGCTGGTAGGCTGTGTGGCTGGTGGGTTGTTTTTGGCTTACTGAGTCACAAATTGCCTAGGCATAGTGTGCAAATGAAGCATTACAGCTGCATTACCACAAGGGTGGGCAGAATGCAATGCTGAAACTGCATGTGACTGAGTGGCCATTTCTGCACCCTTTCGCCCCAAGACTGTCCCATGCCCCCACTGAAAAGAATTTGCTCCCTAAAATGACCTCAAGCCTCAAATTCCATTCATGACTACTTCCAGAAGCTGAGATTCTGCATTAAAGCAACCCCACAACTTATGTTGCTGCAACTCCCTTCCCTAAACAAAAGAGTAAATGGGCATCCAGCTACTTCTGGTCTGGATTTTTAAAAACACCCTCCCCCATGGGGGCACATTGGGCAGCCTGTACTGGGCTCTGGAAGTGAAAAATTGACTCCTGAACCCCAGAAACTGACCAACCCTGTGCTTGAATACATGATCATCAGATCAGAGAGTGAATCCCAAGCCCTTCTAACAACAACAACAACAACAACGGCACTATTACATTATCTTTTCATTGTTGCTTCTCTTTTTCAAAGGCAACTGGTCTTTATTTTACTATGCAGTTACTATTGTTCTGAATGGCACATGGTGTTTTAGGAAAATGAGGCTTTTTTAAATGACATTCTCCGCTGCAAAAGGGAATACTGTATTGACTTTGGCCAGCAGTCATGATAACTTAAATCCTCTAACCAGCTGTGTTCTTTACGTGCCGTATCATTAGAAGTCCAGAAAAGCATCAAAGAGAAAGTATATCTCACACACTCCTCAGCTGCTACCATGACAGCTGTCAAATACTTCTTTTGTTGTGCCAGTTGTTCACTACCGTGAGCAGAAAGCTTTATACTTGTTGAAGTACTCCTGATCAATGGCTTCCATGTAAAGGCAGAAAAAAAATGCATTCATATCAGCTACAACAAATATCTCCATCCCAAACCATTATTTATGATCTGCCTCCTCCATCATGTTGTAAAGTGGAAAAAAATCACAGAAACACAAATGATCAACCCAAATAATCAAGAAGCTAAAGCAAATCATCAGCGAGGAAAAATTATTGAAAGCTCATGCTAAAATAAAAACTAATTGGTCTTAAAGGTGCTGTCACATTACTTTTTTCCTCTTCCTCCTTTCCTCCTTTTTATTGTTTTATTATGGACTCTGAAGCTTGGGGGGGGGGAGTGGAAGTAAGGAGAATCATGACAGAGATATATATTAAGGCATATACCATGAAGGAAAACCATTTTTTTCCAGTAAAATAATAATACTAGCATCCAAGACAAAGGCAATGGAATGGTGGAAGATACAGGACAGAGCAAAGGAAGTGTTGTTCATACAATAGGTAGTTAAACTGTGGAATGCAGTCCCACAAAATGTAGCAAAGGCCACATCATCAATCCAATTTGGATGGCCAAACCAATCCAATTTTGACTGGATTGGATAAATTCATTGAGAATAAAGTTCTCAGTTGTTGCCATTCACGATGGCTACATATTGCATCCAGCTTCAGATGAGTGAGAGTGTACCATTGCAATTACATTCTCCTTATAGGTTTCTAAAACATTTCTCCGACTGGTCACTGGAACACTGAAACAGATAGGACTTTGGATGGATTCTGCAAGTCTTACTTCTATCTTATGTTACTTTAGGACCAAATTAGATGACACTTTAGAGGTGTAATTTGTAGCTGCAACTTTCCTTTTTCATGCTGTAGAGGAAACAGAGATTTAATATGGATTGTGAGTTTAATTTGAGGAGTGGACAGTATTTAAATCTTTGCTTCTGGTTATGGTCACACGTGCATGGCCTACACCATGCATGATCTACACCACACATGATCTACACCACATCATGACCTGCAGTTTTTATTGCCCAAACTTAATCTATTGAAGCAAGTAGACATATTTGGCAATGCAGACATGGAAGGGGCAAATCTAAATCAGGAACAGAGTGGTAGTGATGGGTTAAAGTGTCCTATCTCTAGTGCCAGGCTTCAAATCCAGAGTGTTTACTTTAGAGTAAATAAATAGCATCATTGAGTTTGATTCATAATGAGAAATGAATAAGGTAAAGCACCTTGTGAAGAAGGGAAGAGTAGAAAGAGAGAAAGAAATAGTGAGTGAGTTACAGGGACAGCACAATTTAAAAAAAACATATTTGGGGGGCAGTTTTGAAAGAAATAGATCATGAGTAGGAATAATTCAGCTCTCCAGATGTTGTTGAGCTGCAACTCTCAAAAGGCTTCCCAGTATAGGTTGGAGTGAAGAATGCTGGGAACTGTACTACTACAGCTTGAGGACCACATGATTCCCATCCTTTAAAGTGATTATAAAAGTGAGTGACTGGACTTAGCCAAGATTCTTTGGATGGTTCTCCACAAACTCTTGGGTGGTCATACAAAATGCTCTAACAAAAGCCTTTTTGTTCTGCTATATTTGTAAATAAAGTAAAAAAAAAACAAAAACATTGACACTCTACATTTCCAGTATCCTTTTCATCTTAAGGGAAAGAAACTTTGCAGCTTTGCCCCTGCAATGTCTCACCACTTGGAGAAGTGAAGAGCCTATCACAGTATCTTGTGCTGACAAGCTAGGTGCCTCTTCAATTGCTTTCAGGTCAAACCCCGGTCAAAACTAACGTGGATTTCATAACCTTGAGCAAAATGTTTGACAGGAGACCATATGTGAGCCCTGCATGATCCAATTGTAAAGGGCAAAGTAAAACCAGCACTGTGATTCAGTAAACAAATTAAGTCACCCACCTCTCTTCAGTTTACTCAGATAATTTGACTTTCAGATAAAGAAGAAAAGGCCATGTATCTCTCAGGGGAAAGCGCAACATTTTTCACAAGAAGTGCAGATAAGTTCATTGAGTTTTGCTTCAGGATCAAAATGTCCCTCCCTGTTCCTTGGGCAGGAAATCCTGGACAGGATGATGCCAGATATTCAAGTCACTCTAGCAAAGGACCCCCAGCTCTTGGCTTCACAGATATGAAGCCACAAAGTAAAATAATAACAGCCCTCAGATCTTCATATGATCTTAAATGGCAAGAATACTAATCAGGACATGCAAAATGAAGGCATCTGTTATAAGAGGAAAACAAACCTCAAATGCTAAAAAAAGCACAATTGCTTTTACTCACATGCATCAACTATGTTTATATTTACTCACAACTCAAGTACTCAATGTTAAAAGGCCACTGGTAAATTAATTCCACACACAATATATGCAACATTAAAACAGTAAATGAAGAGCAATTTGAAAAAGAAAAAGAAGAAATAACACATCACCTGAAGTAACGTTGGAGAAAGCAGAATATAAAAACACAAAACAACCACAGACTAAGAATGCAAAACACACATCCAATAATACCAATATGCCTCATCATGAAAGGGACAAAATTGAAAAGGACAAAATTCTTCCTGTGTATGCTGCAAAGATAATGAGGATATACAACAATATAGGGATTTGAATAATTTACAGGAAAGGAAGGAACATCTGAAAAGTTTACCATACTTAACATTAAAGCTTAATTCTCTAACTTAGGTTCACATCTCATAGAAGAAAAAAATAGGGTGAACAACAGTAGAAATTCATTACTGACAGCCAGCAGAAAGGATTAAATGATAACTTTATGTTTTGTGAGTCAAACATTTTCCAGTT
This sequence comes from Ctenosaura bakeri, assembly GCA_948474755.1. Classification (NCBI taxonomy): domain Eukaryota; kingdom Metazoa; phylum Chordata; class Lepidosauria; order Squamata; family Iguanidae; genus Ctenosaura; species Ctenosaura bakeri. Next base: position 348,494 of record CAOLHI010002645.1, on the reverse strand, counting down.
AGCCCAGTACTATCCCATCTAGTCCAGTAACATCCAGTACAGAGCTGGAAAATATGTAGCTCTTCAGATGTTGTTGGGCTGCAGCAAAACAAAAGCAGCATAGCAAATTGCTAAGAACTCTGGGAGTTGTAGTCTCACAACATCTGAGTGACTACAAAAGCTTGTTTCACATGATAACTGCATCCTAGCATGGGGCACAAGAGGAGTGGGACTGTGATGATGCTTTTGTATGATGTCATTGTGGTCTTGCCCTTCTCCCATCACCAGCCAGCATGATCATGGGGTATATCATTGATGGATATTCTCCATCATTGACCCCCAATCACACAACACTCCTGTACTTAACTGTCATGAGGCCCTTTTCGCATGTTACCTGTTTGCGCGATGGGGGAGGGCGTCTGGCGCAAGAAGCCTCATTCGAAACACTGCTGCTTCCCCCTCCTTCCTACCGCAGGTCGCTTCCTGTTTGCGTGAGCGTCGTGCTAGCGCCCCGCCCCTTCCTTCCACAGCTTAGTATGGGAGTTGTAGGCTGCGCTGGGGGAGGAAGCGCTACCCACCCGGCTCGCCGACACACTGCATGCAGGTAAGAGAGCGAGGGCGCCACAAGCATTGCGTGAGTGCGGGGCATTTTCGGCTTAAAGTCGAAAGTCAAAAAATGTGCCTGCGCCCCACTTCAGCCTCGTGAGCGCCGCACAAGTAGGAGTGCATTGTGCAGAGCGGTGCTCCCATTTGCACGGCACTCAAGGGGCGCTCGCGCTAAAAAAAACCATGCAAAAAGGGTAATGAGAAAGGGCAGGAAGCATGATGGAGGTGTTTCCTGCCCTAGCACAGCATGAGAAAGAGCCTGACTATGCTGCAGAAAGAAGAGGCGTGTCCCTCATGCTTCCTTCCACAGGGACACAGTGGCCATTTCCACAGTAGACTGTTATAGTGCTATTATTCTACTTTCAACATCCTATGGAATCCTGGGGTTTGCAGTTTAGGGAGGAGTCTTTGAGACCCTTCTCTAAACTATAAACCCCAGGGTTCCATAGGATGTTGAAAGTGGAATAATAGCACTATAACTGTCTAGTGCGGAAATGGCCAGTATGCTGCAGAGGGGAGTGTTTCCATCATGCTCCCTTCCTGGAAATGACGCTGCTGGGATCACAACTGGAGGATGACAGCATCAGGTGAAGTGCAGCAATGGCCAAAGTTCCCTCCACAGCCTGGAACTGTATTATATAAGAATATACAAAGAAAACAATCTATATACTACATAACAAAATTAAAGAAAAAAATGAGTAGGGATAAGGATAAAAGCAACTTTCAACCTTTCTCCCAGCTGCTGTAACTAAATTCTAATTGAGCCTCCTCCAACTTGCCATCATAAGCAGTTATCCTACAAAAAGTTAATAAAAGTTAGTGCCAAAATCTATTACTAACAACAACTTTTCATCAGGTGGCAAGGTTGTATCAAGTGTCATTACATAATTGCTAATTCTTGCTTCCCATCTCTGGCAATATATCTTGCTATTCCAGCACATCCAAATCTTATGATATTAGATTCATCTATTCCTCTTCCTCATTTTGTTCAGAACATATATTGTCTTTGGATTTCCTAACCTACTGTCTAGGAGTCATTTTCGAAAACTTTATCTAAGACTAAAGCATAGAGTTTAACATTTCTCTTATATCAATGTTTTTAATTTTTTTCCAGTCCAGTGCAGTCTAATCCAATGTCTCCTTTTAGCAAAGCATGTACAATTTCTTACACTGCCTCCATTTTATAATCCAAAATAAATTCAAAATGCTCAAAAATGCTTAAATCTAATACAAAATATAATTAAATCATTCTTGTTTACTCTGTTGTTCATTACAAACATTAATGTTCCCAGTTATAGTTGACCATTCTGTCTTCATTCTCAAAAATAAGGTTAATATTGAGGGAGAAAATTACACAGTTGGGTCCAAGATTCCTTTAGTTCCAGATATTAATAAATGAAGTTAGGGAAGAAAGAGAAAATATATGAGTCTTATAATATCCTTTAATAGCTGTTTTCCAGCTCTTCCTTTGCTGACTGCTCTTTGCAAGTTCCATGACAGCTGATGAGTTAAGAAGCTTTCTGGGATAATCTTTATCTCTTCCCTTGATCTGGGGACATAATTGATTATTGAAACTTGTCTCCAATTGATAAAAACATTGCCATCACTTCCTCCACTGAAGAGCCCCAGTAGGCTGGAGTCATCAGCTTTCCATCTTCTCCCAGAAGTTGGCAGTAGCTTTTCAAGTTCTCTGGCGTATTTCATAGTCCTAACTGAGCTTGCTTTGGTGGCATCCCATATGTGTATATTTAAATACAGTTTCTATAAACAAAGTTATACTTAGTTTCAAGTTAGTCTACATAGCATTGGTGTATAGAATCCTTTATTAAAAGATACATAACATTGAAACTGGAGAGAGGAAGATCTGTTGGTTTCTCCCACACTTGGTTCTCTCCTTCCTAAATAAAAAATTTGAATATTTTGGTAAATCGTTGAAAAAGAAACTGAAATGAAATGCTTCCCCATTTGCATGAGATAAATGCAATGTGCAAAGTTCTTCCAAGCAAGTAGTACCTGTCTGTCCTGAAGCTGCTAAAGACTGAGGGTATGTACCTTCAAGTCACCTTTCAACTTATGGCAACCCTGTGAACTTCATAGGGTTTTCTTAGGCAAGAAATGCTGAGAGGTGTTTTGCCTGTTCCTTTCTCTGAAATAAAGCCAACAGCACTTGGTATTGTTGGTTGTTTCCTGTCCAGGTATTAACCAGGGCTGATCATGTTTAGCTTTCCACAACAGATGGGATCTGGTACCCTTTGGGTATTTAGGAGCCTCTCCATTCACTTGCTTTTGCCCAGGGGCAGAGAGAGAAGGCACATGTGCTTGGGCAAAAGACAAGGAAATGAGAGGAGGAGCAGAGGAAAAGGCACACATTCGCCTCATGGATAATCAAATTCCTGAAGGTCAAGCCCATAAAAGTGGAGAAAGAACTGTAATTCTTCATTAATATTGTTCTCAAAAGAAAGAACATAAAATTTCAGCAATTTTCTTCCCAGTATCAGAACTGCTCAGTCTTCAAAGACTATTCATAGCCTGGGAATTATTCTTCATAAGACATATACTCTGGTTGTTTTGTTTTGTTCTGGTTTGGGTTTGGATTTGGTGCAGAAAATGTTAGGAACTTATTCTACACATATTTCACACGTCACTTTTTTTTACATAAACGGCATTTTTTTCTGTGCAAGTAATAGCATTTTTTGCCAAAAAAAAAAAATGTTTCTGGGCATAAACATTATTGTCTGCATAGATTATGCTCTTTCTTATGCAGAAAATGCTGTTTCTGGGCAGAGAAAGCACAAATTTTGCTTAAATAAGTCCTAAACTGTGATGATGGTCATTGATGATGGTCATCAATACAGGATTGGCTTCATTAGGGATTTTTGAGACTAGAAAAATATATTTTTTCTACCAATTTTCAAATATTTTTCAATTTTTTCCATCTTTAACACATACTCATGATGAACAAGGACTACCTTGCAAAGTAAGAGCCTTTGGAATTTGTCAGAATAAAACAAATTCAATGCAGAATTATAGTGACACTGAAATGTGTGAGATATATGGTTCTGGTTTTAATGTGATAACTGCCCATACACTTGAGCATCTCTTAACAACTTAACATTCATGCTGCCACACATTTTGGGGGGAAATTGTGAGGCATGGTACTTGCAAATTTCAATATCTACAGTATGTGAAATCTTTAGAGATACAGCTCAAGTCACACATTTGCCATCATTTTCATTGATCACAGTGTGATCTCTGATGACTGTAGAGCTCTTAGGAACAATAGGAACAGAATAAAGTTCAGCCAATACATGTGTAGTACAGGGAAAAAAAAAATCCTAAGACTAGAGGGACTTTGCCATCTGGCATTCAAAGAGCACCTGAGCATATCTGCATTTCTAATTCTGTCAAGAAGATGAACATGGATCAATACAAAATGATCCAGCACACAGCATTAATTTCTCCAGACTCTTGAAAAATATGCAGACAATTAGAGGAGGGGACACACAGAATGTAGAATCTATGAAGCCAATAGCATGACAGTCATTCCTGAATTAAAAGTTTAAGAAGAGAAGTAGAGCTTTACTGGATCAAATCCTAGGTTGCAATGGAAAATGAGCTTGCATTAGCCATGACTTTTTTTTTAACCGACATACCCAGTTAGTGGGCCATGAGACTGTTAACAAAAAGAGAAAAATATCTTTCATTTTCCAATCATCAGGGGAAACCACAAGCATCATATTTGTATTTTTTCTCCCCAAAATTATGCAGAAGTAAATATGCATGTTTTAATCAGTAGAGAAAGGCAAACATGTAGTAATAAGTATTAAAGTATGTACATAAGAAAAAGCCTATAGAAAAATATGCATTACTTACACATGAGAAGGGATGTCAGGGATTGATGTCTTTGAGATTCCAAGAAAAGTAATAAAAACTGGCAAATTTTCACACCTCTAGCCATAGGTTCCTCTAGTACAGCTTTCCATGGGCAACACTAGTTAACCAGAGGTCTATGGAAAGCTCATGTGCAGGATGTGTATACAGTATCTTACTTTGTGATTTACATGGCCTTTAGATTCTATGCCATTACCATGATGACTAATATTTGCTGGCACAGTCAGCCCTCCACATTTGCGGGTTTCACTTTTGTGGATTTGATTATTCATGGATTATTTGCTGTCACCTCTGCTGCCTCCCCATGCCATTTTTAATAGGGACTGCAAGCCTCATGAGACTGAGAAACTGTGAACAAGGCTTGTAAGTCCTTCTTAAAAATGGTGTGGGGCAGCAGTGGACATGACAATAAGCCTCACCAGCCACCTACTTCTGCCTTGTGAAGGAACCCTGAGGCCTCAAAGGAATCCATGGTGGGTTGAATATGGGGATCGTACTTTTTTGTGTGTTAAATATGGTTTGGGAGGGCCTAGAGTTATTCATGTTTTTTTCACTTTCAAGGGGGTCTTATGCCTCTAACCCTAACAAATGTGGAGGAATGACTGTATATCTATTTTCCTTTTAAAAGGGTGGTAGGCAGAATATTAGCTCCTTCAAGGTTGTTTTTGTGGCCCTCAGCCCATCCTGACTCCCTAGACTGCCATTTTTCTGGACAAGTAAATGCACCTCCTGAAGTGGCAATTCATTTTTAAGTAGGGCTTGGGTATTGTTGTTTTTGTGGGGGGGAGATTCAGTGTTTGACATGAAAAATCCCTAGGGGTTGTTTTTTCCCCACAAAACCTGAAGTGGATTTCTAGCTTCTTCTCGGGTCTGGTCTTTCTTTTTCTTTTTCTTCCTTTTTTTTCTTTTTTTCTTCTTTTTAGGATTTTTCACTGTCCAGTGTCCCAAAACTCACTGTAATGTCCCACCCCAGTTTTAAAACTATCTAAGCCAAGGATAAAAATAATGGAGCCCTTTCATACCACACAGTTATAGCAGTATAATTCCACTGCAACTGCCATGACCACATCTTATGGAATTCTGGGGTTTTCATGTTGTCCAGAGGCACTAGAGGAGTTCTCTGGCTAAGAATTCTAAACACCTCTCTTTGAAATGCAAAGTTCAGGTTTCCATAGGATGTTGTCATGACAGTTAAAGTGGAATCATATTGCTATAAGTATGTAATGGGAAAGGACTCCATGTACTTTTCTCACTTCTGTCGCATCTGCTCATTATGGAATTGTGGTGGGAGCATAAGTGCTCATTAGATAAGTTCATGACCTGTCAGCTTCATCTGTTAAAGTGTGTATGCTTGTGTGCATGAGAGAGAGAGAAAGAGTGTGCTCAGATAAGAGACTGGAAATACTTGGAGCCTATGGTTTCCAGACACTAGACACAAGGAAGTGTTGGATGATCCAATTATTTGACTTAGACCATGAGTTTGACAAGACCATGAGTTATATCTTGTGGTCTGCCCCACTTGACACTCCACATCCTGCCAGTCCTGTTGGCAATGAGTTTGGCTCCTTTTCCAAAATCAGTCATTGATCATTCAGTCCACAATTCTGCAATAGTAGAATAGAGGATTGGCAATGGAATTGGGGCTCCTTAAGGAGCTTTAACATCTGGACACCTTTGGCAAACATCTGACACATGTTCCTCCCGTGTTACACCTAATGAACTATTTTATACCTCAAAAGAACATGCTGCTTACCTCAGTGAAGTAGGAACCCAACAAATAAGAAAGTCAGCAGGAAAGAGGGGGCCAGCAACAAGAACAGAAACAGGGAGAGAAGCTTAATTTGTAGCTGAGTGTGTCCTTGTCTTTTCAAAGAAGAGAAACAGAAGAGGTAAAGCTTTCTGTGGAGATACCCTTTATTTCTGAAAGACAATGATTTTCACACTGTAAAAACACATAGATTTCGGTGTGGTCCTTCAGTATAGCTTTTTTCCCCATAACTGAAATAAAACAAATAGCCATAATAGGAAAAATTGAGGTCAGACTCTGCAAAATTCATTGAACTGCATGCTAGGTCCTGGAAGAAGTTCCTAGAGAGGCATCTGGCTCTCTATGCGAGGAAAAGATACCAGGATCTTTCATTCCACTGCTTTGCATTTGATCCCACCCACTATTGGAACACAGACCTTTGAGAAATTCTCTGAAACTGAATTCAGCCTTCAGACAGAAAGACATTCCACACCATTTATTGAAGACAGAGATAAAATCATGTGCCCCACAGGCATGATGTGCTTTCAATACCATTTTTGTATACCCAGTGGAAGCCCTCTTTTAAAATGGAGAAATAATTTTTCCCAACCGCACACACACATTGTCATCTAAAGAAGATATACCACCAGACTTTATTTTAAACATAAATCCAGTTAAACCAACAAACTCAGATTTCTTCCTAAATGGGATGAGTAGAACTAGAGACTAAAATGAATTAAGTGTGGAGAAAAGACAACTGACTTGATTTGTCTGTCCCTAGCCCATCTATTTAGAAAAGTTAGCACTGCTACTGTTACTTTCAGAAAGTGCTACCACTTCAGGACTGAATTTTGGTTTGATTGACCATCTAGAAATCTGGAGATCAAGCCAAGGATAGCAAGTTGAGTTGATCATTACATCATGTCACCGTATAGAGCAGAGTATCTCCAAGTAATCAATCAAATGAAGGAGATTCAATTACAATGGCAGCTATAAATGCCTTTCCACAGCCTACTGGGACACTGAGCTTGATCTCCTCCTATTTTGCTCACCTGTAGCAGTCTGCTGAAGGTGTCAGGGAAAGGGGATAGCTCTGCATTTATTAGAAATTGGAAAATGTTTTATTCATGCAGTTCCACAACCACAAATACTTCTAAATTTGCTGAGCAGAATGCAAATTATAGCAACAGATCAGCTTTTCTTCATCACATAACTGTTCACAAAGTACCATGAAACTGTTTAAGTAGAGCCAGACCTGTAGTCAGAATTTCTGAGTTGGAGCAGCATAAGTATCATGGGGATGGCTATTGTAAAACTCTCCCATACATTATTAAATAGGCTCAACATCCTCTGCCAGGAAATATATAGGTGTATAGGCAGAATCAGTGCAACCAAGTGAGATCAATGACTAGGCTATCCTTGCCTTGACAAGGGAGGGCAGAGTTTGTTCAGCATAGCCAAGCCTCTGCCACTACACTATGGCTATGGGCAAGAGCTAAGCCAGTGAGGAAAATAGAGGGAAAGAGTCTGGAGAAGAAGATGGTATCCTTCCTTAACCATGATGCTGACTAGTTGTGTTTTGGCAAAAATGGTTGTCTATTAGTCTAATTTAACTCAAAGGACCCATACTGAGAGATCTGAACACCTTGGAGGAAGGACTGATAGACCAATGTAATAAGTACCCATGTATAAAGAGCTTTCCACAAATTTTCCATGATACAGGCTATGGAGGTGGTGGGTTAGAATTGTCAACTACAGTTTCTTTCATATTAGCAAGCATCTCTTTTGTGACTGAAAGTAATTATGCAAACTGGGCAAGCAGCTTATTCTCACTGTTAGGAGTGGCAACCTTTGCATGCTTAATTAACTGGCTAGTTAGTTTGCATGTCTATTGTAGGCGTAGAAGGGACAGCCTAGAGTAAACTTCCTGTTGTTTGGTCAACACCCACTTGCCCTTGCATGTTCTTTTCCTCTTTTGTCTTCACCTTTTGTCCTGAAAGCATGCTCTCAGATCTCCTAACAGGTATTATTTTCAGCAAGTATGTGACTGCTTAATTTCTTCTTACTTTCTTCAAGAATCGAACCTGTGTAGACTATGCACAAAATTTTGTGAGTAAACTTTTCATATTTTTAACCAAACTATTTGTTTATTTTGAGCTAGATTAAGTGTATCTGGAGTGGAGATGATAAAATGGGACTGGTAATTTGTTCAACTTCTGCCTGTGCATTACAAAATACTCTGCCAATTGAGAGACTTATTACTAAAAATCTCTCAATTCCCCAACATTCACTTAGTATGCATACCTTTTCCAAATCACTTTTTCCTCAGACATACTTTTGGTGGTAGTGGTAAGGATTGGATACTTGAGCCACTATTGAGTTCTGGCACAACAAAGGATATAAAGGAAAGTAGGTAGTATTAGTAACTACTTGTGTTCTCCTTGGGAGCTCTAGTTCCCAGACTAGTACCTCCACTGCCTCCCACCAACTGTCTTGCTGTTCTTTTAATAGTCAGTTGATTGTTGTTCAATGTTAATTGTTGTGTTTTTAGGGGGTTGGTTTTAGATGGGTTGGTGGGTGGGGAGGATTGGGTATGTTTTTTAATGTTTTAAATGTAATTAATGTATTATTGTTGTTCGCCGCCTCAATCCATGGGGGAGGCGGGATATAAATAAATTATATTATTATTATTATTATTATTATTATTATTATTATTATTATTATTATTATTATTATTATTATTTGCATTCAAGCCCTATGTATACATATACTCCTCCATGTGCTGAAAGTAAGCAGGCAGAGTTACAGAGTCAATTGAGTTAGCAATTCTCACTTTGGTCTAATTATCTATCTATCTACCTATCTATCTATCAATCATCTTATCTATCTATATCCTATCTTTTCCTCAGTCCTGAGATTCAAGGTAGCTTACAAAAATTAAAAGAGATATAAATAAAAACCCATTATTATTAAAAATGTAGAAAAATATAGTTAACCTGTCAATATATTGAGGGTGATTTTAAAATGAGTTCATTTCAAATATAACACTGCAGCATATTATTAAAAGTATTTTCCTCATAATAGTCAGTTCACAAAAGGCTGTCAAAGCAAGAGAAAAACAAACAAACAAAACAGTCTTCCCCTCCCACTGAAAGAACACTATGGCAAGGGAGTTCTGAAAACTAGGAGCCACCACTGAGAAGGTCATCTCCCATGTTCCTGCCATAACATGCCTGTGGGATTAGTGTTACATAGAAGAGGGCCTCCCCTGATGATCTCATAACTCACATGGGTTCATATGGGAAAATATGGGCTTTCTAATAACCTAGACCCCAAAGTTAGATTCCCTTTCCATTATGTTTCTAACCTTTTAGCTTGTACATCTGGAGGGCACTGCCCATATATTTATTATCATTGGAACACTAGAAACCGCAAAATTTTAGAGAGGCAACGAAGGACATGAACTGGTGCTTGGAGAAACTAGTGGATTGGATAGAGACTAAAAAATAGAATTCAGTCTCGACAATGCAGTGATAGTTTTGATTATTTGAACAACTAACCGTGAATTTAAGCAGCACTGGATGGGGGTCATATTCCCCTTAAAACTACAGGTTTATCATCTGGAGGTGTTCTTAACCCTGAATGTCCAGCTGACAGCCTGAATGTGTGTTCCTTTCCCCCACCTACCCTAATGTTCCAGAAACACTGTTCCTGGAGAAAGCCATGGCTTCTTACTTGTATCATGTCTGGACTGGTGAAGTATACTGTATATGGGGCCCTTTCTGCATGATATCGCTGTTGCATTTTTGCCACAGGATGGCAGCAGTTGGCAGGTCATGCTTCTGCATGACACCATCGCCATCCTGCTGTCATCCTGTTGCGGAGCATCGCACTTGTGCAGTTTTTGCAAAATGGAAAAAAATCTGTTTCACGCCTGCCATCACATGGCGCTCCCATCACTTCTGGCCATGTGGAATATGTAGAAGTGCATTGGCGATGCTTCCTTCCATAGCGCAGCAATGGAAAAAGCCCGGCTGTCCTGCGGAAGGAATACGTGGTGCCATTGTGTTCTCAGGGACCAAGTGGGTGCAGAGGGGAGTGTTGCTGACGCGCTCCCATCTGGACTCGGGACTGCACCAAGACAACACGGAAGAGCTTCGTTGTGCAGAAATGGCCTGGGTCTGCCTTTGAAGGAATGTGCAGAAACTTCAGTAATGTTCAATATTCATTGGCTAGACTTTCAACATGAGCTGGATACTGATATCCTCTTCCTGTACTGTTGAAAGAGCTACAGTGTCTCCCAATTATTTTCAAGCCAACTTCAATGGGCTGTTCAAGCTTGGAATCCCTATGTGTTTTAACTGAAAATACGTTCTATAAATCAAGAGGCCTGTGTTGCAAAGGTCAGAGAAATAATAGCTCTTTTCTTCCCCCATTTTTTCCCTCAGTGATGCTTCCTAATATAGGATCCAGTTCTGTCCCTCTATTGGACATTTATGTGAAAGAGAATCCGTAAGCTAAATGTATTTCATGTGGAAATGACAAGAAACTACTTTCTCAACAGCTACATTCTTTAAAAAAAAATGTATTATAAGTTTTTTTGTAGGATTCCAAATAAAAGATGCTGGCAGCATGAAACACATAATACATTTTTTAATTAATAAGCAGGAGTCTAGCTATTCAAGTAGCATTCAGAATTGGACAGCTCCTGATGTTCTTTAGGAAGATCATAGAGGATGGCTGACTGAGATGAAAGAGTTGACAGAGCAATCTCTCAAAAGGAAGACAAGATGCAGAAACAAGGATTATTAATTAATGCCAAACCAATAGCCTCCCTGCCACAAAATGAAAGCATACCAAAATAAACAGAAGTAAATGAGGTCATCATTGCCCCAATCTTTTTGTCTCAGTAATACCTTTGACTTGATTCAAATGTTTCAAAGAGAAAAGGGTATTATGTCACAAGGGGTATTGATCCGTTCATTAATGTGCTAGTCAAGGAAGTGGGAGAAAGAGATCTATGGTACATAATTAATGTTTAATAAGATTTTTCCTCTAAAGTATACACATTCTTCTGTTCTGAGGCTGTGTATTAACATTAAGAATTTGCATTGATAGGCAATATCCTTGCCCCAAATATGTAATATTGGAACTAACAGAAAAGGATCCATAGTGGAATGAAGTCCAGTATAGTATGCTAAACTATAAATTTGCTCAGCAGATTAAAAATCTGAGTCAGTCATGAGGCTAAGTGAGTGAACTTGGGCCTGGAGAGAGAAAAGATCACTATTATTAATCTGCATTTACTTGTGGAAATATTATTTTATATTTTTCACACAAGACTCATAGCAAACAATGAATCACTTTATTTTAATCCCACCTTTTTCTGAAAAGTAGGACACATGGCAGTTTAAAGGATAAAAAGAGACAGAAGGAAAGCTACATACAGCTAAAAACATAAAAAGTTGAGATTAAAATAATATTTAAAAGATTAAAATTATTTAAAATGTTCATCTGATGACAGAAAAACAGCAAGGAGTGAGCCATCCTAGCCTCCCATGGAAGGAAATTTTAGAATGTTGGAACAGCCCAGAAGAAGATCCAGTCATGTTCTCACCAAACATGAATTTTCTGAGTTTTTTTTATATATAGCTATATTTCAGTTGCTTAAAGTGTATAAAAAGAAAAAAAGGTAATACAGAAAGTTACAACGACTGCTGCCACTGATATTTGACTTGAATTGCCTGATTTTGTCTCTTGCTGGTTGGCTTGATGGGCTTGTTTTCTACCTGCAAGGTGTTTGAATCAAGTGATTCCCAAATTCAGCCTGAAGTTGTACAGTCTTGAAGGACTGGCATGTGTGTATGTGTGTGTGTGTGTGTGTATACACATGTGAGTGTAAAAGTGTGTGTGTGTGTGTGTGTGTATTACTGCAGTCTACTCATCTGGGTAGACATCACATTGAAAACATAGCCCCAGTGATCATACCTTCAAAATGTCAGTTCTAGGCTACTTGCTTCCTATATTATTCACCTATACTATTTTTTCACATACTGCATTCCAGAATCTCAAGCATATTAACATGAGAATACCAGGAAGGATGTAAGAATTAGCCTAATTCTTTCTCACTGGAAAATTTTAAAAAAATGAAATGAAATTTCTCTTCACCTGGGGCAAGGGCAACCCAAATGTTTTTTTTTTTTTTAATGGAGGGCATGCTTGGAATGCTCTGAATTAAAACATAAAATTTACATGTTTTAGGTATACAGTATATAATATGAAAATATATGGTTCACACAAAATGACTTTGGAAGAGGGTTCTATCATAATTTTTGTAATTCATGCAATATAGTGAGGCACATAATTTGAAACATTTCAACGAGTTGAGTTCATTTTTTAAAGTTTTGCATATGGTATAAATAGATATAACTTTTCCATCTCTAATTTCAAAAACTGGCCATCACCTCACAGCAAAGAAACTCTTTATTCACTAGAAATCTCACTCAGGTATGTGCCTGTACCTTTATTCTTGGTGGTACTGTGAGGTGGCTAAGATTAAACAGGCTATGGAGTGGCTTTGAACTGAACTGAGCATTTTGTTTTACTGTGTGTGCTTATTTCACTGTAACTCCCATTGCCCACTCTGAGCTGCTGCGATCAGGAAGAACAGAAAACGAGCTACTAAAAGAAAATAACCCTTTATTCCCAATCCTGGTTCTCTTGGAAGCACTGAACCAGCTGAGTAAATGGTGTTTGGAATTCTGTCCTGGGTTTTGCTGCTGATATATGTAGTTACTTGCTGGCTCTACAAGTGTCAAAACTGAGTTCTAATGGAGATCGGATTGTCCAGTGCAAGTACTCGGCAATTTTGTTTTTCATTTTTCTCCTTTGAGTGTGATTTTCTTTTGAATATTTTATTCTCATTACCACGTTTAGGGAACTCCTCCAGAAAATAATTTAGCTCTTCATTAAAAAAACATAAATATAGATACCACTCAACCCCATTACCCCTGTGTAATAACTTCTGTACCTTTATTTTAGAATATCTTTTTCTATTTAAAATCTGCTTATCTGAAAACAATGACAGTATAGCAAAGGTCACAAATTGTAGAATACATCCATAATTTAAGTTGATTCCACTTATGTTTATCGGAAATGAATGCATGTGTTAGCTTTCAGCACTATGTTTCTGTCACTTGTGTTGACATCTTATATTTATGTCTCCATGTAGCACTTGTAAAATAAATAAAATTTGAATGGGAATTTGTAAGAGTTCTTTTTGGACCACAAGTTCCAGAATCCTCTAGATAGGGGTGATATGGGGATTCTGGTGGTTATAATCCAAAAATTACTTTTTCCTCAGCTCTAGCTTGAATAGATTCTTGGTACAATACCCTCAGATTGTGCCCCCTGTCCATGAATAGGCTACCTCACTTCTTTCTCCATTGTCCATTCACTATTCCTTTCCTTCTGGGATTAATCCCTTCCACTTCAAACAAAGGGGCAGCAAGACAAAGATGCTACCACTTCTCCTTTCTGCTGTTATTCCTGGACATGGGTGGAGGTGGCCACAGCAAGGAGGTAAATACTCAGATATTTCTTTCTCAGATGCAGGGATGAATAACTATGGCAGTTTTCTCCCAACTGAAGGAAAAGATGAATCCACAGTATTCTCCCTTTATTCAAATATCCCAAAGTGTTGTAGGGGAAATATTTAATGTAGAAAAAGGTGGGGGAGGGGGTTAATACAAAATACTGTGTTCCCAAGGGGAAAAAAATCTGTCCAGGAAATAAGTTTTTGCACCAAAACCACGTTTTTCTGTGCAAAAGAATTCCCCCACAACACTTCAGGACATCCAAATACAGGCAGAAAATTGTGCAAGATTCTCAGTGGACTATTATTCTTCACAATGGGGTTTCCCAACTGTCAAGAACCCTACTTTTCAACCTCCAAATGAGTAATGAATAATCTTTCCATCATCAGTGAAGAGAAGTAACAACACTAAGACCCTATTGAGGTATGGACTCTGCTGTGCAACCAGTGATGACAGTCCTTAATGCCGATCTTATTTGAATTAAATTGTTCTCTTCACTTTTGCCTATTGATCACTTTCTCATTGGATGAGCTTCTGTGGTGTCTTCAAATGTTTATGAATCCTTGCTAGGTGCTACTAAATTTTAATAGAAGAATACTCACAAACTGTCTAGCTTTCCTAAAGGGCAGGCACATCATTTGAGCTGTAGGGAAATAAAATGAGGCTCAGCTTGCAGATAGTGAGACAGTGGGTTGATAGAGACACTGATGACAGCCTGAAAATAAAGAAGAAAGTCCAAGAAGAAGAGAAGGTTAAGGGGAAAAAATGAAAAAGGAGGAAGAAGGTCCAGGACTAGCAACTTCTAATGCCTCTTGACAGTCTGATTTCATCATTTTATCAAATTTGTCCAGGAAATGAATCCAGTTTTCTGGCTCCTTTAGTAAATCACAAAAAATGGTGATGGTGATTGCCTATGACATCCCATAATATTGTGCAATTTGTATTTCCAGACCTGCTGAATATTTTTCATTTATATTAATTTTTTTTAACCTCATGGTTTGAGTCTGACATTGTACAAGATGCAACCAAGCACTAACAAAGTCTAGGACAGAAAGTGAAGTGTCATATCCATTTTGAGAAAATCATACATCAAAATGATGAATCTTTTTACATATCACTCATGTACCATGAATTATAGGAGCTCCCCAGACACCCAGCTATGCATATGGACTCACCTTGTTACACTAGCAAGTACATTGAACCATGCTAATGGTTCAGTTAAACTTCAAAACCTCACCATGGATATATACTGGTAAGTCAGGAACATATTTAGTAGAACTAAGTGTTACATGTATGCTTTAGATAAAAGTACTTATTATCAGATAAAACTGCCCAAAATAATTTTGGATGAACCTTGAAGTATAGCAAACAACCTGAACAAACAAAAACAGGTTATCCTTTCTTTTCTTTTTTTACAGCTAATATGATATTTGCACGAATTAGCATTAATCATTATTATCATCATTATTATTTCTACAAGTACTACAACAACTTATCACTAATATATGAATCAAAATTCAGCTTGAAAAATATTATCAGTGTTTCATAGAATTCAGTTGCTTTCACTCTGTTCAATCAATTAATATTTATTACATTAAAAGGAATAGTCATTCACAGGATTCCAATAAACATTTTGACTATATACATCTATTCAACAATGTTTGAGATTCCATCAGTAGTTTGACAACTTCAGGATTTTTGTTGTTGTTGTTGGGTTGTTGTTGTTGTTGGGAGCCCTGGTGGCGCAGTGGTTAAATGCTAGTACTGCAACCACAAGGTTGTGAGTTCGATCCTGCCCAGCTCCAAGGTTGACTCAGCCTTCCATCCTTCCGTAGGTCAGTAAAATGAGTACCCAGCTTGTTGGGGGCAATTAGCTAAAAAAAAAAACCACATTGTAAACCGCTTAGATAACACTCAGTTGATAAGCGGTATAGAAATAAATGCTATTGCTATTGCTATTGCATTCAAAATATTAGAAAGTTAGAGTTTTCTTCAATAATAAATGTATTGTATAAAAAGCCCGATAATGTGGTCAAGATCAAGGAAGTTAGCCAATGTGTGGATATTAATTGCATTCCTTACAATGTTGTAATTGAAAATTTTAAACCAAAATATAAAGTCAACATTTTTGCCACCAAATTTGTGAGGGCATTTTCTGGGGAACAATACAGAGGGTGGTATTTTTGTTTGCTACATTGTTTTCTTTCTTTTCTTTGCTGCTTCCAATAACATCTTCACCAGAGCTATTCTCTTTATGGCCAGCTGCAGCCATGTGGTGGTGAGCAGTGTGAAGGGCAAGACAGGAGGCAAATAAGACAGGTGAAAATGATTGTGAAAAAGGACAGACCTCTGTGTTGGGGTGCAGCCTGTGCATATAGAATGGAGGCTTCAAAGTGAAAGAAAGGAGAGTGGGAGCAGATGGAAAGGTGGCAAAAGATGCAAAGAGGGATGGGAAGTTGTGGAATTAAAGGAAAGACTAATGAACAAGACAGGTGATATGCAGAAAAAGAGAGAAGAAAACTAGAACATGCATCTTTGAGGAGAACATGTGCCTACAACATGCAAAGTCACAAGCAGAAGACAAAGGAGAAAGGGAGAAATCAATCACTTTGTGTTTTGGGATGATGGTATAGACATTGATGATCACCCAGGAAAAAAGGGATGAGGTAAGGTCAAAATCGGTCTGCAAAAAAAAGAAGAAAGAGGATTCTATTTAAAGCATAAAAATATATTTTGCAAAGCCTTTTATTTGTACAACTGACTACAAAAATCTCTTCAGCGTGGAATGATTTTTTCAGTGATTTAAGAAATAAAACATTAAAGTCTCATAATTCATCTAATGGACCTAACCCTTTGTACTGTGGAAGGCTATGCGATGCTTTTTTTTTTTCCAAGCTTCATTTACTCATTATTCATTTTTCTATGCTATTTTTTTTAAAAAAATGTTAACAGATTCTATAAAAAGAAAGAATAAATTGCCAATTGCTGGCTGAACTAGGCTTCGCAGGAGATCTTTAAGTGTCAGCTGGAAGCCTGTACAACTGAGCAGGAGTCCTCTGTGGTATAGGCAAGGTCCTCTTGGAAGCTGTAAATGAACAACAGGGTGTGAAAACAAGTTTTTAAGCACCTGTTTTACTTTAATTAGTGTATTTAAATCAGCCATATGCTTGGAAAGCTTTTTCATAATAAGTGAACCGTTTATACTGAAACTTCAGCTTTATTGCCTTCCTTTCAATTTAAACAATATTTTGTGAATAAGTTGTTCAGAATTTACTGATTTAAACTTCAAGTGTATGTGTTCCCTTTGTAAAAGGAAAGAGTCTGCAACCTATAGAGATTGATGTTACATTATTAAAATACTTTTTTTTTTCAGAATAATAGTAGTAACATGTAATTCTAGAAGTGGAAATGCCTAATATAACATTGGGCAAATCTGTCAATTCTATTTTCTCACACATTTTAATTCTGCAAATTTTGACAAAACCCAATCTGAAACACAATTCTACTCCATCTCTAGAGAGTATGCATTATAAATCCTACTTTTAAACTAGTCCAGTGCAGGCTACACAGGAGTAACAGTACTACAAGTTGCACATAAGGTAGTTCCTGTTTTCTTTTGTGAAATGCTGAAATGCAAGATCTGGTTTATGGAAATTGAGTACATGGCAGGGACCAAGCACAGTCCTTGATCTCACTTGCCTTCTATCTCTGTCCATAGTACCTTAGAAGCAAGTCAGAATGCAAATAATCAAATGGGACTGAAAAATGTGTTTGTTGATGAGGAGAATCCTAGGCCCTTTCTGTAGCACCCTCCCACCCCATAATAGGGATGGGAGAAGGTCAGGATTGTGATGAAGCTTCTGCATGACGTCATTGTGGTTCCATCCTTCTCCAGGCAGCACAATTACAGATTAAATCATTGATGAGTTTTCCTCATCAATGACATGCAATCACATGACCATCCTGGACTTACCTATCCTGTGGAAGCCCAGAAGCACAATGGCTATCCTTGCTGCCCCAGCACAGCCTGAGAAAGTACCCAG
Source organism: Ctenosaura bakeri (assembly GCA_948474755.1). Classification (NCBI taxonomy): domain Eukaryota; kingdom Metazoa; phylum Chordata; class Lepidosauria; order Squamata; family Iguanidae; genus Ctenosaura; species Ctenosaura bakeri. The sequence goes on along the minus strand of CAOLHI010002645.1, from coordinate 330,633 downwards.
CTACCCTGAAAAAGGAAGAGGCATGGCCATCACGGTCCCTTCTACAGGGAATCAGCTAGTGCAAAGGGACCAATCCCATCATGCTCCCTTCCTGGCAGAGCTGCTGACGGAATCCCTACCAGACAACTTTGGGAAAAGTTAGGGTGTGGAAGGGGCTCTAGACAGTGAGAATATTCACAGTTTAGGGCCCTTTCCACACGGGGAAATAAAACGTTGTAGCGTGATGTCCGTCAGAGGTCGTCTACACCATAAAGTGGATTGGGGCAGACTACTTTTGCGTAGTTCCACACCCCAATCTGCGCTAGGGCACCCAGAAGTGGCGGCGCCATGTGCTTTTTGAAAACCACTTTTCATGTGGTCTTTAAAAAGCACGATCGCACAGCCGCGTGCAGCCCCGTCGCAGCACCTGGTGTGGATTTGCAGGCGCGCACAAGGGCACGCCTGCAGATCTGCCAAGGGTGGGCTTTCTGGCTGGTGAGCTTCTCTGGTTGGTGGAGAGCCTCCGCCAGTCGTAAGCCGCCATTTTGGGCACTGCAAGACGCCGCAGGATGCTGAGGAGTGTGGAGCAGCGGAAACACACTGCTCCACGTGGCGACGGACTTACCCGGTTTCAGATAAGCTCCATTTCAGGACGTCTCAGGACGTTTTTCCCTTCACGTGTGAAAAGGGCCTAGGGCGCCTTCTCCATGAAAAATTAACTTTTTGCACAAAAATAGCTCACAACATTTTCTGAACAGAAAATAAAACTGCTGCATAGAAAATGACATTTCTTCACAGAACATGTTGTTTTCTACGCAAGAACCTTATTTTCTGGTCAGAAAAAGGAGTAGTTGTGCAGCAACAGCATCTTCTCACAGGGTGAGTCCTGAACTGTGAATAGTCTTTAGAAGCAGAATTTTCAATGACTTTCTTGAAGTGAAGAAAAAGCTGGTAAAATTATTCATTCTTCCATGCAAGAATGAAATTTATGAAGATTTTTTTTAAAAAAAAATACATCCAAACGGATATTATTTACATATGGTAATGCTCCAGTACAACAAAAGCAGGAAAACATAAAAGGATGAAAATTAGTTGTCAGTTTCTACAAAAGTTGACCAGATGTCCAAATATAAGTCCATTCGTAAATCTCATCTACACATCATTCTTTCAAATGTTGCAAGCATTGTTAGATCTGCTACCCATTGAATCACAGGTGGAGAAAAATTATCTTTCCAGTAACAAACTATCAGTCTTTTAGCAGTCAAAAGGGGTGAAAAATCCACTTGCACTGGACACTTGTTTATTTACAAGAAACAAGTAAATAATTGAAAAGAACATGCATGTCAAGTAACTTTCCAAAACCAAATTTTCTTGTGTGATCACTTCTTCCAAAAATGTAGCTACTAGGAGAAATTCCAAAACATGTGCCTTCAGAAGCCATTAGGAGTATTACATCTCCAACAATCTGCTGATTTAGAAAGCCCTTTCTTGAATAGATGTTGTGGGGCCCATATAACTGAAAGAGCAATTTCTGCTGTATCAGACATAGTCAGAGATCTATAACTGTACTAGCTGTTAGATATTAAGACCAATGGCCATTGATTAGTCAGAATTTGAATATTCCAATTCACTATTCCATTCTTGCTTCTTACGCAAAAATTTAATATAAATTGTCAGTTTGGATACTTGGTTGCCTTTAATTAATATCTTTAATATTCAGGGAACCTTGGATGCACTTAATGCTACAAAGTCAATTCTGCATTGTAATAAATGTTTTAGTTATAGATATTGCCATTTAGCTGATAAAGATAAAACGCTCTTGCAAAACTGAGGAAGGCAAAATGTATTATCACGCCCAATTTTCAAATTTGTAATCCCCACAAAGTGAATTTGGCATGAGTTTATGTGTCAAATTGCAACTGATGAGGCAATATTTGCCACACAGTTCTAACTGCTCAAATGTTGGCAAAATATTGTGCTTTTATATAAAATGAGAACTAAGTATTGTCTATTTAAATATATGTACCAGAAATGAAGACTCCAAAGTTGACTATGGTGGATATCTCCAAAAAATAATACAATATTACAGAAACATCTGATGGTATGTAAGAAGATCTGGAGAACTGCACCCTCCTTTTTTAATTAGAATTTGCATCCTTTTCATTAAAAGTCCAGGAGGAGATGAGACCCCCTCCCTGCAAAAAATCTCCTAAACAATGCATTAGGTTTTTGGGGAAAAAACTTGAAGTTATGAAATGTATGAAGCTTTACATCCTTATAAACTCCAAAACACAGAGATCATGATGATAAAGTTTGTCCTTCATGAAAATGATGTAGTACAAGAACTTGAAGAACATAGTCAGTGGAAAACTTTATTACACACATGGTTTGTTGGTTTGTTGGTTTGTTTGAATCCAGCACATTCAGTTTATGAAACAGACAAGTGCAGAAAGAAATAATTGTTAACTAAGCCTAAGTGTAGCCTAAAGCACCAAATGCATTTCTGTCCTGAAAGGCAGCAAATAATAAATAATAGCTTTTGTTTTATTGTTAAGAAGTAAGATGCCTAAAGGCTGAACAACCATGATACAACAATGTAATGAATTAATCAAGTGAATTAGTCAATTACATTTAAATACATTTGCAGATTACCAAAATATTTATTCTCCAAGTTCTAACAGCCATGCCACTTCATGCCTCTTTCTTTTTCTTTTCCTAGAAGAACCTGTACATAAGGACTCACAAGACAGCTGTAGACAGCAGTTTGTGATTCTCTTAACAGTCCTAGCTGTGTCAGCTTGCCAACATCATCTAGCATGATCTGATTGCAGCCTTCCAAGATTGGTCAGTTTAAAATTTCCTTTGTAAGAATAAGACATTCCCCAAGAAATGCCTTTGTAAAAGAAATGCAGGTTTCTTTCTGTGCAAGAATAGAAAAGATGTAACACCCCCAGAAAGCTATATCTAGGGAACCTATTCTATTCTTGAAAGTTGCTTTAGTGACTTCTTCCTAGAATCCTGATCCATTTCTGCTAGCTAATAGTTTGTTTCATTTTATTTTTAAAACAGTTGTCTATTTTTGCAATTCTCACTACTTAGCTCTTTAATAAATATACTGAATTGGAAACTGTAATCCATTTGCTCTTCTTTGCCTAGGGCAAGATGCTTCAGGATTCTAAGAGAAGAACTAACCTAGGCCCTTTCCACATGTGAAGGAAAAAACGTCCTGAGACGTCCTGAAATGGAGCTTACCTGAAACCCGGTAAGTCCATCGCCACGTGGAGCAGCGCATTTTCGCTGCTCCACACTCCTCGGCGTCCCGCAGCATCCTGCGGCACCCAAAATGGCGGCTTACGACTGGCAGAGGCTCTCCACCAACTAGAGAAGCTTGCCAGCCAGAAAGCCCACCCCCAGCAGATCTGCAGGCACACCCTTGCGCGCACCTGCAAATCTACACCGGGCGCTGCGACAGGGCTGCACGGGGCTGCATGATGTTGCTTTTTAAAAACCTCTTCGAAAGTGGTTTTTAAAAAGCACGTGGCGCTGCCACTTCTGGCCGCCCTAGCATGAATTGGGGTGTGGAATTACACTAAAGTAATCTGCCCCAATCCCTTTTACGGTGTAGACGACCTCTGTCAGAGGTCACGCTACACCGTTTTAATACCCCCGTGTGGAAAGGGCCCCTGTTATTAAGGGGTTTTAAGGAAGTATTGAAACCGAGTTGCTAAAAGTGTGCAAGTCACAGTTCTTAGTATTTCAGTACATAAAAGCTATATAAACATGATTGGAATGGTTGTGACCTCTGATAAAGAGATAAATCAGCTTGTCCTACCACATAAGATTGGAATGTAGACACTGCTTGGCCCCATATCTCTGATTTTGTTCTATGGTAGAAGCAACAATGGTTTAAGCACTTTTTTAAAGTGCCCTTTAAATTCCTTAGAAAGTCTCTTGTCCCAGCCCATCAAGGGAGGCAAAAACAGGCTTTGGTGTTCATAATATTGATGTTCACCGTTGTGCTTCACAGTGCAGTCAGCATGAATGCTTCACATACAGTTTTCCAGTGTGTTCCAAGAGAATGTGATGCATGCACATAGACCTTTCTAAAAACTGGAATTTGCTCGTTTCACCTGTTCAGAAGGATCAACAGAGAGCTGAATTCAATCAATATACATCAACAGCCACACTGCAAATACTTTGATTTCCCTGCCAAATAGTGTACTGCCAAGGTTGCAGCTTGTTTGAAAGGGTTATATGCACATCACTCTGGCTACTCCAGCCAAGCACTGGTGAGTTGGAGCTATAATATTTTGAATATATTTCTCACAATGTATATGTAATGATACAAGAAAGGAGAAGTCATTGCAGTGTATGAATTTTCACTTCACACCTTAGGGATAGCACAGCTAACGCTTCATGAACCAAGTTATTTTTCTCATTTATTTTATTCTGATTAACTTGACTTCTTTTAGTTGTTAAAGCTTGATAACTTGATCTGAAGAGGATGTGACATTTCTATTAAAAACTAAGTCTCACTCTTTTATTATATTATGTAGTGTCAAAAAAGCACTTTGTCTCTTTATGTCTCTCAGGCGTGCATACACAAAGGTGTCCATTCTGAGCATGCAGTAACATTAAAAAAACATAGTGGAAAAATGTATTCTAATGGGATATATGGAATTAACATACATTCATTCCATGTATTCCATTCCAAGCATGGGCTGAATGTACATTAGTATTAATAGTGCTTTGTTTATTTATGGACCCTGCAATATTCAAAGCGACCATGATTCAGGTATGTTTCTCTTATTGCTTAATTCTAAGTAGCTTTATTATTTTGGACATAACTCATTTCATAAATTAAAGTACTATTGGTAGAACCAGTTTCTTGTGCTAGTATCACTGGGATCCAGTGCCAGTGGGCTCAGTATTCCAGAAAGCAACCACTGATGTTTGGCTAGAAAACATCAATCCTGGAACTTACAAATAGACTACATATATCAGGACCAGAAAGCAAATGGCACTATTGAGCAGAGTCTAGCCAAAATCTGCACTCTCCTGGTCATGGGGCAGAATACTGCCATAACTGCTTCTTTCACTGTATTCCACAACCCTGACAGTGTTAGAGATGTAACTTCCCACTCCCCCACTCTGCAGCACCTTGGAAATGACTCAGGAGAGGTGCTACCAAACTACAAAGATAGGTTTTTACTATCACACTTAATCATTCAAAACCATAAACATGAATTCCCAACAGTTACAAGAGAATAAATCCAATTTATAATCTTGTAACTGTTGAACAAGACACCAGTCCATTTCGCAATAAAGATGGAAAAATATTGACTTTTGTTTACACCTCTAGTTCAGGGCAGTAATATGACACAACTTACCACTTCTTCTGGGCCTAGACTATATGTTTGACCAGGACAAAAAAGCAGAACAAGAAGCAGAGTCTTACATTCTTCCTTCTTGGTTTTGTTTCTACCTGCAGAGGAGGATGTAGCAATAGTGAAGAGAAAAAAAATAATAGTAACAGAGGCCAGGGATTCTGGGAGCAAGAAGGCTTGCTAGATTGTGGGTTTTACTATTTGCCTGGCTTTACTTGCTTCCAAGACATGTGCTCCCTTGAGTCACCTTCTAAGGTCTGTTTTAATAATTATTACCAAAACAGAAGGCTTTACCTTTACCAGTTGTCAGACTTTTCAAAAACCAAAAGAAGGCAATGAGGATCATGTTGAAGTGCAAATGCAACTAACTGAAAGGGGCAGACATGCCTACAGTTTCCTACAGCACCTCCTTCAATAATGCACCACCATTACAAATTTTTTTTTTTTTTAGTGGAGGGGAAAGAGAAAAGCTCAATTCCCATAAGAACTGTCAAAGAGTGAAGGAACTGTTCAGTCTGGATCCAGTAATACCTTGCTTCTGACAATGACTATTAAGAGATTTCAGAGAAATGCGTTCAAGAAATGAGACTATAATTTAGAGTGTCCATTCCTTTTCTGTCATCCCCTGGTGAAAGCAGTCAGAGGACTTCCTGAGAATTAATGTTGCTCTTACAGTTTGCATGTACTAATAGCTGTTGATGGCCCAGTTGTAACTTTCTTCCTAATTATTTCTTCATTTAGTCTGGAACTGCACAAACATTTTCTATTTTCTACTGCTTTTAAAATTGTCAGTTCATCAACAACTTCTCAGTATTAATGGTGCATGACAAAAATTTTGCAGTCACATAAAATATATATATATGGATACAGGCTCTCAGCTCCAGAGAAGTAATTATGCCCTATCAAATTTCCTGACTCTGTAATATTCAAACATTTCTGAGGGACTTTTTATTATTATTTTTAGCATGGTAGTAACATGTAATGAAATGCTTATACATTTGATCTGAAATTAATAGGAGCAAAAGTTGTAAGTCACATGCTTCCACCCCATCTCAGCTATGTTTTCTTGGATATTTATCCCATTAATTTATTTTGGAATTTAGGTTCACAGCCTTAAACCAAAACAAGAAATTAGTAGCATTGTCTGGGCATGGGTATTTTTATATTCCCATCTGCATTCAAGCATGCTCATTTACACTTTACTATACAAGTTTCCTGGGACACAGAGCTGTTAGGTAAATGACCATGTACATTGATGGCACTATATACAAATAAATACTAGTAAATAATGCTTGAGAGACATTGTCATCCTGTAGGCAATAGCTTTTTAGGCCAGAAACCTGTTGGGGCACTACAGTACTGGCTGTACTTTCTCCCCACTTCTGAAGGGAAGATGAAGTTCAGGCCGTTGGCTCTGAACTTCATATTTCTCAGTCTTGGATAAAGCAGGGATATTTCTCAAATCTCAGGCACTTTAGGAGGAGTATCTTAGGTGGTTGCCTGCCTCATGGTACATGTGACTGTTTAAGCCATAACTTGTAGAGTGCTTCAGCTCTGAAAATTCCTCTATCTGATGCAAGTCATTTAAAAAAGGTGGCTCAAAAAAGGCAATCCCATCACTAACAATGATGATGTCACACCACTAACTTTACTTTAGTCCTTGTCTCTCTTCTATGGCCTTTATCTTCTTGCTGCTACTGTTGCTTTTGCCTTTGTTGAGGGTGTAATTATACCACGGAAGTAAGAACAGCTATTTTAGATACACTCAGGATTTAAATATGCCCAGTGGGGTTGTTCCTCCAGTATTGCCTTTTGTAATCGCAAACTCCTTCTTTTTTGCTGACTTATAGGATTTTTTTCATTTTCATTTTCCAACATCACTTATTTATTTATTTAGTATATTTAACATTGCCCAGTAGCTGAAGATCTTTGGACAGCTCACATAAAACTGTGGAATGTAACACAGCAATAAACATAATGTAAAAAGTTTAAAAAGTTTAAAGCACTCACAACAACCCTAAGAAAAACAAAGACTGGGTTTTTTTTAAAAAAAAGCAGCAGTGTTAGGTCTAAAAAACACTAATATTTTAGAAAGAATTTTTAACATGAACAATCTCATTTGCAATCAAAGTAATATGCATTAAAAATAAAGAAACAGAAAGAAGGAGAAGAGAAAAGGGAAAAAGAAAAAAAGAAGAGAAGGAGAACAATTTTTTTTAAAAAAAAAAGACTATAACTAATAAAGAGTGGCGCTCTGTTGTTCTTCTTATTGTTGTGTGCCTTCCCGTCAATTCTGAGTTACAGCAATCCCAAGGTGAAGCTATTACAGGGCTTCCTGGGACTGAGAGTGTGTGACATGCTCAAGGTCACCCAATGGTTTTCCATGACTCAGCGGGGAATCAAACCCTGACCTCCAGGGCTATAGGCAAACACTCACACCACTATACCATACTGGCTGTCAGGAAAGTAAAAAAGAAAAAAAAATATTTTACCAATACATTTACCATTACAGATCTAACTAATCCTACCAAAAATCAATAATAATAATAATAATAATAATAATAATAATAATAATAATAATAATAACAACAACAACAACAACAACAACAACCACCACCACCACCACCACCCATGATGCCAATACTTCCACGTGACAATGGGGAATTAATTAGCTCAATTAATAGGCCTGTGAGAGAAGGGTAACCTAATGTGCTCTTCCACCAATGTTCGGAGGGTCCTCTCAGGAAAGAACCAGCCAGAGATTCAAAAGTAAGCTAAAAATATGTTTTATTGAAGGGAATTCATTCACACATGCAAACAAGATACAAAAAGCCACACATTCCCACAAGATCTAACTGAAGGACAAATGGAGTAAAAATTATGGATAGCAAGGCTCAGTTTTTTGGGTTATAATTACCATTCCAGAAGAGTAGTGAAGAAGCAGTGGAGTGACTTAGACTTGTGTGTCTAACGGCAGTACACAACCAGAAATCAGAGTGACAGCCTGGCCACCAGCAAGTGAAGTACTACATCTGATTGCTCAAAAGCTATTTATACACTTTTTAAAAATTACACGCCCATCATCTTTACACAACACTAAATAAAACTCATTTCTCTAACATACATGCTTGCATTTCTCTTATCTTGATTAAATCTGTCCTTAAGTTGTATACAAACTAACCAATTAAGATCTTTGCCTTCTATAAGAATAATATCTCTTGATTTAAACTTCCAGGTGTCTTATGCAAAATACAAATGGTCATCCTAAAGCAACCATCTTCAATTTTTAAACCATTCATTCCTGAAAGAGGCTTCCTGTGCTTAGGTGGCTAACACTATCTTAGGAAAAACTCTCTATTTATACTTATATCAAACTCATAGGAGAAATTCTCCAATACAATGATTTTTTTTTAAATTCAGCATGGCCTTCATACCAAAGATAACCATGCCAACTAAATCTTAAATTATGACCCTCAAGCTCCAAGAGTCTCACATCTCCAAGCAATATTGATTCCTTCAACTATACAAAACAATGGGCCTCATAATTCAGTTTGAAATGAGGAAATGTCAAGATACCCTTTTCCTTAGCATTGTGCAGTCCATTTCTTATAATAGGTATTTTTTAAAATAGATAAATAAAATAAAATGCAAAACTTTTGCTTTCTTTACTGCAATTCTATGCAAAAGGGATAAACTTAAATTTTCCAATTTTTTCTAAATCTATTTTAATTTCTGTCTAGACTTTTTCATAGTTATTTTGAAATAATAAACTATTATTCTTCATGATTGTAATTTTTAAATATTTTAACTGCTTTTTTTTTCACTTTAAAATTTGAAAGAACAGTTAGTTCATGCTCCCTTTTGGAGTCATATTTTTAATCAGCAATCTTGTTTTGTCTCATTTCACTTTAAACTCAGAGCATGTCCCAAATGTCTTTTTTTTTCTGGAACAACCGTCATTGAGTTCATTGTGTCATCTTCACAAGATCATCAACATAAGTTCTCAGCCAGCACTGTTCTTTTTTAACTCTCAACCTATAGATTCTGTTATCTTGTTTGATATCTCTCAGTAGAGTCTCCAATTGCAAAACAAAGAGTAGAAGTGAGACGGGACAACTTTCAATTTCTATAATTTATTACAGTCATAGACCACTATGAGGGGAACAACCTTGTTTGACCCTCTTTTGCATTTCAAACATTTTTTAGCATTGTCATTTACTAAAATACGGGGCTTTTGAACTGAGCAGATTGTCTTTGTTACCCAAATAATATTTTCACCAGTCTATTCTCTCCAATACTTGAAATCAGTAATTCCAAGAAATATTATTGAACATTTTCTCTGTGTCTAAAAACAAAACAATTTTTTTTGTCATTATGATGTTTCAAAAATTCAACAATGTTGAGAACAGTTCTTACATTATTCTTTAATTCATCATCATCATCATCATACCTTTATTTCAGCCAACAGGCCATTAGGCAACAAGACATATGTAAAACATATGAAGCATATTAAAAAACATATTAAATACATGTTAAAAGGACACTATGGAAAAGTTGTATATAACGAGCTCATAATGCATATATATTCATGCATGCATACATATACAGAATCACTCACAAATACATTAAAAAATACTAGACCATATAACATTGAAACAGTGTAAATATTTATAAGGATAATTAAAAGGTAATTAAAAGGTAAAAAACGAATCTGTTTATTTTACTTGGGTCATAATCCTACGAGTTTTGACAGCAGAGAGGAGGAACTTAGCCACTGCTTCTGTTTTGCTTTTCTCAGAGTCATTTAGCAAATATACCACGTACCAATTAATAGGTCTACCTGGAAACTTAAGCAGAAGGGGTAGAATTAGTCTTAACCTCTCATTCTTATAAAAAATACAAAAAAATAGAACATGCTCTAATGACTCAACAGAACCTTCACCACAAGGACAGACCCGTTCAAGGTAGGGAATCCCCTTGAAACGACCTTCTAACAAAGCAGAGGGAATAACATTAAATCTTGCTTTGGTAAACACAGCTCGATATTTTGAAATGGTCAGATTTTGTAAATAGTGTGCCTCCCTCTCAGAATTAAACTGCAGCCCTAAACTAATGGGGGAGCAGGTAGTACGGGCAGAAGATAAAGAGTATTGTGTGTCAATGTCTTTTACACGGTGTACCAGAATCTGCTGCGCTCTGGGCAAATCATGTAATGAGGAAGTTGTTTGAAAATCCCACTCTCTGCAATTTTTCCTTGATATTTTTAGACCAAAGAGTGGTATAATTGTCACTCATTACAAGATACAAGTACCCTGACTTCGGGCCAGCATAAAAAAGTTTAAGCCAATACCTTAGAGCCCACATCCAGGCAGTACATTCAACTGAATGGCAGCCCGCTTCAAGCCGTAAAACGGCTGAAGGTACACAGTTGGGCACTCCAAATAATTTTCGAAGATAAGCGGAGAGGATCCATTCTAATGCTACAGAGAAACCTTGGATCCAAATAGGGATCCCAAATAACAGTTGTGGCAAAACCTTAGCCTGGAATACCCTAAGTGCAGCCGGTAAGAATTGACCTCCTTTGGTGTAAAAAAATCAAACTAATGCCTTGGTACTATTATTGGCTGACTGAATAGCAGCAGACCGTTGGGATACCCAGCCACATGTGGATTGAAATGTTACTCCTAAATACTTGAAACATGTAACTTGCTTTAACTTATGTCCATTCATAACCCAATTAGACCGCCTTTGGGTCTTAGAAAAGACCATGATTTTAGTTTTAGTATAATTGATGATTAAGCGATTTTCTTAGCAATAACCTCCAAAAGCTCTCAGCATTTGTTTCAAGCCTGTTTTAGAAAATGAGAGGAGAACTGCATCGTCTGCATACAGCAATAACGGTATGCTAACCGAGCCCAGTTTAGGTGGATGACGGGCTTCTGGGGAGATAAAAGCTGAGAGATCATTAAGATATAAATTGAATAATAGAGGTGCCAATATGCAACCTTGATGCACACCCTTATTAATAGAAATAGATTTTGTAAGGTTACCCTGGATGCCACATCTTACTTGTATAGTCGTATTTCTATACAAGTTCATAATCAGCCATAATAATCTCTTATCAATGGAGGAGGCGAGGAGTTTAATCTATGGGAGGGAGACTATGGTCTCTCTATTGGGATTAGGTCAAAAGCTGACTTCAGATCAATAAATGCAACATATAAACCCTTACTTTGGGAATTGCAATATTTCTCAGCCAAATGGTTCAAGACCAGGCAACGATCGTAGGTTGACTTACCCTTTCTGAAGCCAATTTGTTCATTACCAATAATCTTCTCATTCTCTATCCATTCGGAAAGACGGTTATTAAGAAATCGACCATAAAGTTTGCCCACAACTGAAAGCAAACTTACAGGGCGATAATTGGACGGATCGTTCCTAGCTCCCCTCTTGTAAATAGGAACTATGATTGCTTTTGACCAGCTGGTAGGTAGTCTGGCTGACTGATTAATGAGGGTAAAAAGGGAGGCAAGTAAAGGTGCCCACCACGAGATGTTCGCTTTCAGCAGCTCGGGCAAGATTAAATCAGGCCCTGGAGCTTTTCCGGTTCTAAGCTGAGTAATTAATGTTTTTAATTCTTCTTGAGATACAGGAGGCCACTGAGGAATATCCAGGCTATCTAAAAAGAATGAGTTAAACTCACTGGGGATAACAGAAACCTGGTCCCCACTATCACTATACAGTGTGGAAAAATAATCCTCCCACACATTTATGGGGATGTTACAAGGGGGGGAACCACCAATGTTTCCTATCATCCCTGTAACTGTAGCCCAGAAAAGCTTAGTGTTTTTTTGTAGGGAGAAATTTATTATTGATGTCCATTGCCTATGGATTGCCTCTTTCTTTTTCCTTGCCAGAAGTGATTTATAATGTCTTCTGGCAATGTAATAGGATTGAGGCAATGACTGGCAGTTATCTCTCCTATATTGAATGTACATGTTCCTAAGGTGAGCTCTAGCTTCAGCACAGGCTTTATCAAACCAGGGGGCCGATCTTTTGTGCTTAAGGTTTCTAGGCCTCCTCACTGTGGACCTCAGCGATGTTGCCAGTATATTCTTTAATTGCCTTTGGGGAAAAAATCACTTTGATCCAGATGAATATTCTGAGCATATCATTGTACACTTAAAGGTAATTTTAAAAAATCCTACAAAGCTAGAAACAGCACAGAAATTGCGCTACTAATAGTTGGAATCTTGGCCAGAGCTTCACTAACATTTTTTTTAACAGAATGAATATTATATATATATATCTTGGGAAAATAAAAATCTAGAACTGAAAACACCACAAAGTATCAGGCAATCCTTCAGATTTTCATTGCTGGTACCCCTCCTTTTTTCCCCCTCAAAGGTAGGCCAATTTGAGGATTGGATAAGGTTAAAGGGATACAAATCCTTAAAGAAGAAGGAGATTACATTAATGGAGGTAATTATCTCCCCCACCGCCTGGTACATGAATATTGCTTTCTAAAATGATAGGCTCTCTTTTTCTCTCCATGTTATTGATCTTTCCATATATGTTGACTAAAAGCCACAGCCTATTTGCTTTGGAATTACTAGGTTTTGGGGGATTTTTTTCAAGTTTACAAAGTGCTGAAATTTCACCTTTTCAATATTCTGATCTCATTCTAGAGCCTCCTTTGTGCAGCTGGTATTTCATAAGAAGTAGAAGACAAATGTGTCAGCTTATTCTTATTCTACTCAGCTAGCCTCTCTGGTGCTTGTTATCACCAATAATCCAAAACTTGAAATAATCTTTAGCTTGCAATCATTACATGCATGTTAGTGCCTTTGCAAATAAAAGAACAGTTGTGAAGTAAATATGGAAGTAACTGTGGCACCTTTCAGCAAAGGAAGGCTACAGCCAGGAAAGGGAGGTACAACAGCAGGGAAATATTCTGAGCCTGTAGTGGTGGCTGTTTCAGTGTTGCAGTGATCCTGCAATAAAGGTATACAATTATGACTTACAACATACCTACATACATTGTCATTCACCAATATTTAAGATGGTCAAGCAGGAAAAATAAATCTCCTGTCAAAAAACTACAAAAATTAATGAATTTATGTACAATGTAGCATGAACATGTAAGATACACCATAGCTGTCAAGCCACTCTGTTTAGTTGTGTTTTGATTTTGTCACTATTTGCCACCCTAGCCAAGAAATGGGCAAAGATGTGCTTTGTAGAACTTGATGTTCACATTTAACACTACTGTGACAAACTCCTTCAAAATAGTAGAATTCAAGGTTTAACGGAGTTTTTTAAAACACTTTACATTTAGGGCACTCAGGGTATGGGACTGTATCTAGGAGAGCTCTCCTTGCATGAGAAAAGAGAACTGAAATCCCACAAAATGCTTTTGCTATCACAAGGCATTATATCACCTTGCTTACACATCATGAGACATATTAATTAAGATCTTGCACATCATGAGACATATTAATTGGGTCTGTGTTGTAGGAAGTGTTCTGCTAGCTCTTGAAATTTGGGGAACAATGTCAATTCCCACACAACTTTGTATAACCTTAGATCCATACCTCTCCTCCTCATCCTCCAGAAGCATAAATTTATATGATATTATCCAGAGCTTCTTTCAGTTGCCAATTCCCAGTGAAAGGAGATTACAATACATATGAGAAGTCAGGTAGTAGAGGTGAAAAGAAATGAACGTAAGCACATGCAATTACATGTCATTAAGAATAAAGTTTCACATATAATGTTTAATTTGAACTCAATTAATTACGAAAAAAGTGCAACTCCATTCAGAACTTTATAGCAGTCATCCATTATGAGGAGACATTTGAGCATTTGCAAATTTTTTGCTCCTCAGAGAGCTTGGAGGCTTTTTGAAATTCTCATTCTAGACAAGTCATGTCAGTTTCAAAGAGAAACCAGAGCCATAAAAAGGGCTGGGGGGTTGTCTGCTTCATATCAGGTAAACTTTAAAATAAAAACTCAAGCTCAAATTAAGAAAAAAAGTTTTCATATTTGAACTCTGCTTCTTCTTTGAAGTCTGCTTTCAGTTCTGCTGGTTTTTCTTTTTTTAAAGAATCTGTCAGCAAAGTCTGCATGGATTCAGTTGAAGTCTTGATTTCTCCAGGCCACTTCTGATCAAGCCATGTGGTTTTATCTAGTTTGGACTTAGCTCCCAATGGGACTGGAGAATTAATGCTGTTCTTCAGGAACTCACTCATGGCGCACTATTTACTAAATGTGATTTAAGAGAAAACCAAGGATCCTAATCCCAAACTCATTCTCATGGAAGAAGTTCTTTTAATTTCCTCAAACCTTTCCTCCATGCAAATCTGCCCAGAATCACATCACAAGGAATGGATGTGAAATCCAAACTTACCAAACTTCCAGTTCCAAAAGCAGGTATACGCTGGTCTTCACACTATTACAACCTTCATGGTATAGTTCTCCCCTTAAAGTGTGATTAAATTCTGTCTCTTAGAGAAAATGTACAAAAGATCTGTAGTGAAAGCACACAAAAATGTAAATAAATTCCAAAAAGCAATATGTAAGAAAAAGCATATGTAAAATATTTTAAAAAATACATACATGAAAATGTGATTTTTAAACAGTGTTCTTTTTAAACAAAAATCATGGGTCAATGAAGAAATAGGTCAAATCTAAAAGAAGGTTGAAAAAATGAGACTGGTCAGAGCTGAAACTGAACAGTGCATCTATTCCTACACAAAACAAGCTTGTAGCCTATGTTCAATTAGCAAATAATTCCAGATGTACAACATCTCCCCCAGGAATATCTATTAGCTGTAGTGAAATTTAGGTGTTTTACCTAGGCAAGCACCCTCCAAAATTTGCTTTGAATTTTGGAAGAAATGCTGTTGACAACTCTAAATCTGGCAGGAAGATTCAATACATCTGGTATAATTCAATAATCTGAGAGTGATTAGAAGAACAGATACCCAGACTTCATATTTATATCCTGGGCTTCTGGAAGAGTGGGTATTGCTGATCAATCAACAGTGAGAATGGCTAGCTGGGGGATGCAGGCTCTGTAGGTCAACATAACTGTAAAGTTTTCAGTAAAGTTTGCCTGGTATATTTAAAACCATTCTTCTCAGATGAATGAGCTCCTCAGCCAGTGTTGGACTTGCTTCTTCAGCAAAATCTATCCATAAGAAGCCTGCCACCAAGAAGGCACAACAATTATGTGCTAGAGATCTGGCCCTTTCCACACTCTACCTTCTTCTAACATCCTCCCATGGGGATCCCAGCAGCAACTCTGCCAGGAGAGGAGCATGGCAGGAGTGCTCCCTTCCAGACTGGCTGACTCTGCAAATTAAGGAAGTACAATGGCCCCTGCCTCTCCCTTCTGCAATGCAGCCAGGTACTTTCTCAGGCTGCGCTGGGCCAGGAAGCACACCCATTGCACTTCTGGACCCACCACAGAGCAGGTAATTCTGTGATGGTTGCACAATTGCAGGTCATTGGTGGGGAAAACCCATCAATGATTTAATTCATGAGGGAAAGACGGGACTGTGATGACATCAAGCTTAACTGTCATCATAGTCTTGTCCTTCTGCTATCCCTATGGTGGGTTGGGAGGGTGGCCTGGAAAGGGCTGCTGTCTCAGCTCTTGGAGTTCCACATCAGAAAATTTGAGAAGCTGGGATCTCAAACCACACCATGGAGCATCAAAATTCTTTAGGAACCTCAGTGATTGAGTGAGTGCTGCTTGATCAGAACAAGCAAGTAAAGGGAAAGTAAGGGGTGAGGTCATCATCTGTCTGCTCCGGCAGCAGCTCCATTAGTCCATACAGAACTTGGCCAAAGAAGAGATGAGCTAGCTAAAAAGAAAAAAAGAGGCACAAGAAAAGGAAGGCTAACTGAGGCCAGGAAGAGTCAGTAAGAACCAAAAAAGCTGGTGTGTCCTTTTGTAGTGAACTAACCAGTGGTGACGAGGAATACTGGAAAACAGCAGAGCCTAAATCAAGTTGCCTGCTGACATATGGCAGCCCAGCGTAAAGGTACAGCATTTGAAGGCTTCCTTCTCATTAGTACTCTTTTGAGCACTGAGCAGGCTGGTAGCTGACTCATACAGTAACACTGCTAGGTGGGTTTTCAGTGTAGCAGATGCATCCCTTTAGGTGCACAGGGTGGAACTAAAAATTTAAAATGAAAACCTGATCAGTGTGGGCATAGGACAGTAGGTAGTATGAAGCTCAGGTGACCCTACTCAGTGAAGGGCATTTGAGAATTCATCATCATTTTCATTATGAGAACAATCTCACTATAGGAAGAATGAACTGGGTTCTGGCAGCCAAGGCAGAGTACTGGGGATGTTCGTGAATGTTTCCCTTACACACAATAATTGAGTTAGACTTCTTCTAATGAAGAATTTGGTATGGTACTAACAATGTGGAAAGAGTCAATATTGCCATGAGAAAGATGACCAAAGCCATTTGGAATTACATCACACCAACTGGGAGTCAATTAATTCCACACCCTGACATCATCTTTAAATGGGAGCCTTTGTAGAATAGATGGAGTTCGTCTCTCCAACTGTGGCTAAGACATTTGGCCTTATGCACTCCAGTTTGAGCTTTGAACATAGGTGCCACTGCAGTTGGATAGGCAGGCGGCAGGCAGTATGAATACTTGACTTTTATGCAGGTTTTAACATGGACAGGAATAAGTACTGGAAAGCACATATAATAAATCAGCGGGGGGGGGGAGGAGCCTCATCTCTACATGTTTATGAATGGTTAAAGTTTATTCTTTAAAAAGCCCAGAAGTTTTCAGCCTATTCATAAATTAATTGGCCTTCTTTAGGGGCTATATTAAACACACACACGCACGCACACACGCACACACTTAATATATACTTTGTCTGTGTCAGACGAATCCCTGACTTTATATAAGTGGCTGTGTCATGTGTGAAGACCTCATATAACTGGCTACCTAAGAAGATTCTACAGGATCCTGGGATTTGCTGTTTAGAGAGGGGCCTTTAGAATTCTCACCCAGAGAGCTCTTGTGCCTGGCTGGTTGCTGTGGAGACAAGGCCTAGCACCAAGGAGGGGGGCAGTGTAATTCCTCAGGAACCCAACCTCTGTATGTTAATAACTCTGAATACAGATTGGTTTGGGGAATGTGGGGAAAAGTTACAGGTACTGGACAAGACAGTTTGGGGAATTAGAGACACAGGATCTCAAATCTTTCTAACAAGTATTACTTATGAGAAAATAAAATCCAGGGCAATTCAGGGTATATAAGCTAATGTGTATGCATGTGTGTGTGTGTATGTATGTGTGTGTGTGTGTGTGTGTGTGTGTGTATATATATTTGTCTGTGTGTGTGTGTTTATTGATATGCAATAAAGAAGACAAACTAATTTTTCTTTGTTATTTGTTTATACAGCTCCTCAGATGATCAGAAGCAAGGATTGCCTAGAGAAAGTGGTATAACCACCAGCAGTAACTCCAGAAATTTTTGTTGTAGACTGGTGTTATGGTATGTATATGACATGATATATGAATAATACATTTCACCATGTGAACTTGGAAGTATTACCTAATTTTAAATATGTGTGTTGTATCTTGTTATAAGATTGTTTTATATATACACACACACAAGTATGTATATATGTATGTTTTTAATAATAGCCTCTGAAGAAGGACAACCAATTTATAAACAGGCTGAAACACACTGAACATTTTAACGAACAAAGTTGCACCATCCATAACCACAGAGCTTAGTGTCCTTTTGCCTGAGGTTTTAACATGGGGCCATATAAAAGTGAGGGGAAACACTGGTCATGTTTAGTTTGAGGGGATTACCATCATCCTTAGTTTGGAGTTCCCCATAAGGGAAAATTTCCATGAGGTTTTCATGCCTCACACCTGGAAATTCTACTTCATTATTTCTGTGACCCTTTTGTGTAGTACTCATCCAAAGCTTCCAAAGGAAAAATATCATTATTAATTGCGAATAGCAAATATATATTTCTGGCAGAGTTTATTCTAAGCTGTTCTCCACTCCTGTGTAAGAAATCAGAAGGCCAGTAGCAAGAAGCTGGTTCTCTTGATGTTCCAGCACCAGTATTATTCTGCATGACTTATAGTGCATCATAGAAAGTGACAGAGACAGCCTCATTGACACAATGAATGAAGATCCATTGGCATTGTCCCCGAGATGTGATGAGACTGTGGATTGACCCAAAATTGACAAATTTTATGTGATAGTGAAGGTCAAATTATGCTGATTCATAATGATGAAAACAAAAACCTCATAGGTGCCAGTGAATCCTGTAACTGTGGCACCTCAGGAGTGTTGGATACAACAGACAATGTCTGCAGCAGCACAGTTGGATCCAAAGCAACTAAATATATCTTTATCCTTGGTCACAGAAGGAGCAGTCAGGTAGTTGGTCTCAATGATGCATTCTTTTTTAAGGCAATGTAGAACAAAAAGTCACAACAGTCTTCATTTTCTATTTCTTTACCTTTTTTCCCCATTTCTTTGCCTTTTTTCCATATGCTATAAGAAATTACATGTTCCCAATTGAAGTCTATGTTGCCAGCTTCACCAAAAAACTCCTCCTGCCAAACATTTTATTTTCCTACTGCACAAAGTGTCCAGCCGCACATCAGAATAATGCCAGACTGAAAGATCTAAGAAGAGTGGCTCTTAAAATGTGGATGGTAGTCCCTTGAAACTTTCAGGCAGTCTTCCACACCACTATAAAATAATATAGGGAAGTGATAATTAAGGTTCTTTTCATTTTCTCTTACAAGCTAAAAGTGGGGGGGGCAGTCTCTTCCACACTTTCAATCAATAGAAAAAATGTGCACAAAAACATTCATTATTTTTGTAGGGGAAAAATGTCACAGTTCACTCAGAAGTGGAAGAACATGAGCCTAGTGGTTAGGAACAAATACTGAACAAGATTTTAACAGATTTCATGTAATGGCTGCAAGCATTAGAAGTAGGGAATACTTCACTGGTGTGCCTGATTGCTCCCCTTTTCTTTTATTAATGATTGAGTGCCACATATACTTCCATGGATAGTTTGTTGCATTAGAAGGAAAGCTGCTCACCTTTCAGAATCACATAGTTTAGTATCTTGTATGGCATGCAGTGAGGCTCCACGGGAGGGGGAGCCTCACATGGGTGTTCAGAATATACAAGCCCTCTTCAAAGCACCACAAGGCATCTTTCTGCTTTATGAAATAAGAGTTATACAGTACTAATTTCTCTATCCCAATAGTATCTATGTTCTACTACAAAATCTGATTATGATTAATTACAGTATCAGTGACCAGAATTTATATCTGTACAAATTCAATTGTAAATTCAAAGGGAACATGAACTACTTTAGCTAAAATATGTGATCATTAATATCAGGAAGATCTAAGCTTACCTCATCTGTACTGAAATGAGTAGCAACGGTACCATATATATCACGCAGGTACTGAGAGCTCATAAGAATTTTGCCGGAAAACTCTTAACACATTCTCATACACACACACAAACTTCTTTTAGCTATGTGGATTTTTATACCCATAGTAAAAGGGTACCTCAATGTCTATTTCAAAGCTGATTTGATGAATACAGAAAAGGTCAAACTAAAAATAACTCAACTGAATCAGTTATGAGTGTAGTAACATATGCCTCATTTAATAATGAACTCAAAATTTGCTCCGCAGTTTAAATAGTATCATGAATGCTAATTTCAACAGTGAAGGGTTATGAACTACCTGTCTGCTGAAGCCTGGCACAAGGTCAGGCAGTTACAGAGCTAATGAAAACCCAAATGTACCAGATGGCAGATGATTGACATGAGAGTGCTAGCTGATGGGAATGCTGAGGTATCCTGGCACATTCAAAATGACAGTGTCCTGAAACACAGATTAGCACACACTGTTTCTTTCTGCGTGAAAGTGACTTCTGTTTTGTTTGGATGGGCTCTCTCTCTCTTTTTTTTTAATGTCAAGGAAAAAAGTCAGATTGGGGGTGCCCCTGAGAGTGTTGCCACATGCCAAACTGACTGGCAAAGATTTCTTAAGTGTAAAGTGCTTTGATGATCAGTTTTGGGCTCTTACACTTCCACATAGGTGAAGACATTCCATCTGCTTCTGAGAAGATTTGGCATCTGTCTAAACTCAGTCAAGTCAGTCGACTGCGGTTGGTCTGTGCAGGAATAGGCTAAGTGACACTCAGACTCATAACAACCTTGAAAATTGTTTACAAATGTTTAATTATATTGCCTGGGCTTAATCCTCCAATGAAGGAGAATCCATGGCCTCCTGAGGTAGTCATACTACTCTTAGCCAGGAAGTTCTTCCTAATGGTTAATCAGAATTTCCTTTCTTGTAATTTCAAGGTCCTATTCTGTATAACAGCAGGAAGAAAAAAAACTGTATCTATCTGCCCTGGCTATGATATCACCTCTCATTCTACTCTTCTCCAGACTAAACATGCTGACCACCCTCCACTTAATTTCCAGAACATATACTATGTTTCTGGAGATGTTTCAGCTTGCCAGCATCATTGTTAAACAGCCATGTGCAGAATAAAACACAATATTCCAACTCAGCAGAGCAGAACATCACATTTACTGTTACTGTTATCCTTACCATTAATACACTTGACCTGGATACTACGGTTTTGTTGATCCAGCCCAGAATTCCATAGATTTCTATGCCACACTACAACACAGTAGACACATATGTTAAGCTTTGTCTACCATTGAGTTTTCTCTTCATCCAAATTTCTTCTCAATTTGGAAATTCCATTGTTATTGCAGACTGCAATAAATGAAGAATTCCTATCCTGCTCCAAAAGAATCAGATGGCTAGTACTATGAATTACCACTACATGAAATTCTCAACAGCTAGTACCAGTCAGAATAAATGGTAGCAATTTAGATGGAGTAATAACCCGATCTGGAATAGGCTGTTCCCTGCTAGTCAGCTTTGATTTCTGGATTTTGTCTGCAGTGCTATCTTGCATAGTTTGCCACAGTTTCTGGTTCTTTTGTTGAACACACACAAAAGCAGCACTAGAAAAAGAAAGAGAAACTTGATACATCCTGTGAATCTGTGATATCTGCTAGATTATGATGCATTGGCAGTGTCCAGGGAGGGTTTGTGTTCTTTTTTTCTTATTTCAGACATGAATAAATTGAAACAGGGGAAAAACTGGCAACCAGTGTATGTCCAGTTCTGGAATTTATTTTACAAAAATCCATATGTTAAACTGGAACACAAAATAGAAGGAAATGGGGATGTAATGTCAACTCATAGAAATAGATTGGAATACAAGATCTCTGTTCATCCCCCTCTACTATACAAGGAAGTGACTTCCAACTTCTGTTCCTAGCCATTTTGATACCTGGGGGAAAAAAGAAGTTAATAACTGTTAACACTGAGCAAGAGTGAAAGTGAGATGTGATACAGGCAAAAGGTGGTATCCAGCTAACCCTTTCTTCTTAAAGAGAGCAGGGATGCCTCCACCTTGCCTACCCTCCAGAACAGATGGGAGGGTGCTGACAGTTGCAGGAGGAAAACAAGAGGGTTGCATTTGTAGAAGTCTGTTTATATAATGCTGGCTTTCACCAAAGCACTCTTTATTTTTACTTCAGTGCAATCAACAAGAAGAGTCTAAATAATCTTGGCTAAGGCATGTTTGCCTTATGTGAACTTGCAGATGGCAGCCAACAACTAAGGTGCGCTAAAAGGTTGCACTGGCAAAGTGATTGTTTCTGTTGACAATGGGAAGATGAAGGCTAGAGAGCCTCAACTTGGGATAAAGCAGCTTGAGGTACATGTATAGGACAATCCTTGAGTTAAAGAGACGTGGTGGATCAGGAATTAATTTGAAACTAGGCTGAATTAAGATTACAGAATGCCAGATGCCCTCCCTACCAGTGCTGTGGGTTGGTTAACTCAGCTGTGTCCATCATTCAGTTTCCACCACCATGTTCTGGATGACCGGAAGATAAACTCACCTATACAAATAAAACAAATAGTTGTATGAAGTAGTAACAGTAGGAGGCAGGGATATAAATCACTACAATTTTTATTTTTTGTGAGCAAGAATAAATATTTGAATTATTTTTCTCTCCACTGTGAGGAAGTCCTTGCACACTCCAGAGCTTTTGAAGACCATTTTCCAATTCAAATTTCTTCTGTGAAAAATCCGCACTTGGTCTTTTTGCATAGAAATTTACGTGAAGAAATGTTTTCCACACAGAAGACCAGTTTTCTGTGCGGGAAATTCTGTGTTCTGTGTGGTGGGGGGGGAGAAAAGAACAGCAAGCCCCATTTGTGGATTTTTCACAGAATAAACACTGACTGAAAAGTACTCATCAAAATAAACATGTACTTTTTCATGCAAGGTAACCCTGAAATTGCAAAGATTCTCACCTGTTCAGGATTCACCTTCATCAGGGTTTCCTGATACTTAGGAAGCACCTTTTTCATCTGGAATTCAATTTTTTAGCTTAAATTCTACCAAGGAGGCACTGTGTGATCTGAGATGTGTCATTGCTTTCCGCCCTCAATCCCATGCAAATTTCCAATAGATACTCAAGGAGAATAGTTATGAACTGGATCAGCTGTCTTTTTCATATAATTCCAAGTAGTACAATAGAAAGAAAGCATTCTTTTTAAAATCTCTACAGTGGGGAAGATTTAATCATTCTAGTTAATACACTTCAATCTGACATACCTTAGAACTGTTTTTTAAAAATCTGCTTTGTATTTAAATAGTCTAGAAAAATCTCTGCGTCTTTTATCTCATACCCTGAAGTCCATTCAGTCTCATTTACTTGTCAGATGTACTGATTTTTATCTATCACTTTGAACTTGAATCACCAGCCAAGATAAGAAGAGAGCAGAACTGTCCTGTTGACAATTTTCTGAGATCTCTAATGATGTGGATTTATGGGACTGTTGTATTTTCCAAGTGATCTTGCTTAGGTGAAACAATTATACTTTTATAAAATTCTTTGGAATCATGCAGTGACAAAATATGGCATTAAATCATTCTGTTTGTGAATTTCAGTAACATGACTGCTGGTGAAGTTGCAGCTTGTGAAAATTAGCTTGATTATATCATGATTATGCAATAATTTTAAAATGCGTGCTTACTTGGGGGAGATAAGTGTTTTGTCACTATTAAGGGAAAAATATATAATACAAAAGAAAGCTGCTACAAAAAGAAGCCCTACAAATTTGGGCTACAAGTATTGCACCATAGGTTTCCCTAAACTGTTGGACTACAACCTTTGTCATTCCCAGTCAAAGAATTAGATAGTACACTGCAAGTTAAAGCATGCATTATAGTTCACAGTAGTCTGGGGGGCTCTGATCTAGCTTTTAAAGGAATCTGGATTCATTCTACTGTGGAGCACCTGCTAAATTCATGTTGGAGTTAGAGCAGTTTACTAAGCTTCTCTGCTACTGTCCTTTTGATCCGTGAATTGTGGGTCTCGACAGAGGTGCTTATGGAGATGCCATCATATAGCAAGATAGAAGATAGATAGGTAGATAGGTAGATAGGTAGATAGGTAGATAGGTAGATAGGTAGATAGACTGATATGCTAAGAAATGAACTGGATTTGCAAATCTGTACTGACATCCTTTGAAACTATCCCTTGAAATTAAGTGAAAATAATGCCAATTCCCATGTAATCTTCACAGATTCTAATTAATCAAGAAATGATGTTAGGTTTCTATTCTGGACCATCAAATAACAAGAAAAGCTAAGCCTAAGCCAACTCATCCAGGACTTTTGTCTTTAAACTGATTGGAAGTATCTGTTTAAAACTTCGTTGTCTGGTAACCCAGTTCTCTGAAATCAAATCAATTATTCAATAAGAAGTATGATACCTTTTTCAAAATCTTTTTTAAAAATCAAACATTCATTACTAGACGTCAAATACTGGCAGATTAAAACAAAACAAAACAGGGTCTCTGAGAGCTGACAGACGCTCTCTCCCTTGAGCCATTGATAACACATGCTTCTATACTCAGAACACAGCTTGGAAAGTTACTTTTGAAAAGTAGTTCAATGTGTTACAATGTTTAAAAAGCGTCCTGTTGCTGTTCAAAGAACTTCGGTGATGAACACAAGCCATTTTTTAGCATTATTTGTTCCGCTGCTCATTACCTTGCCTTTACTTCGGCCCTTTCTGCACAACAACTACGTCCCAGCATGGGAACACAAGAGGAGTGGGACTGCGACAACACTTCTGCATGACGTTGCAGTCCCACACTTCTCCTATTGCCAGCCAGCGTTATTGTCAGGTAAATCATTGACAGAGTTTTTCTGTCAATGATCTCTGATTGCACAATGCTCCTGTACTTACCTGCCATGCAGAAGGGCTGGAAGCACAATGGAGGCACTTCCTGCCCCAGTGCAGCATGGGAAAGAGCCTGGATGCACTGAGAAAGTAAAAGGCATGTCCCTCATGCTGCCCTCCACAAGGAACCATTTGGGTGCAGAGGGGAGCATTCCCGTCATGCTCCCTTTCTGCCAAATGTCCTGCCAGGATTGGAACTGGAAGACGATGGCAAGGTAACATGCGAAAATGGCCATTCTGTCAATTCTTTGAAGAAAGGATACCTGGTATTGGTAAAACAATGGTTTTAATCTTCAGTAATTTGCCTTTAGTCTCAGTTTTGGGGAAAAGATGGGCTATAAATCGAGAAGGAGAAGGGAAGGATATGGTTCCTGTCAAGACACCCTTTAAAAGCAACATTTGAATGTACCTAGAAACTGTTTCCATTGTACCATTACAAATTATTGCTTATACAAATAAAGCAATTCTGTTCTTACTCATAATGTTATTTTATGAAATTTTGCTTTGCTATGCCTTCACTACTTCTCAAAGTAACTTCCAAAGTAACTTAGGTAGCTCTATTTCTTACAACTTGAATTTCCTTGGGTCTTACTGCCATTTTAAAGTTCTATTTCTTTCTTTCCCTTGTATAACAAAATGTGAGTACTGAAGCAATAAAAAAAATAAAAAAATAAAGTGAAATTCACCGTTCTTTTCACAAGAGAGATTCAATACATACAACTGTTCCCAGCCATGAACAGGACTGTGGCCAATTCCACACTAGCGGCCGTTAGCACAATATACCGTCACAATTGTGGAATTGCCATTGGCATGATCTGTTGGGTTGGGAACACTGTTTTCAGCACCCTTCCACCTTCAGAGGATGAGTAGCGATATTGCCATAGGTGTTCCTTCTGCACCACAGTGACCTTGGTCACTCCCTGTCCCCACCTTCATCCTGCCCCACTGGCTCTGATTGGTCAGGGTTTTTTTTGTTTTTCTTTTGAAGCTGTACTAAACATGGCTGTACAGTATTGCATTTTCACATTATAATGCCTGAAAATGTATTTTTTAAAAAATAAAAACTCAAAGGAGAACTTTAAAATAAACACATAGAAGTGATAGATTTTGAAATTACTATGTCATGGGAGTCACTGATGGAGGGACGAGCTGGGCATGCCCACATCCCAGCCACTGCTGGATTCACAATGAATAGAAGTGCTAATAGTACCACATTGTCTGATGAGACTGAACCACTACAGGAGGTGCTTAATGGAATTTTTCTGGAAATAGAATAGGGTAGTTTGGCAATGGTTGGGGATGGAACAGCAGTTGGATAGCAACAATGCCATGTGGTAGCATGGCTTCTGGCTTGGGAACAACCTGCTGCTATGGTGGTATAATGATGTCATGAGGAAATGGCCTTACTTATACTTGTCTGTCATATAGGTAACATGGTTCAGTATGTAGGGATTCAAATTTTAAAAATTTAAGAACTTAAAAAACTGGACCTAAATGGACATATCTATCAGTTTCTCATATGTTCTGTGTTTTTAAATCTCAAGTTCTTTCATCCTCTTTATGATGAAATTCATCAATTTTGATAAATTCTTATGAAAAATGAACTGAAACCAAGTTCTCATCCATTCATGTGTGTTTGTGTTTGTAAGAGAGTGTGAGAACTTGGTTGCAGTTCATTTTTAAAAAAGAATTTTCAAAATTGTCAAATTTATATATATTTTTGCCAGGAGATTTTTGGTGTGCGTGGGGGGGTCATTTAAGAAAAAAATGCATAATAAAACAACTTCAACCCAGCATTGTGGTAACTTTTATCCTGTTTTGTTGTATCTCATCTCCTTTTCTCCAATGGCTTCACTGCTTTGTATGTAGTCTGTGCAAGAACCTCTGTAAAATAGGCTTCAGCTAGACTTTCCTCCAAAACCTATGTTTTCTTCAGAATAGTAATATATGAAGAAGGGAACCAAAAGCAATAACTGAGACAGAATGGGTCTTAAATGTCAATCAGTTGTGAGACTTTATTCATTAGCTGAACATACTAAAAAGGAGATTTCTTTATTGCAAAACAATAAGAAAAATGGTGATTGCACATTTTGCCCTATTACTGTGCCCTGTATGGTCTAGAGACCTCCTTTTTTAAAAAATAAATAAATGAATCTTGGGATCCAGGTTAGGTGATGGGACAAGTAGGTACCAGATGGCATGCCTAGAAACTTGATAAAATTCAGATGACTGGGTGATATGGAAACTGTCCACATAAAAGAGTGGAGTTGGTTCTTGTACCATCTTATCAAATATTGAAAGTACTGTAAACATACATGGCTGAACTTACCTTTGAAATCTGAATGTTCTTGCTTTGTTTGTTTTTAAAACTTCTGTGATATATCTATTCCAGTTTGTTGCAGCTGTTGGTGTTCTTCAACTGGGTTCCTGCTATTGCTTTCCTACTTGAAATTCAGATGCAGGCCCATATTTTCATGAAAATGTGTCCCCATGCTGCAGTCTAACTGAGTATGCAAACAACTAACTACTTCTATAATTGGCAATTTGTATGCATAATTAGAATAAATGCACCTTGAATCATAGCAGTACCTGCACATATCTTTCTTTTCTGAGCGTATAGATCTAATTCATGTCCTTCTGTGAACATGTACCTGTTTCTTAGGTGAGGTTAATGCATTGAATTTCAAGGATTAAAAGTAAGAGATTTTGTTTAAAGAGGACTCAGGGGTCCCACCCAAGATTTTCCCGTGTGTCAGTTTATCAATTTAAGTTAACTTCAGCAATACGCATCATTTCCCTCTCCTGCTTTTCTAACCGTCTTTTGTTGTATTTTGCTTACTTAATCCAGCATGTCATATTTGCTGTCTATCATAGCAGATATTTGATATCTGCTATGGTGTCTTAAATGTGTTGCTGCTTAAATAAAAGACCCTTAATAACTAGGGTTTTTTTCCCCCCAACATACCGTATGACTTGATCACATGAATAAGGCATACTTGTGCATGAATTTAATCTCATACACTTGTTTTGGCCTTATCATTATTGAACATATCACTGGACAGTTCTCCCTACCAGTCCTGATGAGTGATGGTTCAAGAGTTGTCCATACCTCTAACTTTTGAGACCTAAAAGGACTCTCCTCTCTGTACTGACCATTCTCTTGGTGATCTTCCCTTTGTATTTTTATTATGTGCTAGAGAAGAGGCACTACATGCTGCTGCAGTCTCAGAAAAAAAGAAAATCCCCAAAGACTGGAGTTTATTCCAAGAATTCTCCAGGAAAATTCAGAAAATTAATTTAACTAGAAGGTTAACCAAGAGAAGAGCTTATTCATCATTACCATGAATCAGTTAAGGGGAGCACATTAAATCCTTTGTTAATTGAAATGTCAATTGATGGCTTACATATATGAAGTGGTCAGTGCCTATGAAGCATTGAAGAACTCTCAGAACATTGCTCTGAGTCATGAAAATATCACCTATACCTTAGGTCAGCTATATAAAAGCAAAATCAGAAGGACCACAAAAGCTATTTAGTCCAATATGTTGTCACTGCAGGAATCTATCACTAAAACACCCTTGATTGGTAGCCATCTAAACTGTTCAAAAAGCAAAGGCAAAAAGACTCCATCATCTTTCCAAAATAGTCTGTTCCAGTGCCAAACAGTTCTTATCATCAGGACATTCTTCCCAGTTCCTAATATGAATGTCCTTTTCTTTTAATTTGTTTAGGTGCAGTCCTACAGAACAGCAGGAAACAAACTTGATCCTTCTACATTATTCTTTCATCTTCCAGATGTTTTGGATTTCAATTCCAAAGATCACTTACCATTGGCCAAGCTGGCTAGAACTTCTGGAAGCTGAAGTATAAAAAAATCTGGAGGACTAAAATTTGAGAACTACTGCTTTATATAAAAGTGCTTCGTATATTAAAGCAACACCCAAGCCATACTGTATAGTGATCAATAGTGCCCATCGGGTCTTCATTAGAGAAGGTAACACAAAGAAAAAATCCAGTTCCTGTTGGATCTCCCTAACTGCTGATCAATACTATTATCAACTTCCGAAAGAAATAGAGGCAAAACCACTTGCTGAGCTGTTCTTTCTCTGCACTCCTTAACTAGATTCGTCACAATCTTTTGAACAAAGTAATTTCACAATTTCAGCAGCAAGTATCTACATGCCCAGTATTGGATAGCCAATGACTGGTGCACATCTGTAAATTTACCCTATTTTTAAGCTAGAATGTCAGACCTGGGTTGTTAGTTACTCTTTCCCAAATTAATTAATGCCCCATACTAAATTATACTTCATGGGGGGGGACAGGAAAAAAAGACAATGTTAACATCCAAATAAAAAAGAATTATAGTGAATATGTATCTGCAATTAAATGGCAATCCATCTCTCCATAAAGTAATGCCACCTAATACGAAAAGACAAACATTTCATATCCATTGCATTCAGTTTTGTTTGAGAACATTTATGCTTTTGAAAATGACCTCAATAATGTGGTGGGCATTTCTCTTTATTATACATAAGTCAACAGTTGTCTTGCCCTGAGCACATCTTTATTTTCAACTTACATATT
The DNA here is from genome assembly GCA_948474755.1 of Ctenosaura bakeri. Lineage (NCBI taxonomy): Eukaryota > Metazoa > Chordata > Lepidosauria > Squamata > Iguanidae > Ctenosaura > Ctenosaura bakeri. The sequence goes on along the minus strand of CAOLHI010002645.1, from coordinate 301,287 downwards.
CAAGAACCTGACCTTTAAAATAAAAAAGTAAGGCAATTTAACTCAGTTTTATTCATGGATTATAGGTTGCATAGAGAAGTACTGCATGATTGACACAGAAAGAAATATTAGCTTGTACAGTTCTATGGGCAACAGTCTGGGGCAAAGAAATTTCACATTAAAACCATGTTAAAGAACTACAATAATTCATTAAGGGTTATATCATTATAAAAATACATCATGGTTATAAACCACTTCCTGGGGCTTTACGTTAGCAAATTTGATGTGCCCTTTACGCTTGAAAATTAGGTAAAAGTAGAAGTGATTTATGTGCCAAAAATGAGAGACATTTCAGGAAGCAAAACATAACTATGCAACAGCTTCCCTAGCCTTTTATCTGTTCCTCAGTGATTTACAGACCAAACAATTTTGTTTTGGTTTCTAGTTTGCCAGGTATGATCTTTGTTGCATTAACTTAAGTGGGATCATAATTATCAACCAAGCGGTAGCCTAAGGATAATAATGTTATAAATGATAGAAAAGTTATGGGGTAAGAATTATGCTAAAGTACAAGATTTTAAGTGAGGGGAAAAATGAATCCTCCAGGTGTAGTTGACCTGTGATTTCCATTGACCCTAGCTTGTATAACAAATGATGAGGAATGCTAGATGTTACAGACTTAAATCTAATTGTCAGTCCCATCTAGAGTAGGACCAAGTGAATCAATGGAATTTTGTAAGTGGTGACCTACCAAGATCTGGTCGATTTGATGGTTATATTTTATGTGGGGCTAATGATTGGATTTATCACCAACAGCACTACCTTTCCATGATGGTGGGATTATGTGCACCTGTGAGGCAAGAGGCTATGCTGATGGCAGCAGTGCTGCTCATAGGGTCTCCCATCTCAGGCTTTTGCTGAGCAGCCAGACAAAATGTGCCAAACAGCTACAGGGCAGCAGCAGTAGTGGGGCGGGGTGTGTGTGACATTGTCAAAGGATCTCTTAGACAACAGCAGTGGTACTGTATCTAATGCTTTTTAGTACTGCACAGAAGGAGGCACAATAAACCCCTTCTGAATGTCTTTTTTCATGAAAACTTTATGATGAGTCAATCCAAAATGAAGCAAGAGATAGTACCAGAAGGTGAAACTCCCAGGCCGGATGGTGCTCAGCAAGCTCCTGGGAAATAGCAGAGGACAATTAAAATTGCAGTGTGGCTAATTATGCAATTGGACTCAAGCTGAAAGTATCACTTCAGGGGTCTTTGGACAGTACAGAGGGAGAAATGGAATACCAACCTCCACACTGACCAATAAAGGACATATGCAGACATAAAACTGACTTATGCTTGTGCATGCCACTAACAGGATGCCTATATCTATGGCAGATTAGTTTTCCATGCAAAAGGATTTTTTTTTCCATGTAACATTTAATAACCTGCTATCAAGTCCTTCACACAGCCCAGGAAGAAGACCTCAAGATTGAGTCTATATATTTTTAATTTTTCTGAACTGACCATGCCAAACAACCCAGAGACTGGATTATATTGCAGATTATATTCACTGTCTTGCTGTTATAAATGAATTATTTATTAAGATGTATATCTTACCTTCCAATCAATTTATCATGGGAGTGATCACTAAATAAGAAAGAGAGAGAGAGAGAGAATAAAGCAGCTTCTGTATAAAACTCAACTAAAACCAGAAAATTCATGATAAGAAACTTAAAAATATATGAGACAGAATGAAACAGATGGATAAAGCTTTATAATCCTGAGATAATGGAAAGGTCTCCTGGTCCCAGGAAGACCTTAAAGTGAGTGTTAGGTAAACCTCTCCAGTAAGAGCATTTTAAAGCTAAGGTGCTACTATTGAAAAGGACCTCATTCTCTAATTTTTATTGGTGTTGTGTGCCTTCTGACCTTAAGGTGAAACTATCATGGGGTTTCTCTGGGGCTGAGAGTGTGTGGTGTGCCTAACGTTGAATGGGGAAGCAAACCCTGGTCTCTGGGTCACAGTCTAACCTTGAACAATTACATTGAGCTAGCTCTTTGATAACTTTCCAATATATCTCAAATGACAGAGGAACCGAGGAAAAATGTGTAGGTGATACCAAAAAAGCAAGAAAAAAGATGCAGAAGCAAGGAACCCTATTGCCTATCATGTACATATATATTTCAGTGAGATGCCTTTCATATAAAAAATGTGGTGTCTTATAACTCATTGACACCTACTTTCAGCACACGTGAGCCACCATATTCATGAATGCTAAGCTTGCCCATGTACCATTCTGTTGTCCTGTTGATATAAACAAGAAAATGGTATGTACATCAAGACCCTATCCAGACCTATTTAGCTGTGTACGTTCTGAGATCTCTATCATAGCAAACAGAAACAGTTGTCCCTCTGTTTAACTTCATTTTTACAGCCATCCTTCACATGGAAATATAAAGAGGACATTTTCAAGCTGGTTATCCTAGTGTCTGAGAGGACAGCAAAAAAATGGAGAATTGATTCAGACAAATTGAATATAAAATAGGAGAATAAAATTTCTCCAGCACAGTGCAATAAGGATTTGATTTAGTCAGTTGAATCTTTGATTGATGCAGTATCTCTTTAAAGGATAGATCTCTACTAATGCATGCTGAATATGTGATAAATGGAAAATTTTACCCATTCACAAGTACCGAGAGTATTTGCTAGTGTTGTGCCAAAAAATGTCCTTCAATTTCCCAAAGGTTTTCTTTCACTTTTCTGCCTTGTTCTCAGAGTAATGTAGAATCTCCTTTGACTGTCCTTGGAGGGGTCTGTGGTTTGATGGGTCTGCCATTCAGGTAGCCTAGCTATGCCACAACACATTGATAAAGGGTATGGATAAACGTTGTGAATTAGTGATGCCAGGAAGTCAAGACAATGGATGTTAAAATAGATTAAAAATTCAGTCTCGTACTCTAATTGGCTGCTGTTGCCTGGTGGGTAGCTGTAAGGGATCGTTTCCCCTGCAGCCGCCTGGGAGGCCAGCCCTCCAGTTCCACACTGCTTCCCACCTACCCTCCCTTTGTAGTTTGCTACAGCTGTCCACTTGTTATGTTTTTTATTGTGCATCAGTCTTTATGGTTTTATTCTGTTGCTTCTCTGTCACAGCTTATTGGTGGTCACATGGGTCTTGGATCCAGGTGGGTCTGAGCCAATGGCCTTTGGGCAAGGTTTATTGGCCCCTTGTGGTTTGGAAGGGGGTGCAAGGCAGCTCGGGGAGACATGCCTTGCTTGCACCTCCTGGTGACAGGGGTTTCCAGCGGTGGGATCCCTTGGCAGCCATTAGTGATTGTGGCTCTGAATCGGAAGCTTGGGTACATCGGTCAGCAGTGGGCTGAGCGATGCAAGGATCCAGACCCATGTTTTGGTCAACCCTTTGTTTGCTGTAGCCAATAAAGTTGTGGCCTTTATCCCCCCAAAATTTGGTGTGTTGTCTTTTCTGAAGATCCATCGCCCCTTCCCATGCAATTGATGTTCCTTTTTCATTCCCTTTGTGGGAAAAAATCCATTCAAAAAAGTTAGCAAATGGTGTAAGGTTTGAAAAGATCCAATGAAAATGCCCCAGAAAAGTATAATTAGGCAAACAACACAAGAAAAAAAAATCACAAATATTTGACCTTGAACTTGTTGTGTGCCTTCAAGTCATTTTGAACTTATGGCAACCCTAAGGCAAACATATCATGGGGTTTACTGGGAGCTGAGAGTGTGTGCCACTCAAGGACATCCAGTGAGTTTCCATGGCTGAGCAATGAACTGAACCTTTGTCTCCAGTTTTATAGTCCAGTATTCTAACCACTACACCACGTTGGCTCTAACTATAAATTATAAAGATAAGAATCATGTTAACAGCTTTTTTTAAAGAACTGTCATTATGTCCCCCCCCCATATCCTCAATACGTAAATACTCACAGCTCTCTGAATGGATACGACCAGGACACATCTTAATTTCTTCTGTCTCAGTGGTGCCCCGAGCAGGTATCTTAATATTTCTGAAATGTCTGCAATCTCTGGAATAAAGGACAGAGAAACAATCACTGGAAGGCTTGGGAGGGAGGTGGTAATTAACCTCTTGTACTGATGGAATAGCTTTCATCTGCAGAATGGGATGGATAACTCTGTGTCCCATTGAAGTCAATTGCATTCTATCAAAATCTGCTTTGGAAAGGAAAGTCCCATTGTATGAGCAGAAGGCTGGTTGTGCAACTTTGGATATTACCTAAGTGCTATGCCAACTGATGGTTAAATGGGAGATGGTTTGCTCCTGGACAACTTTGCTGTAAATAAACATGTGGCAGATAGAACTCAGTTTAGATGCTAAACATTATGGAAAGCATGAAGTGAAAGGAGGCAGCACAGTAGATCATCTGATATAGTTGAGGTTCTGCCTTCTCTTCTCCTCTTGCATTTCATTTTCAGTATATGTGTGGGTGTGCAGACATTTGATGTAGTACAATCCACTATTTCCAGAGAAGAGTGGTTTCTCCTTGATGTCAGGAGAAATGTGTGGATAAATATAGATAAGGAAGAAACTGGGGAAAATGTGGGAATATATGAGGGAAATATTGTGATTCAAATGTATGTGGCTTACTTAGGTGATCTTTTTAAATACTTGTTTTTGTAAGCTGTCCTTCCTCCCAATTTCTAACAGTCTTGTGCCTTGTAATTTTATATTACTTCAGTATATTTGACCCCAAGATCATCTATCACAGTATCATAAAATCATAAAGTTAAAATGGGCCCCATGGGTCATCAAGTCCAACCCCCTGCTCAATGCAGGATGTCCAGCTGGAGTATCTCCAGCAATGGTAACAACTGTGTAGAAAGGTGGTGGTGGAGTCTCCTTCACTTGATGTCTTCAAAAAATATCCTCAACATCTTCCTGCTGGTGATGTTTTAACTGTAGATCCTGCACTGAGCAGATGTTTGGACTAGATGGTCCATGAAATTTCTTCCAGTTCTATGTTTCTATGTCTCTATGATTGTATCACCCGTCCTATACCTGTGCTTTTGGTATTTCTGGCCTAAATATAGAATTTTGAGTTTGACTCTGTTAAACTTTCTTTCTTTAATTTCCACACAATTTTCTAGATGATAAAGGTCCTTTTGAATTCTGCTCCTGTCTTCCAATGCGTTAACCACTCTTCCTAGTTTTGTGTCATATACACACTGGGTCAGGGATTCTCTTTGCCCCATCATCTTAGTCATTAATAAGAACACAGAAGGATGGAATCCTAGAGCACTCAACCAGAGACCTCCATCCAGTTTGAAGTTGAGCCATTGATCATGACTCTTCAAGCATGGTTTTCCAACTAATTATGGACACATCTAGTGGTGTTTCCATCTATTCCATATTTCATAATTTTTCTAATCAAAATATTATGGGAGATCTTATCAAATGCTTTGCTGAATTCTAGATAAATGGCATCTACTGAATTCCCACCATCTACTAAACAATCAAGACAAGACACAAGATTAGTTTAAGAGGATTTGTTCTTGAGAAACCCATTTTGGCTCCTCCTATTCACTGCATGGTCAAGAAGGTGCTGGCAAACAGACTCTTATATCATCTGTTCTATTTTATTTCCTGGTATTGAAATCAAGCTGACTGGTCTGGATCTTCTTCTTTTTTGCCCTATTTAAATAGAGGAACAACATCTCCTCATGTTGAGTCCTCTGGCACCTCACCTGTTTCCCAAGATTTCTCAAAAGTGATGGCAGGTGGTTCAGAGAGTACATTAGCAAGTTCCTTCAATACGCTGGGCTACTCTCCAATACAGTCACCAGTTTGCACTCTCTGCAATTGTATTCAGTGAAGTTTTCCAGCAAGAAAGCAAGCACGGAACACACACCAAAGTGGATGACTCCTGCCACCGTATTTGCAGTTATTTTCTCCCCTTTCAGACTGTAGTAACTCTTTCAGTTTGCATCTCTGCCTGATTTCTTGGACTAGATCTTTCAGACCAGCTTGATTTAGGAGAGACCACAGAGAGACAAAAGAAGGGCAAGAAAGCAACTAAGTATGAAACCTGCACACATAATGAACACTCAGAGTTTGGAGTTACATATGGTAACACATTGAAACTGCCTTTGATCAGCCTAAGGGGATAATTGTGTGGCCTCCAAGCTTTTCTAAGCACCTCAGAGCTCTCAGGTCTCATGATTTATTTATTTATTTATTTAGATCACTTTGTAATGCACACATGCTAGAGCCTCCTGCAGTTTCCAAGATTCCCCGTCCCAAAATAGCCCTTTAAATTCAGAAGTCACAACTGATTTTTAGCCATCTTTTGTGTAAAGGAAATGATACCCAGGGCTTGCTATGGGGCTGAAGAGATGGAAGCTGTGCCCTGCATGCACTGTGACTGTCTGTCTAATTAGTCCCTCTAGCCCTGTATTACTGTTTTTCTGGGCAGGTTCCCTTCATGGGCTCTTCTACTGAGCTCTGGCCCCTGCTCAAAAAGAAAAAAGATTACAGGTACAGAAAAGAAACCACAGAAATAAAAGTACTATAAGAAGTGTGGGGTATCCATGATGTTTTAGATATGTGTGTGTGTGTGTTTCTTGTTACACAGCTTTAGGAATGACTATACGATAAGACTGAGTCTGACGAATCACATCCCAGCATTATATCAGTGTGGAACAATAATCTGTTAAGAGTGTGGCCCTTAACAGCTGCCATTTTTTGGCACCTTTGGAATCTGAAGGAACATGGAAAGTTCTGAATATGACTCACTACAGAATATGCAAGACCACTGAATCACCACCACAGCAACTACCCATCATCAGTTGTTATGTGGATATGCTTATGCCCTCTTCTATGTTCCCAAATGGGCAAGTATATATACCATAATGTAATTCTCATGTTGCAATGTGTTATGTCAAACCGCTTTCATCAAGCCCCATGATGTTAATTTCGGTGTCTGACAGATTTTCCCTCTCCACAGTTTTCTCCCTATGCCATATCAAATCTGAGAAACAGACAGCACTCAAAACCCATGGCTTCAGGCAAGAGTAAAAATGTATGTTTTCATGAGGAAAATTGTCAAAGGCCCTTTGCATTTGGTCTACTGTCTTTGAGCAGTGGGTATTCCAAGACTGTTGAATCAGTGGGCAGTGCTTTAAGGAGTGCTACTGATCTGAATGACAACACCAGTTGTTTGGGGGGGGGGTTCCCCATTGAGTTAAAAGACAATTTCACAAATATGCAGAGATATTTGCAGAGAGAGAGGGGAATACAGAATTTTCCTGTCTATGTATCTATACCACAAAGTATATGAGGGAGGTGAACATGAATATACAGAAGGATTTGTAAGTTGCTGACAGCAAGGGCATTAGTTAGGGTAGAAGTGGGATCCGTGGGTTTCAGAACATATACAGCTGTTCCTTGGAAGCATCTGTATTCCTGACCAGATTTTTAGATTCATGTACTGCATTACTATTACTGTATAAACAAATATATGCAATTAATGTATGCTAATAGCAGAAAACTTAACAGATTTATTTCCTATCAATTTCAGCAGGTCTTCTCTAAGCACAACTAAGTCTGGATCCTACTCATTTTGTTGCTTAACTTTGATGTTAAAGTTTACTTTCTACCGATATGGTTCAGTGGGTAAATCAGAGTAAAGTAATTGTCCCCCACCCTCATAGAGTAAGTAGTATTAAGGAAGATAAATATATTTGAAATTAAAATTAATTGTTTTCATTTAAGTGATTTGTTCCCTATCATGACACCAAAGATTATTTCCAATGAGAATATATTTATTTTCTTCTTCCCATAAGAAAGCAAGGAAGGAAGGAAGGGAGGAAGGGGAGGAATGGAAACCAAAATAGGTCTCATCCTCAGATCTTTACCCTTGCAGAAAACATCTGTCAGATAACAACTGAATCTATTGTTGCTCAAAAAGTTCCTCATTAATAATGTGAGAAAATAGATAGCGGAGGAGCATCTCATGTAATTTTTTTTATCCATGAAAAGATTTAATACTGACCTGAATGCACATTTCTCTTCTTAATTATATGCATATGCTTCTGATGAACAAAAGAAATATGAGACCTAATTTGCAAAGCCTGACTCCCTTGCAACCACACATCATTGAGTAAACAGCTGAAATAGCATTCATTTGCTCCGGGCAAATGTATACTAAACTAAATCCCACCGATAACCTTGAGAGCTACCTGCAACAGCTGGTTAGAGCACAAAGTGACATTAAAATCTAGAGTGTTCCCAGGCTGCTACTGCTTCTCTTTCTCCCTATCAGGGTGCACTTTAGCCAAGCTACTGCAAGCCTTAAGTGACACACAGGCTTATGGGGGCTGACTACTTTATGTGGTCTACAATTCACTCCTCCAGCAGCTTTTTCCACTCTGGAGATTTGGGAGCTGCTCTGCTTGGTACAACTGCAAGAACTGCAAGGAAGACATGGAGTAAATGTACCATGTGAACTACAGACCATGCCATCCCAAGGGAAGAAAGGAAAGGAAGCTTGAAACTGAAATATTCTGAAATAATGTAGCACAACTAGGACATTCATTGAATGTCATATGGCAATTTTCTTCCATGAAAACACATTATAATTTTACATCCTGTACATCCACTTACGTGGCAATCAAACATCTGGAGGATCCACATGCCCAAAATGTGTTTATCACCACAACAAAACTCAAAACTTCATTATTGGTAGGTCAAGCATTCTGCACACTCAGTGAAATACATGACAAGAAACTTAATGATCAATCAAAAAAGACATAGTTTTTTTCAAAGTAAACGAGAATGAAAATACCTATGTGCTATTTTTAATTATCTCTAATACATGAGGAAGAATGGAGTTGAAATCCTATCCTTGTTTACAGTGTGATTTGTTTCTGAGAAAAACACAAATGTACCCAATACAGTTAACAATAACAAGAATATGAATAATAATAATAATTTTGATCTGTAACCATCAAGATTCAACAGCAATGAATCTGGTAGCTAATTTCTGTTTTCCACTGAATATACATGGGCAATTATTGTATTTGGACATATGGGATTGCCATGATCATGCCTTTCAGTATATACTTTTACATGTTAACTGATATGTTTATAGTTACTTAAACCTCTTAGGTGACAACAAGTGTGGCCTGGAGTTAAAGCAAAGAACAAAAGAAGAGGAAAAGAAGCATAGCAAAGCTCCCGAGTATACCACTATATAAAAGGCTGTCTTACAAAGCTACAGCTTTGAAAATTATGACTAATTTGCTCCCTTGATTCAGTACAGTCTTTGGACCATCACCAGTTGAGGTCTGAGTACTGTGCCTGTGAGAAATGGTACCTCCCTACATGAACATGCCTGAGTTTTGAGATCCTTAGAGAGAGGAATTTTTCTTCATCCTGACCCTCACAGCACATTTCTTGACAGCATAAGGACAGGCCTTCATGGTGGCTGCTCCCATGCTATGGCCCTTCTCTGTTGCCTTTTCCCCAATGAAGATCTTTTAGTGGCAGGAACTGTCCTTTTATCTCCATTGTTCTGTTTTAAATGCTTTTAAAAATTGGCACTATTTTTAATAGAATGGTTTGTTTAATTTTTAAATTCTGTGTTATCGTTTTTACCTCTATTTCATTTTAATTTGTGTTGTAAGCTACCTTGGAATCCATACTGAGGGGAAAAAAACAAGATATAAATTAAATAAATAAATACAAGAGTATCTCAAACTGGTGACATTTCTGTCCAAATTCCTCTTAAAAATGCCCTTTAAAAGTATTATCCAAAATTAAAAGCAGCTTTCCAAAATTAACCAGAAAAATTATTTGTTACACCAATAAAGAAGCTTCACTCTTGGGCCAATTCTACCCTACACTATTATAGCACGATTATTCCACTTTCAACACCCTGTGGAATTCTGGGGTTTGTAGTTTACTGAGGCCAAAGAGCTCTCTGGCAGAGAATTCTAAATGCCCCTCCCTCAACTGCAAACCCCAGGATTCCATAGGATGTTGAAATTGTGCATATACAATTCAGGACTTATTCTGCTGAAAAATTTGCACATGGTTGTTTTGCACAAAAGACAGAATTTTACTATGAAAAATAGTATTTCTACACAAACATATTGATTCCTACACAGAAAATGCTCTTTTCTATGCAAATCAGCCACAGGTGACTTTTATACAGGATAAATCCCCAGTTGCTACATTTTTGGTGCAGAAAACAACTGTGTGCAAATTTTGTGCAGAGTAAGTCCCAAAGTGCACAGTCCAAGTTTCCTCTCATCAAGGTTTCTCAATACTTGAAAAAACCTGGGTTTTTTAAAACCATTTTATGAATATTTTTGAATATTCTTTCCATCCCTAATCCAGAGGAATTTAAACCGAGTCTTCCAATAGAAAAGGAGTGTGTGCACCTGTTTAAGGATGTGAGTATTTATGACAAACAGATTGAGGATTCAAAAGACCAAAAATCTCTTATTATCATTGTAATAAGAGCCTGCAGGATACATATGCACAAACGCGCACACACAGATGATTCAAACTGAAGAATAAGAAATCTACCAGCTGATTATATAGCAGAAAATCACTGAACACCAGGAAGCATATCAAGAGTGTCTTATACTTGTTTTAATCAAGGAAAATTCTATAAAAATCAGTGGCTATTTCCTTTAATGAGCTGTAATTAGGGGGAAAAGTGCCATCGGCACTGTTGGCATTAAGTAGGGGTGGATTAACAAAGATGAAATCCCTGAGCTACAAAAATATGAGTTTCACATACACACACTTACCAAGAGAGCATCTTACCCTAATCTAGAAGCTTAAGAACAAAGTATTAGCATAGCGCAGGTGCTAAGAGTTTGAGCTGTGAACCAAGGCACCACTAGTTTAAATCTCCTTTCCCTTACATGATATCTGGATGGCTTTGGGCAAGTCACCATGCCACCAGACTGCAAAATGAGAATAATAATACTGGGCAACTTTATAGTACTGCCTTAAATGTTACTGAAATAATATATGTAAAGCCATAACCAATGTGAAGCTCGTGTAACTGTGTTTGCTGCCTGAAGCAGATACGAGAATCTCACTACCTATTATAGCGATAGGAGCTGACTCAACTTACTTTAAAAGTAAGTTTGGGAGGGAGAGATGTTGTGATATTGTATAGTTCCCTGTTCTAAGAGCAGGAAATGGAGCACATTGTCTTTAGCATCCACAGTTGAGATTCACTTCACCTAATAATGGTTTCGACATTCTTTCTTCCCTCCCCTCCTTCCTTCCTCCCTCTGAAATGGCAGGACCTTGTCATCTTTGCCTCAGATTCCCTTGACACTGCCATGTACCAGACCTTCTATGTTGCTGCTGCTGCTGTGCTGTTGTTTTGTGCCTTCAAGTAATTTCCAGTTTATGGCAACCCTTAGATGAACTTATATATTTTCTTTGCAAATTAGTTCAGAGGGGGTTTGTCGATCTTCCTCTGAGGCTGAGAGAGTGAAGCTTGCCCAAAGTTATCCAGTGAGTTTCTGTGGCTGAGCAGGGATTTGAAACCTGGTCTCCTATGTTATAGTCCAGCACTTAAATCACTACATCTTGCTGGTTCTGCTTCTATATACACATGTTTATATTTATAGGTCAGAATCCATAACCTTTCCAGTAACATAATTACACAGATGAAGGCAAAGACACTAATGTTAACAGCAATGAAAAAGAAGGAGAAAAGATGGCAATGACAGCAATGGGAGGAGAAGACAGCTGACTCCATGCCAACCTTCTTGAATTCCTGGCTGCTAGACCATTCACAGAATGGGTTCTAGAGTATGTACAGTCAAAGACATATGGGATAACTACAGCCCTTTCCTCAGCACCCTCCCATCCCACAATGGGAATGGGAGAAGGACAGGACCATGAGGGTGTTTCTGCATGATGTTGTTGTGGTCCTGTTCTCCTCCTGTCCCCAGGCAGCACAATCATGGATTAAATCATTGATGGCCTTTCACTATCAATGACATGCAATCACACAGCCATCCTGGACTTACCTGTCCTCTAGAAGCTGCAGAAATGAAACAGCTGCACTTCCTGCCCCAGTGCAACCTGGCCAACCCAGCCAGGCTGCGGAAGGAAGAGATGTGGCCTTCACGCTCCCTGCTTCAGGGAACCAACCAGTTACAGAGTGGAGATGTCGGGAGTCCTCCATGTTTTATTGTTTTAGGATAGCAGTAGACTGAGGAAATAGTGATAGTAGGCTGTTAGCTATTCCCAGGCGCCAACCATTCCGTCTGGCTGGAATTTCAAAGGAACCGTTTGGCATGATGACGTTCGTTCTTTTACAACTATCTTAGGAGAAACTGTCTGTTAAAGTGTAAGGTGGGGGAAAACGTTCCATTCTCGAGCTTTAACGTCTGAAGACAGCATCCCTTACTATGTTACAATAAATCTTCTATTAAGTTTGTTGATCCGTGTAAGAGTGAATCTGTTCCTGACAGAAAGCTCGAGAATCCTTTCAAAAAATGCACCAATTGATGGACCAGTCGATTACTGAAGAAGAGCAAGGATCTGCAGAATCTGATGGAGCTACAGAAACTGAAGTGCCCCTGGATACCAAGACAAAATTGCGCCTGACCGAGGCTATGGAAACCCCCACAAGCGGCCAAACCTGGGTCTGGGGAGAAAAGCCACGTACGTCGTTGAGACAACGCAGAAGGGCTGCTAGATGGGATACATCAGCAAAAGACCTATCCCTTTTGGAGGAGATAAAGCAAATGGAAACCGAACTGGAAAGAAAAGATGAGGAGATACTCGAACTCAAGACCATGCTACGCGAGATGCGCATCCGTCCCTCGCAGACAGGGAGATCACCAGGAGGAGAACCACGAGCGGCTGTCTCGGCGGCAGGCACCCCTGGTCCGCCCCAGCAACCAACAGGGCACACGCCAGCGCCACTGTTACTCAGAAATGTGGGAGACCTGAAAGCGACCTTCAACGGGAAGGGGGAGAAACTCTCTTTTTTTTGACTATGGCAAACAATTTCATGATTGATCACGGCCATCTATTTCGGGATGATGCGGCCCGAATTCGATACCTAAGCCAGAGGATGAAAGGACTGGCAGCAGACTGGGTAGCGAACCTATATGACTCCCGCGCCCCCGAAACTGAAAATCTGCAACTCTTCATGAACCATCTGCGGGAACGCTTTGAAGACCCCCATTTATTGGAAAACACCAAATATCAACTGAAACGAATGAAACAAGGCAGGAACGATGTGGGGACGTATTCCCGTGAATTTAGAAACCTGGCCACCAAAGTCCCGTGGAGTGATGAAATTCTAATTGAGTTATACAAAGATGGACTAAATCCTGATATTCTACACGGGTGCTTAATGCAGGCCAATCCACAGACCCTGCTAGGTTGGGTCAGACTAGCTACTGAAATGGAAGGCATAACCCAGACTGTTCAGCTGAACCGACAAAGACAAGACGTGCCAAAACGACAACCTCGCGGTCCCACCGTCCTCAATGCTGAGGAACGGAACAAACGTCTCCGTTTGGGCATGTGCTTTAACTGTGGAAAACCGGGCCACCTCGCCAACACCTGCCGCGGAAACCAAGCTCCGACTGGGACTAAGGGAGCACGAGCAGACCCAAAGAATATAGAATTCACACATCAGACAGCGGCCGCCAAACAACCACTTAGACGCACTTCTAAGAACCCTGCAGTGGCGACAGGAGACTCCGATCCCGATGATGAAACCACCTCTTCGTCCTCATCTGACATAGATGGAGATTCTAAACCTGACTGCGATGACTGGCAAGCGGCGGGAACATCTGTAAGTACTCCTAAAATTCCCCATTTCTACGCCACGGTTGCGATTAGTGGCAGCGATGGGACTTTGCATGTACATAGGGCATTAATTGACTCTGGCTGCTCCAGAAGTTTGTTACACCCCAAATTGGCCAAAAAATTGAAAACTCTTTATGAGCCCTTGGAACGCCCCATCAAATTAACGCAAATGGATGGGACCTCAATGACTGGGGGAGTAATTAGTAAAATCACTAAGCCCATCTCATTTCAAATGGACAAAAACAATTACAGCATGCGATTTCTAGTTCCCAAGGCGATGCAGTTCAAATTGGTCTTGGGAATCGATTGGCTTCGTGAATATAACCCCCAGATAAACTGGACTGCTGGCACTATGTCCTCTTCAGATGAAAACTTTTCTATTCCCCATGAAGAATTGCAACAAATTCCTTCACACTACCGAGACTTCCAAAAGGCTTTCCACGAAAGGGAGGCTGACAAATTGCCTCCCCACACGGACTTTGACTGTAAACTGGAATTAGTTGACGGGGCCACCCTGCCTAAACCGAAAATTTATCCCATGAGCCAAAAAGAACTCCTTGCTCTCAAGAAGTTCCTAAATAAAAACTTGGCTCGCGGCTTTATCAAGCCCTCTACAGCCCCCACGGCGAGTCCTGTCTTCTTCTGAAAGAGAAAAGATCCCAGCGCGGATCCGAGACTGATAGTTAACTACTCTGCTATTAACCAGGTTATTTCCTCCAATTGTTATCCCATACCTCTGATACGGACTGTTTTGGACCATCTTGTTCAAGGAAAATATTTCACCAAACTTGATCTTAAAGAGGCTTTTCATAGGATTAGAATGGACCCGGACTCTGAGTGGCTCACCACCTTTGCAACTCCTCTAGGTAACTTTAAATGGACGGTTCTTCCCTTTGGCTTACAATCGGGGCCATCTGTGTTCCAAATGTTTTTGAACACCATTTTCCATGACTTGTTGTATCAGGGGGTTCTGATTTATCTGGATGACATTTTAATTTACGCAGATTCCATGGAATCTCATGTGTCATTGGTTCGTGAAGTGTTACGAAGGCTTATAGATAACAACCTCGTGGTTAATCTATCTAAATGCCAATTTGACACCCAAACTTTTGATTACTTGGGATATAGGATTCAAGATTGTTCACTTAAAATGGACCCTTCGAAGATTAACTCCATTTTGCAATGGCCCGTCCCTAAAACTGTGAAGCAACTGCAGCAATTTCTTGGTTTTGCGAACTTCTACCGGAACTTTATTGAGGATTTTGCTGCCATAACGCTTCCACTCACCAACCTTCTACGGAAACCTAAAGGATCCACTGCGGGCAAGGCGCATAGACTTTGTTGGTCGCCTGAGTGTCAATCGGCGTTTGACCATTTGAAATCTAAATTTACGCCTGAGCCCTTACTCCTTTTTCCCGACAGTTGTAAGCAATTCATTGTGCAAACGGATGCTTCGGACTTTGCCATGGCAGCCGTTCTTTTACAACATGACACCACAGGAGCACTCAGGCCTTGTGCTTTCATTTCAAAGAAATTTTCCCCTCAACAAGCTAATTGGCCTATTTGGGAGAAAGAAGTCAAGGCTATCCATTTTGCGCTGTCCTCTTGGCGTCACTTGCTTGAAGGGGCTCGACTCCCCTTTGAAGTTTGGACTGATCATAGGAATTTGCAAGCCTTACAGTCGGCTAAGAAACTCTCCCCTAAGCAGGCGAGATGGGCTGAATTTTTCCAGAGATTCCGATTTAAAATTGTTTTCAAACCTGGCCGAACTAACCAACTGGCGGACCCTCTCTCTCGACTTCCCTGTTTTGCGGAATCCCCTGCTACGTCCTCCCACTCCAATACCTTGTTTCCTGCCTCCTCTCTGGCTTTTCAAGTGACTACTCGTGCATTAGCAAAGACAAGGCTTTCTGCCTCCTCTCTTTGTGACTCCGCTCTCCGCGATGCTATCATTCATGCAGCGCATGCAGACTCCTGGCTACCAGCAAACAAGGATAAAATAGAATGGGTTGACAATCTCCCCTTTTATGGCACCAAGGTCTACGTTCCCCCTGCTGCCCGCGAGCAGGTACTTCATCGTTATCATGATTCCAAACCCGCTGGACATTTTGGGTTTTTGAAGACATTGCATGCGATTCGCCGCCTTTTTTGGTGACCTGGATTAAACCCCTCCGTGCAAACTTACATTAAGCAGTGTGCCACTTGCAACGTTTCTAAATCGCCCACATCTAAACCTCAAGGGCTCCTGCAACCTCTGCCTGCGCCTGCTAGCCCCTGGTCGGTCATCGCATGGGATTTTATCGTGTCTCTTCCCTCTTCACACGGCTTTCATGTTATTTGGGTTGTTACTGATCACTTTTCCAAGCAATGTCATTTTGTGCCTCTAAAGAAACTACCCCGTGCTGACCAGCTGGCTGACCTGTTCGTTAATCATGTATGGAAACTTCACGGACTACCTTCGGTGATCATTTCGGACAGGGATCCAATTTTCACTTCCAAGTTTTGGACTTGTCTACTGAAAACCCTGGGAGTCACTCAGAAACTCAGCAGTGCTTATCACCCTCAAACAGATGGCCAATCTGAGCGTGTTAACAAATCTCTTGAACAATTTCTTAGGTGTTTTGTTTCTGAGAACCAGAATGATTGGGCTCCGCTCCTTCCGTTCGCTGAGTTTGCCATCAATTCTGCGGTTCATACCTCTACTGGGAAATCCCCCTTTGAAATAGTTTACGGCTTCCTTCCTTCTCCTTTCCCCCCCCCTCTCCCTCTCTTCCTCCGCTCCTCCTTCTGTTTCTGCTTGGGTCTCTAAATTTTCTGGCATTTGGCAATCCGTCTCAGATGCTATAGCATCCGCTAAAGCTTCCCACAAACGTTTCACTGACCGTAAACGGCAGCCTAATCCCCTTTACCAGCCCAGGGATTTGGTTTTCCTTTCTTCTAAGAACATTTCCTCTCCTTCTCTGTCTAAAAAACTTTCCCCTCGTTTTCTTGGACCTTTTCCTGTGAAAAGGGCTATTAATGATGTCTCTTTTGAACTAGATCTCCCTTCTTCCCTCAAGGCTATTCATCCTGTTTTTCATTCCAGTTTGCTGAAGAGGGCACCTTCGCTGACTTCTTCGCCGGCTGATGTTCCTCAACGCCCTGACTGACTTGCTACTGCATTCATATTACTATTTAGTTTTCTTGTCTTTCTACTGTTCCGTGATATTTTCTATATTTTGTGTATCTTTATGTATATATTTTTTTAAAAAAGTGGGGCAGGATGTCGGGAGTCCTCCATGTTTTATTGTTTTAGGATAGCAGTAGACTGAGGAAATAGTGATAGTAGGCTGTTAGCTATTCCCAGGCGCCAACCATTCCTTCTGGCTGGAATTTCAAAGGAACCGTTTGGCATGATGACGTTCGTTCTTTTACAACTATCTTAGGAGAAACTGTCTGTTAAAGTGTAAGGTGGGGGGAAACGTTCCATTCTCAAGCTTTAACGTCTGAAGACAGCATCCCTTACTATGTTACAATAAATCTTCTATTAAGTTTGTTGATCCGTGTAAGAGTGAATCTGTTCCTGACAGGAGCACTCTTGTCATGCTCTCCTCCCAGCAGAGCCACTGCTGGGATTCCCACCAGATGTCTTTGCTGAAGCGTGGGGTACAGGAAGGGCCTACATTAGCCAATTGCATCTCTTACAGAACAAACAGTTATTCAAGCCAGTCTTCCTATCCTACCTTTGCTCCTTGGATTGATCTCTCTCTCTCTTTCTTTCTTTCTCTCTCTTTCTCCCCCATCCTGACACACACAGAGCCAAACCCAGACATCCAAGCACAGAAGTGAATGCTTTCTTCTCCTGTTGTCATCACCACTATCTCCTCTTCCCTTGTGTGAATTTAAAGATAGTACCACTGTCCATATAGATTGCATAGAGTTTACAAAGTTTACAGGCAAATATAGTAAAGACCCTGCCAGTAAGGAGCATATAAAATAAGATGGGCATCGGGGGACTATAGAATTCAGACATTAGCTTAGAATTGTATATTTTGATTCTTGAGACTATTTTGATTCTTCAGTCCAAGGTTAGGTATCTTTTTAATCATAGACTTCAGAAACTGAAGTTAGAATATTATGAATGAAAATTACCTGCTGCTGAATGATAGTCTCTGAGTTCTAATAGGATGTTGTTGTTGTTGTTGCCATAGAAAAGTTGTAATTAGGCTTGCCAATATTTTCCAAGCTACCAATTAAAATGATTCTGCATTATCTCCCAACTAATATTTATATCTTTAAAGGTCTATGTGGCATTAGTTGCCATCTGGAACCCTGCAAGGTATGCTATATCCCATACTGCAGACATGTGTTGGCATGTGTTGCAGCCTTCTGCATCTTTACTCTGGAATACACACTACTGTCTTCAACAGCAGGTATGCATAAGAGAACAGTCTGAGTGGAGGATTGCAGTATAAGTGTTTCACAGGGTCCAGCACTAATCTAAAACTGTGGTTATGTTCCTTCAAGTAACCCATCCATTCTTTATTTTCCTTTCTGTGTCTGTTGCTTAAACAAAAATATAATTTATCCAAGAGTCAAGATGACATTTCAGTTTCCTTTGAAAATAACTGATAACTAGAAAAAGAGAAGGAACACTATCTGTTTTACTACATTTTTTTTAAAAAAAGGGAAAAAGTTGGATGTTTCAGAAAAATGTTATCTTAGTAAAATAAATAACCTTCTCCATCAGCTGCAAGCAATGGCAATGGGGCAAAGTCCTAAGGCACAGTTCAGTCCCAGAGAAAAGAGGTCTTTTATAAGCCCTGAAAACTAGAATGCATGATGAGATTGAAACCCAGCCCCATATGAATTGCCATTTTAAAAGCATATCCCAGTAGCCCACTTTAATTGTGCTTTGTAAACTTGAAATGCCACATAAATGTGAAATCCCTATCCCCTGGATTTGCTATATGTATTTCATAAAAGTTGTTTTCCTTCCCACACAGATAAAATCCACAAAGCTTCCAACACATCTGACCTGATTGCCCCTTTGAACACCTGACTTCTGCTCTCTTTTTGCCCTGCTCGCTGACCTGGCTTCTGCTCCTGCTGTTTTCAATCCCCGATAGATTCCTGCCTCGCCCACCACATCCTCTCTGGTGCAGATATATACCACACACCACACTGTTAGTGCATGAAGATGCTGATGATATTTCCTGAGCATCCTCACTGAAAGGCTGGAGTGCATTTCTTTCTTCATGCCACCTGCCTTTCCATGTTTCTTCCTACAGCCTTTTAATTCCATTTGTGAGGGCATTCTTATCAGTTTCACACATTCTCCTCTTCATCTTCTAGCTATTTCTTTCCAAAGTACTCTGTGAGATCTGTTAAAATAAGTGCTTGATTCATCTTCCTGAAAGTTTGAGAGAAAATGAAAAGTGGAGCTATGGTTCTCCTTGCACCTTTTCCACCTTTAGAAATTCAAAAGTAGTCTAAATATAAAGACAGAGGGATGTTGAAAAGCTTATGAGGGCTGATAGTGCCTGCAGACTGAAAGAAAAAAAAAACTCAAATATTGTCCAAATATTCTTCACTTGAAAACACTGTCTGCTTTTGAATTTAAGGATAAGACTGATTATTTTGATGTGGTAAATTTTTCTTCCAGAACTTTTTTATCAGTGTAAAATTCTTTTTCCTGTTTGACACTGTTTTGTGTATGGGTGGATGAGAAGTTTGTCTTCATTCCTTTCTTCCATCCTTCTATCCTTCCTTCTTTTGATGATAATGATTTTCCAAATTGTGAAGAACTTGAACCAAACAGTGTGGGAGATGATGAAACAGACACATTTTCAGACCTAGACAGAAGGCTTTGTGTGCTTATCGCCTAACAGTTCAGTTAAATCCCTTCGATTTCAACCACATTAGTGATAGTGGATTAGAGTAGTCATCTGGTGTGGTTTTTTCCCCGATAGCCTTGAACTTCACTTTTAATAGTTATGTCTCACTTGAGATGATCCTCTCTTATACTGTGAATAGCTGTACTTGCTGAAGTTGTCTAGAGCAAAAGTTTGCAATTCTTATTCAGTTTGTTTGTTATCAGAATTCACAGGTATGTTCATAAATGTGATGGAAAGAACATTAGATTAAAACTGAATGTGAAAAGAACTGGAACTGAAACTGAAAGTTATACTCCTTTCTATTTTTGTGCCGCCTTCTTCCTTCTCCTCCACTTTGTCCTGCTGATACTTCTTTGGTTCCATTTCTCTTCTTGGCTAATTCAATGGGTGAAGCGATCCACCAGAGATAATGCAATGAAAAAGATAATATTATGATTCTCTATAGCTAATCAGCTTTTGCTATGTGATAGTATCAGTGAGGTCCAAAGCATATCATCCTACCACTACAGTATTTGGAACACCTCAGAGATCTGAAATGAAAATGGACCAGACTCAACAAATACCATACAAGGATAATTTAATTCATAAGAAGAACCTGTTGAATCATACCAAAATCTTACCCTGTTCTGCATTCTAGATAGGCCAAGCAGATGCCTATGGAAAGCCCCCAACTACTACAACAGCATTCTTCCAATTATGTTCTCCAGTGATGAAAACAATATTGCTTCCAATGCAGCGACCATAACTAGTAGCTATCAATAGCCTATTCTCTCTGATTTCCACTGATAAGTCAGTTTGTCATTTGGGCCTAATTCTGGTTAATGGGGACAACAGTATATAATGCCTTATGAGTTCCTTTATTAGTTCCTGTCTACATGGTGTAGTGGTTTGAGAGCTGGACCATGGTTCTAGAAAAGAGGGTTTGACTCTTGGCCAAGGAACCTCACCGAGTGACCTCAGGCAGGTCAGACTCTTTCAGCCTCAGAGGGAAACAAAGACAAACCCCCTCTGAACAAATCTTGCCAAGAAAACCATGTAATGAGTTCACCTTAGAGTCACTATAAGTCAGAAATGACTTGAAGGCATGTAACAGCAGCAGCAACAACAACAAAAATCTAGAAGGCCACATTTGCTTCAAGAAGGCCGCACACACAAACACAAACACACACAAACAAACACACACAGAGACACAAGACAATAGGTACTCAATGTATCTCACCACCATCTTCCAGATTTCTGAATTCCTTACAGATATATATTGTGAAAATGAAGTTATTTGTAGATATTATTTGAATGTCCTTTTTCTGACAGAGAACAAGATTGTCACACTTCTCACTTTTAAAAGTTTTACACTTCTTCCACATTTTATTTTGTTCTTTTATTTGTTTTTTAATCAACCCAATTTCAGAATGATTACTGTAGGTTTAGGGTGCACAGATCTAAGATCCCCTGAAATCTACACAGCTAAAGATAAAAAGTTAAATGAACTTTAAATCGACAATAATCCAGGGTCAGATAAAGTGCATCACATTTCAAGGTCATAAACCAGATGATTCTATAATACAGCAGCAGCTCAGACGGAAGGCAGCAGCTAATTTTTAGAGTCGGGCCCCTGAGTGTTGTTTCTTCCTGTTCTTTATATGTTTTAATAAAGATGGTTCATTGGTGAATAACTGGAGTAAACATACACCAGGATGCTGCATCCTCATCTTAAAGAAGTGTAGCATTACAGAGTGTTTACTATTTTTTATGCCTTCGTGGCTCTATATATCCTTGATTTCATCACTCCCTTGGCATTATACCTTATTTTTCTAAGTTAAACAAAAGGCACTTGTAGAAGACTACAAAGTGTTCTCATCTCCTGACCCCCACACTGACAGTTCCATATATCTTACAGCAACTAAAGATATAGAAGAGGCATTATGAAACAAGTAGGAATTTCAGAAGAATGTATTTTTATAAATTTATTGCTTAACTGTGTCGTGCAAACTGCGGTCGTTTTTGAAGAGCAAGGACATACATCTGGAATATAAAACATAATGTTAGTGGCTCGTAGGACTGGAAAGATAAAAACATCTGTCACATACAACTCTACTGCAAATGTGAGATTATTAGTTTCATAGGGATTTATTAATTTGATATATTTCAGCTCTTATCCAGCTACATGGGGGAATGTTACCATACAGCAAAGGAATTGCAATCATTTTGTAAAGTGTTCTGAACTTCTATTTCACCTATATCTGAAATTCTTTCAGTTAAGTAGGAGAAAGAAAGAATGGAGGGTAAAGAAAGAAAAGTAGAAAGAAAGAGAGAGAAAAAGAAAGAAAGAAAAATCCATCACTCACTCCACGCAGCAGGCAGTCTCCTGCAATAACTCAGTGACCCTATAGTCAGGCTTCAAATGTCACCAAGTTGCCATCTTCCTGTGAATGACTGGAATTTTATATCCCATTGTTAGTGGTGCTGAAAATTGCTTCTGGACTCGACAGTTCATAATGCATTGTCCATAGTGAAAACATTTCCAAAAATGAAGTGACCTTTTCGAAAACGGCATTTGCACTCACTGTATATGTTTCACATAAAAGGTTATCTAGTTAAACAGTTTTGAAAGAAGAACAGGAAGCTCTGTTGCCCGAAACAAGTATCTCCAAATCATGTTTGGATAGTGGAGGCAGAGGAGGAGGAAGAAGAAGAAGAGAAGCAGCAGCAACAACAAGATTGGCAGAGATCCAAAGAACTATTTTATTCTGGCAAGGGATTGGAGGGGGTGATTGTCCTGTAGAATTTTAGCCCAGTCTGCCCCCCACTTAAATGGCAGGCTATCTCCCCCTCTGCAGTCTGCCTTGGACCTATGCTGTAAAGGGTTGCTTTTCAGGATATCCTTCAGCCTCAAACAAGCAGATGCATGGTTCCTTCAATGCAGGCATGAGATCAGATATGGAAGTCACATGGCCACCCAGATGTTGTTAGGCTCCAGCCCTAGTCAGCATGGTAAGAGTGGAATGCTGGGAATTACAATCCAATAACATCTGCAGATCTACACAGTTTCCAAGCTATGAAGATACTTCAGTTTCCAAAAAGAAAACAGACAAAATCTTCCTGATACTTCTTAGGCAAATAGGAAAGAAGCCCTTTCATACCAGATACTATTTTGCTATATACAGGCTTCATACACAAGAGTGTTTTTCCATTCTATTAGCTATGTAAGTGTGAGTATGTCTTCAAGTTACATGCCAACCTAAGGCAACCCCATGAATTCCATAGGGGATTTTGGGGTGGGGGAGGGCAAGGAATGTTCAGAGGCGGTTTGGGCATTTATTTCTTCTGACTTAGCCTGCAGAACCTAGTATTCATTGGCAGTATCCCACGCAAGCACTTAGCAGGATTGGCCCCGCTTAGCTTCCAAGATAGATAGGATTTCATGCTTTTAGGGTACTTGAAGCACTGAATTCATCACTCAGATCATCTTAGAAGCCATTTAGTGTATTCCTCTTCACTATTCTGTCTGGTATTGTCATAAAGAAATACATGTATATCCTTCAACTAGGATATGTGTTCAATGCATATCCTTCAACTAAAGCCCAAACAAAACATACTGGCCAGATTTTGTTGATGGAAGACAATGCCAGGCCTTTGCTCCAGTCCTGTTCTTTCCTCTAACAGACATCCTCTGTGTGAAAGAACAATAAAAAGAGGGAGGCAGGTGAAGGCAAAAACAGCATTTGCTCCATTTTGGCTGAATTTGGTAGGTGTCTACAAAATACTTAATAATACATTTATTCTGGTTATGCCTTGTGCTTCACAACCACAATATACAAACACAGCTCTCACAGCCTCACTTTTGTTTATTTAATTTATATCTCACCTTCCTCCTATCATGGGATTCAAAGCAGGGTACAATAAGGATGCAAAGGATGGATAAAGCCCACAGAATGTATAGCAATAATTACTCAGTGTGGCGAACCTTGAATTCCACAGACTATAACTGTGATTTATACTTACATACCCATCTGTAACTGAAACTACAGGATAAATTCCAGGAGTTGGAGTAGCAGAGAAAAAAAATCCTGGAACAATTTTTAAAGAGTGACCACAAAAATGTGGATATTAGCCTGATACTATCTCACATGCAAAAAGTGACTGTGTCAAAAAGTGTCAGAGAGAGAGAGAGAGAGAGAGAAAGGCCCTTTTCGCATTAAGGCTTCTAACGCGAGCGGGGAGGGCAGCTCGCGCAAGAAGCCTTCTCCGGGAGGCTGCCGCTTCCCCCTCCTTCCTTCCGCAGGCGAAAGAACGAGCGGGGAAGCGGCAGCCTCCCGGAGGCGGCTCACACGTCTGTCCGTCCCCCCGCGCACGAGAGAAAGGAGCCTGTCCTGTCCATCCCCGCCCCCGCATGCGCGAGAAAGGAGCTTGTCATGTCCGCCCCCCCGCACGCGCGTGCGAAGCAGGAGGTGTCACGTCCATCGCGCTAGCGCCCCGTCCCGCCCCTTCCTTCCGCAGGGGCGGAGGGAAGGAAGCGCGACCCGGCCGCCTCCCCGACGTTCCACACAAGAGGTAAGTGCGCGCGGGTGCCGGGAGCGTTGCGCGAGCGTGGGTGATTTTCGCTTCGAAGCGAAAATCAAAAAACCCGCGCTCGCGCCGCTTCAGCCCCGTGAGCCCGGCGGAAGTGGGAGTGCATCGTGCGGAGCGACGCTCCCACTCCCGCGAGGCTCACGGGGCTGTCGCGCGACAGGAGGCCCGTGCGAAAAGAGCCAAAGAGAGATTGAGAGATTGAGAGAGAATATTTGTGACTGGTCTGAGAATTAAGCAAACAAAGGTCAGAACTGGTTCAGAAATCTTGTCACACAACAGATATATTGTGGGGTTGCACTTAAAGAATTATGCAAACTCTTCCTACCTTACTCCAGCAACATTGGTTAACATTTTTCAGTCTGCTCAGTGAATTAGTATGAAAACATTTAAAGTCTAAATAAATATTGCCTGGTATCCATATCCAAGTGGGAAAAGTCTAGAGAGAACTGGCCTCTGATCAGCAGCCTCTGCGTATGTTTTTTTTTTCTTCTTCTCCTGAAGCTGTCAGCTGATAGTATTGATATACCATAAGCCTGGGTGAATTTCTACAATGAACAATGATTTAAAGTATCTGGATAAAGGGTGAAAAGATAACTCAGGAATCAGGATGAGATGGAGAAGTATTTCCGTGGATGAAGCAGAGGAATGGTATAAGCCCTTTGGCTGACATGAAAAAGTTTAGATAGAAATTTGGATAAGAAAGGTAGTCTGGCAGTTTGCTGATACAGCTACAGACCTCTTGGGCAGCAAAGGGAAACAGATAAGACAACACACTTAAAGCTCAGAGAGGTATATTTAAAAAAAAAAAAAAGCTTTTCTGGATCTCTGCCATGGGGTTAGCTAATAAATAGGCTGTTGGTTTTGAATTTTGAATAATAAATAGAGGGATAACATTATTAAAGCAGTTGTTCTTAAGTCATTTAATTTGTAACACAAGATGTTCTAATCTCATGTCTTAATTAGAGACAACTCTGTGTCTAAACCAATCAGTTGAGGCAAGTGAAATAAGCATATAGTACGGAACACATTGTTTTTTATAGAAGCACGTAGTATCTATGGAATATACTGTCTTCAAATTTTGGATACTAGAAAGTCATGCCTTTGAGGATGGAAGTATTGTTAGTGTTACCAGGCCATACAATCCCACACCTTGATATGGTTTAATTGGCAAAGTAATGATTTAATTGGCAAATATATTAATTGGCATTGATAGGAAATGTGCCCTGCTATGGCTTTATGACCAAGCTGGACAAAAGGAAAAGACCAGCCAAACACATGTGTTGTGAATTAGATCAGAAAACACCTCTAGTATGTAGCCAGGTTATAGGAAATCACCAGGAAACTCCAGAGATAATAGACTTGCAGCTAGCCTTAATAAACTCTGCCTTTTGGACAATAGCAATTGCAAGATTCCCACCTAACTGCTGATTGTCTTAACTCCTATTCCTCTGACCATGTGCCTGTGCTGGCAGCCTGCCAAGGCTTCACAGATGTGTAATCAGCAGTAACTAGCAAACAACATTTTTTAAAGTATTCCAAAAGCAGTCCAGAGCTACCGAGTCTGAATTTACCAAGAGTCTAGGTAGAAAGTGTCCACAAGCAGAATTTATAGCCCAAGCTAAGGTCCAAGTTCCAAAGAACACAAGCAGAGAATACAGGAGTAAGGAAGGCTGTCACAACCAATGGAATTAGTAGATTCCAGCAGCTTTCTGCCATCCTGAGCTCTGATTATATAGCTTCACTGTTATGGCCAACTGTGGCCTAAATAATAAGCTCTTCCTCTTTGACCTCCAGTAGAAGCTGTAAGTATTGTCCCTCTCATGTCTCTACGGTGTGGCTGTTGGGAAGAGTCCTGTCTTGGTCCTGGGGCAGGGGCATGACACGAAGCATGCCTCTCCTTTGTCCTAAAACCTGTCCAACAGGCATCAAGCTATTAGGGCAACCGTTAGCCCTTTGTTACCTGATGCTAAGACCATTAGCCCATTCTGGACCTCATTGTCCACTCTGCAAACTCCATTATTTACTCAGCTGGAGAGCCATTCATATCCTTGCCCTCCAGGCAGAAATCAGGTATATAAACCCCTAGTTTTGGCCATTCTATTCACAGTACACCAATTGCTGATCATCATTCTGCTGTTCTGACTCCTGATTCTGTACTGTTCTAGGACGCAAATATAAACCACATCACTGCTTTTTTGCTGCTCTTCTAGAACAGTGTTACCTTGATTTCTGGGGGTCCCGTGAGGGACACCTAAGTACACTCCAAATTTTACAAAGTTGGGAATTAGTCAAAAGAGCACAAGCCATCAATACGAGAGGCAGGGCAACGGAGCGAGATCCTTTACCCAATGTCTACGGGGTCAGGCCGAGTCAAGGAACAAACAGAAGTAAAATAATAATTGTTGTTTTTATTAAAATACAGCCAAACAAGTGTATGCAACACACTCACACAGAGAACTATAGAAACAAAGGTTGGAGTTGGATAGAGGGATTTTGAGACTAGGTTTTGATATAGGAAATACTACACCTGTCCTGAAGCCCGGGTAATCTGAAGAAGAAGTTCGTGGAAATGGAGTTTCTCAGCACTTGGAGCTGAGGGGAAGACACGCCGAACGAAGCGACAGCAAGGTGGGATGGAAGCCAAGAGCGATCCGAGGAAGCACTCAAATTCAGGGGTTCTTATAGGGAAAAATGTGGCCATAGGCTAGTCCATTCTCAGAGATAACAATTTTTGGGCTGGAGACAAAACCTCCAAAAGGTCAGTATTTTACATGATTGAGTTAAGACCAAATTGTCAATAGAGTAGCCAGTATGCAAACGCAGAGTGCTTGACAGTTGAGTATTCGGCTCGTCAAGCTGCCCGCTCGGGGCAGGGAGTTCTTTGTAAGTAGCATGCATACATAATGTGGTACTTGCCTTGAGGTCTCCTGAAGCAGCAGTTTGGCTATTTCTGGCCTGCCTGTATTTGGTTGGAATATTTCAGTGATTAGCAGCCGTGCCTGGGTGCATGCTTGTCCAGGGGCCTCGCAAGCACATGGAGGAAAAAGGGGTATAGAAGGCCAAATTATTGATATCAAAATGATATCTAATATCCCACAAGCCCGGGCTAGAAACTACAGTAACAACAGTAAATATCACTCACTGCACCCTGAAATCTTGCTATCTAAAACCTTCCTCCTTTTTCTTCAGGTAGTCTTGTGATTGTGTGATTGTCATTGTGTGACTGTTTGGATCTTGTGTGTGTGTGATTAATTCCCTCAAAACACAATTGAGCTTACTTTTGGATGTCTGGCTGGTTCTTCCCTAAAGAAGTATTGGTAAACATAGGTGAAAAGAACTAGCTAGGTTATCCCCCTCTTAGAGACACCCTAGTTTTGAGCTAACAATTCTCCATCTTTGCACAAAGGTATTGGCATTGCGGGTGGAACCCTGAGTCACCCTGTTTTGAGGTAACATTAAGGGTACAAAATTCTCAACAGAGGTTTGGCAGGGGTGATCTAACCATTAAGGACAGGGCTGAACCAAACCAGGAGAGGCTCAAATATCTGTGCCTTTAGCCATTTTGTGGATCTTGTGACAAAAAAAATAAAAAAAATAATAAAGTACACTGAGGAGAGTAAGAGTAAATCAAAACATTGCTGAATGTAGTAACAAAAGTAGGGAATGTAGACCCAGTTTTGTGCTTGGAATGCAACTGAATCTACCTCTAACTATGGGTGTGTGTTCAATTGCTGAACCAAATGTGCATGACAGTTCTAGTCCTGTTAATTGAACACACAAAGAGAGAAACACATTAGCCCTGTTTTCCTTATGCAAAAATGATGTATCAAAAAAGAAATGTTTGAATCTATTGAAGGATGTCCACATCAATCAATTTTTCCACATTGTAGCTTACATGGAGAGCCCCCAAGAACAGAATAGTTTCTACACATGCTTGCATGAGAGACTATAGAGAATGTGGGACTAGCATGACACTCTTATCACTTGTGGAATGTCTACACTTCAATATTGCCTGGTTAAAGGCTAGGAGGATAACATGTGCCCTGTTAGATGTAGTCATATCTGTTTGGGTATGTCATGCCATAAGATTCCATTGTGCCTTCCGCAATAACTGATTGCCATGGTTTACATGCTTTGTTTTGCTGTTTTTATAGAGCCAGTCAAATCTGAGGAGTCAGCCACATAGCAGCAGCAACTTAGGGCTACTGTCAGGCACTAAAATATATAAAACAAATTAAAGATGCATTACTATTTTTCCACTAAAATCATACTTTTAGCACCCTCATATTGTTCACAGGAAAAATTCAGCAGCCACTAACTGGGACATCTATAGAAGAAACTGGATTTATTTTAGAAATTATAATTAAGATTCTATATAGAAAA
Organism: Ctenosaura bakeri; assembly: GCA_948474755.1. NCBI lineage: Eukaryota > Metazoa > Chordata > Lepidosauria > Squamata > Iguanidae > Ctenosaura > Ctenosaura bakeri. The sequence goes on along the minus strand of CAOLHI010002645.1, from coordinate 272,640 downwards.
AGCAAAGAGACCAAGAGGGCAATGGGGACCAAAGTCTACAAATCAAGAAAAAGAGCAGCATGGTAGGTCAGATAAAATTTAGGCAGCACAATCAGTGGCATTAACAATTGCCTGCTACAACTTTAGATGTGATATAACAAATTATATGCCAAATGTCACAAGCTATCATGTATTGGAAGAATTGTATCTGACTTTGTATATGTGGTGTGGTTGGATGAAAGCTAGGAGCTACTGAGTGGACACAAAGACAGATTAGATAGATGGATGGATAGATAGATAGATAGATAGATAGATAGATAGATAGATAGATAGATAGGTAGAACAGATAACAATAGGGACAACTGGAATTCATGACATGCAGAGTTGACAATCAATAGGAAGCTATTATCAAGTCTGTGTTCTACCTAATACCAAATGAAGGTATTGATTTCAGTTCACCTGGTCATGCTGTCCATATTCATAAATTACATGATGCACACCTTTCTCTCTTTATGGAGGATTCACATCCAAAATATGGGTGTTTTGTTTTGTTTTTGTCATCTCATTTAGTCTATCTCAAAGAAGAACTTTTCTAACTTTCAAAAGGATGCCTACCAGTCCTGTAAAGGACAGGATTAATGGTCCTAAAATAAGGGGCATTCCTTATAATAAGGTAACCCTATCTGCTCCTGACAACAGAAACATATAATTTCATTCATTGATTAATATTAATATTAATATTATATAGCTGCTGCAGGCTGACATGAAATGGCATTAGTATTTGAGAATATCCATGGTATATTACAGTAGTTTTCCAAATGTGTGCCCATTTTTTTTTCTCACACACAATTATTAATTATGATGATTTCTTTGTGTGTAATTTGAAAAAGGAAAATATCTTATACTCCTGTTTTGTTTTGTTTTGTTTTTCTGGATAATGGGAAACTGAAAAGATACATCCTGCTTTCATTAATAGTCTTGTGGAACGTGCTCTGGGAAATAAAACTATCTCAGTAAATACGACATAAATGTCTGTTCCTAAACTTGTCTATGAGTGGTGAGACTCTCATTGAAACCTCTGATAAATTTCCAAAGCATTTTATTATCACTGATATGTCATGTATGAAAAAATATGTGACATCAAATAGTACTTAATGTTTAATAAATAGCATTGAATGGCATATAGTAAAATAGCATTTTGATATTTCCAAAGCATTTGGTAAGTAATACTTGGCTGTTCACAGCTTATGAGGTATTTGGAGCATGAGAAAGTCAAGTTGATTTAGGAAAAAAGAAAAGAAAGAAAGAAAATGTTACATCACTCCAAAAACTGGAATGTCAATGTTGGAAATTTCAGATATTTGCTTCAGCTCTGTCTTTTCTTTTCTTTTCTTTTCTTTTCTTTTCTTTTCTTTTCTTTTCTTTCTTTCTTTCATTACAAGAGCATGATGTATTTCTCTAGCCTTGGTAAAAGAATAAATAAATAAAGCACCATTAAGACAAATCTGATGCCTGAAACATCACAGCTTGAAATCCATTTACCATGCCATCTTCTTACTTTGAAGAGTTAGTCTTAGTAACCTTAAACAGCAAAGAGGAAATTTGATGGTTCACCCATTGGCCAGGGACTATTTTGCTTTAGATGGGCTATCAGAACACAGATTGTCCTTTAAAATATAAAGACTTTTGTGAAATACATCTCAGTAATACCATTAAATCTTCAGATGTATTAAAAATGAACAGGGCATTTGCCTTTTAAACTTTTAGTGTGGCACATTTGTAAATTACATGATTTTGTAGGCAGTCAGTAAACTGTTCTCATTTTATGGTTCCTCAAGCTACACTTTCAGGAAAAGGGCAAAACTTCATGAGTCGCTTTCCAGAAATGACACTAATTAATTTGAATTAAAACAGGAGATAGATCATCCAGTGTTGATGTCTATGTAGATTTTTCTTCATAAAATAAAAATTAAGGGATATTGGGGGGAAATGTACACCTGTCATTCCCTAAAATGAATAGACAACACTTAGGATTGGGAGTTTAAATGAATAATAAATTTACTGAACCTTTTTAGGAATCTGCTGTTTGTCACTAAATCTAAATTAATAATTTTTTATAGAGTTGTGAGTCAGCTCAAACTGGCTCCTTAGCCAAATTGGGTGAGTTTGGACCCATCTGGCAGATATGTGATTTAAACAGGACTCCCATCACACACGGAGTACTCATACTCCAAGAATACACTCTGTGGTTAACAGTAGCTTATTTGCTGGATTAACATGAGTACCAACAACACACTTCTCCAGAAGTTGCCAAAACTGCTTAGTACAGGAATTCCACACTTTTACATGTAATCAATACAAAGGGCGTTTCTGCACTAGACACCATTAGCATGATATATCATTACAATCCCAGCATTGCCACTTGCACAATGGCAGCAGATTAGGAATGTAGTTTTCTGCACCCTTCCGTCTTAAGTGGATGAGTAGCGTTACTACCACCACTGTTCCTTCTGCATTACAGTGTTCTTGGCCACTCCCTTTCCCCGTCCTCATCTCACTCCACCTCCTTGATTGGTTGCAGGTTCTTTGTTTTGTTTTTCTTTGGAAGCTGTACTAAACACACAAGTACACTATTGCATTTTCATGCTATAATGCCTAAACCTGTATTTTAAAAAAATTAAAAAAAAAGTTTTAATTCAAAGGAGAACTTTAAACATGAAGAGGTGATAGATTTCCAAGTTACCAGCCATGGAAGTCACCAAGGGAGGGAGCAGCCTGCCCGCTGCTGGATCTGTGATCACAGGAAGCGCTATCAAGAGGTATTACAATTCCACAGTGATCTAGCTGATGGGATTGAAGCGCTAAAGGAGGTGCTTAGTGGATTTTTTTTTTCTGGAAATAGAATACAGCAGTTTGGTGATGCTTGACAATGAGATAGCAGTTGGATAGTGATAATGTTGTGTGACAGCACAGCTCCTGAACCAGAAACAACCTACTGCTATGGCAGTATAGCGACATTATGCAGAAATAGCCATAGTCTCACATGTGAAGCTCCTATTGGGTATCAAGCTTTGTCTAGGGGTTTGTTTTGTGTTGTTGTTGTTTTTTATACATTGAAGCAACACTTAGCAGAGGTGCAGTTGCATAGGATACAAAGTAGCAAGCATCATGGATTACATACATTACAGCAAGCATCAAGTAACATATATCACCAGACATCCTATCTATCTGTGCCTTGGGGTATCTTACATAGGTTTCCCTCCTTTTATTTATTAAGGCAGGGAGCCTTGTGACCTGACAGCTCCTCTAAACCAAAATGAATCCATATTTGAATTCTCCAAAATTACTGATGCATTGAGCCCTTCACCAAACTTTTTGGCAATTCAGGCCATTTCTGCACAGGGTGAGGGAATCACCCCATGTCACTACTTACCAGGTCTTCTAGCTCCCCGGTCCAGTCCAGGCTGCTCCGGAGCAGTCCATGGTCATAGATCCGCACTGCTCCAGCATCCAAAATGGCAGCTTCTGATTGGTCGTGGGTCCCGACCAACAGCTGAAGGTCGCCAGCCTAAAGCCCACCCTCCGCAGATCGCAGGCTCGCATTGGTGCGAGCCTGCAAATCTGCACCAGAGAGCAGGCATGCAATGGCGCGCTCCAGGCTTTTGAAAGACCGGAAAAATCAGATCTTTCAAAAGCATATTGGAGGACCACTGGGGGTCATTCTGGAGCGGACTAAGATGCGGATCTACAGTAAGTAGTCTGGACCCAGTCTGTTCCAAGGTGCAGATGTCTTCTGTGGAGGACGCACTGCACCGTTGTTATTACCCCATGCAGAAATGGCCTCAGATTCAGAGGGACTCTAATACCCAGACGTGTATGCAAATAGTTGCATTTTTCTTTCTAGTCCTTCCATAAAGAGGAGAAGGGTTTCTGTGCATGTTAGGATTCTTTTCTTTAGTCTGGCAGGATGTGTTTCTCATTAATGACTTTGCAGTGAGCAGACTCTAAGCACTAGAGTTTTGGTCAGTATCCAGACAGACAGAGTGATGATAGGGAAAGCACTGTCTCTGAATTTGTTTCTCATGCAGCTGCCAGGCTGTGCTTTAGAAATCTGGCAACCTTATTTCAAATGGGTTTGCATAAGAATAGGAACTTATAAATTCAATTTCTTATTCAAATAACTGGGAATTCTTGCTGTGTTGTTGTTCTCGTAAATTCTTGTCATTGTTTGCCCTAGCTATGAGACTGTGCGTACAATTCAGACCTAGAATTGCACAATGTCTACTCTCTTGTAGAGGTAATCAAAGTGGCCAATCAATTAGTAAAAGAAATATCTCCCAACACATATTTGTCAAATGGTTTTAGAGAAATCACAATAATGATTTTGATTATAGAACCAAAGGATGCTATATTCTACATTAATTATATGGAAAATGAAATATGGGATCTTGCATAGGTTTTATTAGTGTCGTGGGGGAAAAATAGCATTGTAGAAATGTGACTGGAGGAATTAAAGGTGCTGAATTGTTTTCTGGGCTGATGAAGATGCTTGGTCACTGCTGCTTTTTCAATCAATAATCTCTTCATTCATGTAGTAAGTAAAATTCCCTCTGGTTGAATGAGTTATAGATGTAGATGTTTATTCATTTAGTCTTAACTGTGATGCTTGCACCCTTTGGCAGTGTAATTAGGTCGAAGATTGTTCTTATGTCAAGCATCTTTAGCAGAGATACATGTGTCCTCAAATGAAATGACATAGACCATTGCCATATGTGCTTAAACAATATGTGTGTGAGGGTAACACTCCCCCAGTAGCCAGGAAATCCTCATGAGTAAAGGGGGAGTGTATCTATATGTCTTCAAATCACCTATCAACTTATGGCAAGCACACAATTTTCATAGGATTTTCTTTGGCAAGGAATATTCAGTGGTGCTTTTGCCAGGTCCTTCCAGTGAAATATAGTCTATAGTACCTGATACTCAATGGCAGTCTCCCCTCCAGATATATAGACAAAACTAAACTAGTGCTTACCCAGGGCTGGCACCAGTATTTAAGCTCACCTGTAAGAGGATGTGTTCTGTTTATTGACACCTCTTCAATGGAAAACATCCAGAAAATTCAGCAGAGCTGGCTGTTTCAAGCTGTGGTCTTCTCACCTAGCAGGCTTCACAACACTGCTATGTTAAATTTATAGAGAATCATTGTGAAGAAAGCCATTAGGAGGCTGCAAAAATGTTTATAGGGGAAGAAACCCCCACCTTTTATATTTGCCTTCACATATGCTTGGAGGCTTGGGGGATCAAGGGAGAGAGAAAGTTTGTTCCCAATGCTGAAGCAACTGGGCCAATGGTCCTTTGCATTTTGCTGTGTATCTCGGTATGCATCCCATTGAAGTACTGCAATGCAAAGAAAAGATAGCAATATTCAGATACACAGGAGGCATATTCAAAGGTGAATGTAATTTTTTCCCCAGAGAAGTGTTACCTTCAGTGGGATGAGGATTTGGAGGTGCGCCTAAAGGGAAAGCAACACTGCCATGGCTGTCTTGAGAACAGCAACCTACTCCATCTACTTCAGAGGTTCTAACACTTTGGTTTCCTAGCTGTTTTCAACTCAGATTCCAAGAATCCTTGAACATTGACTAAGCAGGCTAGGGCTTGTGAGAACTGAAATCCAAAACACTGGTTGAAACCACTGTTCTCCTTCCTGATAACAAATACATTGCAAACAGTTTTTTCATGCTCATTTGTGAAATACACTTTGATGTTTAACACAGCTTTTTAAAAGAATCCAAATCCAGTTTTGCATAGTTAGAAAAACACTACTACTCATAGCAGTACCGCCATCATTATTCCTGTTATTACTAATGGGAGCCAACAGCCAAATGGAATGGCACACTAGTTCTTATTTATTTATTTGATTTATACCCCACTTTTCTTCTGGCACAGGGCTTAAGTCAGCTCATAATGATTTAAAATAAAGTCTAGCTAAAAGAAGTTTAAAAACAATTAGTTAAAAATTCTATTAAAATGCACATGTTTCCAAACAGTTCAGAAGACAGTAGCCCTTCCATATTCATGAGGGTTTAAGGCACAGATCCCTCATGAAAATGGAAGAACAACCAATAACACCCCCCCGGGCAATTCCCCTCCCATTTCCCTCTAGAGTTTCCCCCCTCCCATTCCTTTGCCTCTGGCCCCAGGCTTGGGTGAAGGAACAAAAAAAAAACAGCCTACAAGGCTTGTTGGTACTTTCCCATCAGACAGAGAAGAGGGGAGTTCTGGACTTCTAATTACTTCCAGCAGCTGTCTTGAAAAAGGAGCACCTGACCAATCAGCAGTCAAGATACAGCAGAATGTGCAACCATGTGGCAGAGAGGCCATGCCTTCAGTAAGTGGGAGGGGGCTTTGCTCACTCAGAAGGCAAAACCTCCATTTTAACCACAAGCCTCACAAGCCTGGGGTGAAGAATGCAAAGGAAGGGAGGTACAAAATGAGGGTAGGCAAGCACCTGCCTTGTGAATAATCAAATTCATGAAGGTCAAACCCACGAATGTGGAGGGAGGACTGTACATTTTAAAAGATACGAGAAAAGGACACCATTTTCAAAACTCTTTCTGCTATGAGATTAAAAGTCAAAGGGCTGCCCAAATATATAGGTCTTTAACTACTATCAGAAAGACAGCAGAAAAGGGGCTAACTTAGGCCTCTCAGAGAAGGAAGTTTCACAACCTGAAAGCAGCCACTGAATAGTCTTTCTCCATGTCCTCATCAAATATACCTGTGATGGTGGTGAGATCAAGAGAAAACCCTCCCCTGAAGATCTTAAAACTCATACCAGTTTATATGGAAAGATAACTCTTTTTTTCTGATAGAATAAACCACATGCTTTAGAACCTTGCCTAAGAAATGGATATTGGAGGCAGGCTGATAATTGTTCAATATGGTGGTGTTAAGAGAGAGGGGTTTGTTTTGTTGTGTTTTTTTTTCAGTCATAGCCTTGCCACACCCTCATTTACGCAGGACGCAAACCTGCCCTGAGATTTTCAAGAACAGAAACTTGTAATGAGGTATTCACTACTCCTTTTATCCACTCAGCCAATCACCCTCTCGTTGCTTTTAAGAGCCAGAAAGGTCTGGATCTAGTATGCATGTGGTGGCTTTCACATCTCCAAGGAATCAATGTGATGATTAGCTAACATAGAGACTTAGCAACCCTTCTTTCAGATATTCTGTGTGTCCACTAGCTTCCCTAAGAATCTTATCTCATTATCCATGCTGTGCAGTCTCTCCAGACATTAAATGCTAAAGTTCTTAAAGTTTTTTTATTATTATTATTAGACTCTTCTGGCTTTAATTCTATTTCTTCTGCACCTTACTGAGATTTCTTTTTCTGTGTTTATACCCTACTATATACCTTTCCTTTTTCTTCTTTGTCAGCAGGATCCCTCTCTACATTTCAAGACCTTTTTGTAGGTGTTAGGTTAATTTTCAGCCAAACTAGTAACTTTCCTTTTTTTTTTTTCATGGAAATTAGACCATACGATATTAAATTCCATGGGGGAAAAATGGAATACCACCATACCACCACACCAGCTTACTCAATCAATGCAATATAGACTAAATGTTATTATTGTTTAGTAATTAGTAATACTCAGATATATAATAAAATCATCTACAAAGAGCTATTGAGAACACAATCCAAGGAGGTTAATGCAATAAGAAGGGTAAATAATTATTTCCTGAGAGTCATGGTAGGCCATGGTGGGCAAAGTGCAACCCATAGAGTATTTTTGTGGCTTGTGGACACATTGGCCTGATTTTCCCCAGGCCATTTTTTAAAATAAAGTTAGATGAGGAATATAGGAGAAGCTAAAATGTGGTACATCCCCAGCAAAAAAGAAAGAAAAAAAAAGACTCCTGAAGGCTAGAAATTGAGAGAGAGACGGAGAGAGATGGAGAGACCACATAAACCTAAAGTGAATCAGCTTTCATGCTCCCTCTTGGCAACTTGGGCACTATAAAACTTATGCAGCTTGCCAGTGGTGAAAAAGTCCCTGCCTTGCTTGATGTTACCAATCTCTGCTCTAAAACTTTTAGGTTAGTATGTACCTTTTTTTCCCCTCTAAATAGTAATCCCATAATGGATTCCAGAATTATGATCCATCATGCAGACTGTGTAAATTCAAGGAGGGAGGGGTATGAAATAGCAAACAAGAAAGGAAACACAGTAATGTTGGAAGTGAGGCCACAGAAGCCTTCTGGATAAATGAAGGTACTAGAAAGACCATGAAAAGCATCTCATAACTTCCATGCCTTAGAATGCCTGCTGTCAACTTCAAACGAGATTCAGAGTTCCCAAGTCAGCCATGGAAGCAATATGAAACTGGTTTCAAAACAGTCAAGGGTCAAGAAAGCCATAAATCCAGGGAATCACAATAGTACCCAGGTCCTTAAAGAATCCAAGAATCATAAATCTGTTAGATGCACTTGCACAAGCCAAGCTGCCAAGAAGAAGGCTGAAGTTGTACTCATCAATGTGGATGGTGACTATACCCTCCCTATTATAGGCACCAGGTTCAGCCAGCACTCTGATCCCCAGCAGTATTTCGGTAGACCATTAAGCAACTATGCTCCCAACTTTGATTGTGGCCTTTCACTCCCTCTGTGGGGATGGTCAGATACCTGAGCCTCCACCTTTCTCTGGGACTGGATGCTCCTCCTCCAGCTCCTCTTCCTGCTCTGAACACTAACTTCCTGACTGCCAGGAATCTGTGGCAGCTCCTCCAAAGGTAGGGCTTGTGTGTCTTCATTGGAAGATGGAATCTCAGGTGGAGGCATGACATTATTGCTGAGTAACTGCAGAGGTTGACAGCCAATGTTTTGCCCATGGTCCCTTCCAGGAATCACACAAACTCCCAAAAAGTGCCCTCATGTCCCCAAACAAAATCCCAAAGCTTCCAGAAGTCCACTTTTGTTTTGAAAAATGGACACCTTTTAACAGTGGAGGGAGGGGGTTGTAACCTATATAAAAGATGCACTGGCATGTCTGGCATCTTACAATTCCCTTTTCCCCCCAGAATAAGGACAGGCTGGAGAGTCTAGGGAAGATCAAGAGCTTCAAAAACAGCCTTGGGCTGTGTTGTTTTCCAGGCTTTCCTTAGTGTACAGAAGAAGCCAATCTGACCTTGGAGGAAAAAGTGAAGAAACTTGATAACAGAATAAGAGTTGGAATGTTTTTCTTAAAAAAAAAAGTTTCTTCCCAATTAAAAAGGATATCACAGGATATCAGATACTTTGCTGCAAAAGCAGCAACCATAGTATGAAGTTTCTTTCCCCCTGTGTCCAAGTGCCCACATTTTGCATAAAAAGTTCCTGGGCAAAATTAGGTTCTCTTTCCTTTTGTGAAGCAAACCACACGAACACAGAATGTACAGAAGGACAGGACTATTGATTTTTTAAAAAGATTTTTTTAAAAAACCCACAGTCTTTGTACTGTTCAAAAAGTCCATGCAGCAAGGCAGCAACCAGAGCCACTGTGACGATTTGCAAACATTTTTACTGAACAAATGCAAACACTTTCTCAACAACAGCCTCTTGCTCTTTTGCCTTCCAAGGAGGAAAAAAGCTGAGTGTTGTATTTGTTTTGATTGTTTTCATTTTCCTCTATGTAAATGTCATAAGCCAGGATTTCCATCCTAAGATAAGTTTGGGCAAATTTGCTTAGATATGCTTTGTGTAACTATTACTGTGTTAATCTGTTGCAGCATAAACACTGGAATCTTGTGGTACCTTCAAGATAGACAAGTTTTGTTTGGTGTAAGCTTTGTGGATTGCTGGCACCAATGCTCATGTCTACAGAAGCTTGCGCCAAATAAAACATATTAGTCTTTAGGATATCTCAAGATTCCATCGTTTTTGTTGCAACAGATTAACACTGCTACAGCACTGAAAATTATTGCAACACATAGAGATGTTCTTGGGGACAGCCATCACTGCTGGCAGGAACTAGGAATCTCTTTCTCTTCACACACTTTACCTTAAAAGTCTCCAAATGTATTTGATAATTCTCAAAACAAGAAACATGTATCGAGAATTTGACAGAATTTGACTCACAGAAGACTGCACAGAAAAGATAGCTTTATCACATGATACTGAGAGTGATTCTTAGAATTTTAGAAAGTTTCTTACTTTGTAGTGTTGCCAAGATAGGACAACCAATAGGATATATTCCTCAGGAGCACAAGACATCAACAAGAATTCATCTATGTTTTTGTTGTTGTTGTTTGCAGTTCTGAGATGCATGGTTCAATCTGAGTGAATGTTCATCTAAGTATTCCTTTCAGTGAATAATTATGTTCTGGATTTGAGAAACCTACATCTGTGCATTTTCCATATCATGATGGCTAAAAAAATTGATTTATTTAAAAACAAATTTTAGAGCTTTAAATGATGCTAAGAGAGCTACAGTGATGTTCTGATGCCAGCTGTTTCTCTTTAGACCCCATTTTGTTCCATATTTAGATAGAGGAAGAATTCTGGAGAACTCCAAAAAACTAGTTACAATTGCATTTCATTTTTTTTGGTCTCAGTAAAGCAGGGGTGGACAATGGCAATGTAACCTCTGGGCTACCATTTTGACTTATATATGGGTTAAAAAGAGGTATTTTCAGGAATGAAGGGCATGGTGGCAGTTTGAATGTATGTATGACATTTTTGCATGTTTTTTGTGTGTTTTGGGATGGTTTGGAAGAATTTAGGGGTGAAAATTGCAATGAAATAAAATAAAATAAAATAAAATGGAGGGGCAAGAAGTTTGAGTGGAATGATGAAGGGCTTTAGGGGCAGCAAAAGTTGGTATTGATGGTTGCTTGCATCCCAAGGGTTTGCCCCATCAATAAAGATATTGCTATCAATCATGGCTTTGCCCTACAGATTTCAACACAAGGATATAAATATTTATTTGATAGTAACTCAAAGAGGAGTCAGGGTTTTTTAGTAACAATAAGTGCTTGAATGTGCAGCCTTAAGTGCCTTCTCTCAGATTTTCTTTCATTCTCATTCTGCATTATAGAATACAGATAAATAAGATACCCACACAGCCTTTTACTGAGTTACTACAAAACAAGCTCTAAGGTGGCATCCCATACACATTTTCCTTGGAGATATTGACCTCAAAGAGATTTATTTCTGAGTAGATATGACTGTGATGGTGCTACAGTTCTTCATCTACATGGTTGTAATCTTGTCTATGGTTGCTCTCAGTCTGATTCCATAGAAAAACATCTGCCTATCTGAGAATTCCCGACATGTTCTGATACTTCTCCTTTTTCTCACCTACCGGAGGTATCAGCTGCCTTCTGCTTGGTCTAATGCAACTGCAGATTTAACTCAAGTGGTTTTAACTGTGGCCATCACAAGTCTAAGTGTAAGGCACTACAAATGCAAACCTAAAGATGTTTCTTAGAAGTAAGGCCCATTTGTTCAGTGGGACTTGGTCCAAAAAAACAAGGCATGGAGCTGTAGCCTTTGAAATGAGATTTAAAAAATGAATGAGCTCACACATGCAATTTCCTCTTCTCAGTGCCATGCTCCATCCTCTCAAGGTTTGCTCATAGCAGCCTAGCCTAAGGTATGTTACTCTTGAACATGTTGACTGGAGAAGGTTACTTTAAAATCCCTCTTAAATTTAGAAATAAGTATAAAATGCCCTATGCAATGTACGTCTGACAGTTCAGATACTGTTGTGGATATAGAATGTTCTGAATTCATTAATTTATTTTTATTTGATAACTTTCTGGCTTCTCACATGTTATTATGAAATCTGATAGGGCACAAGCTCCCATATCTTCCTATCCCTCCAAGATTAGCTTTGTTTGCTGGAGCCACTAATAAATATTTCTCATTAAAAATCAATAATTCTAACTTCCTTTCCAGAATTCTCTGAGGCAGTTCCAAGGCACCCACTTTTGTATCTGATCAGGTTCATATTGTCTATTCTTTGATATGGCTGATATAACAAATGTACATGTTAGCACCCTCTGTAATCAAACAATGTTTGCATGACTAGTTGATTTAAGCTTATTTCATGAAAAAAAAATAGAACTTTGCTGTTCATAGTTATGGGCTACCATGAGAAATGCTTATTTACTCCGAGGTCCATAATTCAGTTTTGAAGTTGAAGACAAGAAACTCAACTTGCCAGTTTAGTTTCAGTTTAATTAGAGATTGACAAGACCTCCTTGTTCTACTCTATTTTATATTAAATGGGTACATTACATGGTTATCTTCTGAAAATCTGCTTGCTGTAAGTTTCCGGGATCCAGGTTTTCACATCTAAGTAAAATACTTTTTTGCGGAAAATCAAATTTATACTTCTTTAATGTAAGAATATCCAAATTTGCCCTGACATTTCCCTTCATGCAGCATCCAATGAGAACTCAGGTCCCTGGTTCTATCAGTTTTCACCTACCGCTCAGGCTTCAAATAGAGAGGAAAAGACAAGAGAGAGAAAGAGAGTTTTGATAAGGGACAAATGAACCCCACAGCACTGACACTGTGGTTTTCTTGGGTCCCAGGTGTGTGGAAGTTTGTATGAAATTGTCCCTGTACTTAAATTAATCTGGCATCCCAGAAAATGACACGGGATTGCTCCCTGATTGAGACAATCAGTGACTTTTCTGTCAAGGATGCAGCAAAGTCAATCTGTGTTTTATTCTTGACTTTAAAAGAGCTATCCAAGGTGCTGAATTCATATTGAGGATATATAGAAGAGCCCTGTCTTTCAACATACCCCAACCACTCACTTTTTCAATGCCTTCAAATTAAGGACAAGTTCCATTAATTTTGGTCCTAAGTCTTGCTATGGAAATAGCAGATCCCCTAGTAAAATTAATGGAGCTTGTCTGCACTCCAAGCACTGAAATGTCAGGCTTCCATCAGTTCTTGCCTAAGGAGGCTGTCTCAGGGCCATGCATGCATTCCTTGCAAAGCAAGCTCAGAAGGATAAAAGGATACCAAGCTAACTGACAGACTTTACAAGAAGCATTCAGTTGATCCCTCCATATGTCTTTCATATGAGGGAAGCCTATATGGTTCAACATTTTGGGTAGTGTCTTGGAAGGCTGGAGTAAACCATGAATGAATTCACTGCAAGTTTGATAAGTATATCACAGGCACCCTTGTCCCCAACATATATGAGAAAGAAGACAAAAGGCAATGCCTGAGACTCTTTCATACTGTACAATTGTAGTGTTATCACAGCTATTAATGCCAGCATCACCTTCCTTGAGCAATTAGCAGATGCTTCTTGACTAAAATCGAGGTGGATAAGCACCAAGTGTACAGGAGTCAGTTTTACCACATGGAGACTCACTTTGGATTCCATTGAAAATGTGGCTGATATGCAGTTTTTTGAAAACAGAAATGACTATAAGTTCATTTACCATTATGAAAAACAGTAAATGGGGACATGCAACAATGCTTTTGCTTTAGAGAAGATCTAACACTTTTGAGAACTTCCAGGAATGGTAATTCACCATTTCAGGCCAAATTGTGGGGAGACAAGTCCACTGACAGTCCAGGACAGAACAGAATTAATGGTCACAAAAATGCCCTTGGCCCATGAGCCCCACAATTGGCATTTCTCCTATAAAGGACATGTCACAAATCATGTTTCATTTGTTGCATCTAATATTTCCAATTTTATCCCAAGCAGAAAAATAAATAATGAATAAAGGGGAAAAAACATGAATGCTACAAGATAGCATCTACATTTTAAACTGATCTATATTTGTGCATATGCACATGTGCATGTACACACACACACACACACACACGATTATGCAGCAGCAATCATGCATGGCTTGGGAAAATTCCTCTGTAATACGTCTTATCTGATTGCTTTTACTACTCCCATTTCTTTGGTCTGTAATAACCAGCTGTAATTATGATGTTTTCAGCATGATTTTATGTTCCTGTAAGTGCTGTGATCTATCAGTTTTGGTATTTATATTGTCAACTGCATTCCTTTCATGTTCATTTCTGTCTTACTTCTACTACCCTTTTTTTGTTCTACTTGTATGTGAAAGCTAGCATTTACAATTAAATGGTTTCATTTTTCCCCCCAAGGGAAATGGGCCATCACATTACAACAATGGTTATACTTTAATACACTCTAATATGTAACACTCTCATTGCTTATACACTTTTAAAATTAAAAGCGGAGGAAACGTTACATGCCATCACTTTATGAAATACACACATCCCATTATTGTCACGTAGATATACCAGGAACCATAACTATCATGACTAAAATATGAAGTACAATAGATAATCAATAGCTTGTCCCATGTTATAAATATTTCCACACCTTTAATTAAACCCATTGACTTTTGAGTTTTCTGGCTCCCAGACTTCTTCCCAAACTTGATCTGTTGTTCTTGTGAGTCTTAAAATCTTTTCCAACTTATGGCAACCCTGAAACTAATCATAAGGTTTCCTAGGCAAGATTTGTTCTGGAGGGGGTGCCATTGCCCTATTCTGAGGCTGAGATAGTGTGACTTGCCCAGTGTCACCCAGTGGGTGCCTATGGCTGGGGAAGGATTTGAGATTTGATCTCCAGAGTCATAGACCAATATTCAAATCACTACAATATACTGGCTCTGTCCTGATCTACACCAGATCTCAAGTTGAAATAGATAATTTTCTTTCATTTGGTTTCAATGGGAGGAAATTAACAAAAACAGAAATTTTAAAAGCCAAAGAAGGGCTAAAACATCCTGCTACATCACTGCAGTATCAGAACTCTCCAAGATTTAGGTTTGGATTGCCCTGTGAGGGTGTAATCCTTAATACATTTGGGGACTTATTTCTGAGTAAAATGTATAGAATTGCATTAAAAGGCCATAATTCAGGCAGCTGGGAACTTTTTGTTTCTTGCTGGAACAGCAAATTTCAGTAGAACAATGCTGAAGCACAACTGTTGAACTGTAAATAAATTTGTATGCTTTGAATTATGCAATGCTACTTGTTTTTACCTTCCCCAGGGAAGAAAAGAGAAACACAGAGATGCATCTGGGATACCCATATTTTAAAATTTTCACTAAGATTAAGGTGCTTCTTTGTTGCAGTTATTTGAAGTTGTTGTATTGCCATTTTTTTAATAAGGAGATCTTGCCTTCTTTAAATGACATAATTTATTTCTTTTTCACTATTCTGATCTGTCTTCTTTTCGGAAAAAAAAGAGAGAGCGGGGGGAGATTAGCAAGTAGAGGGTCAAAATACTGAACCAAAAAGTTTGTTTTAGACAAAGACAGAATTCCATTGCTGAATGACTCTATCATTAAAAAATAATCAAGCAAACAAATAAAACTCTGAAAACTACCGTTTTGCCACAAAGCTTACTTCTGCACTACACTGCTATAGTGCTACTATTCTACTTTCAACATCCTATGGAATCCTGGGGTTTGCAGTTGAGGGAGGGGCATTTAGAATTCTCAGCCAGAGAGCTCTTTGACCTCAGTAAACTACAAACCCCAGAAATCCACAGGATGTAGAAAGTGGAATAATAGTATTATAACCGTGTAGGGCAGAAATGGCCAGAGTAAAGAAAGTATAACCACTAATTGAACTGTGGTTAAAGAACATATTCTGGTTTTTTGTTCAAAACAGGCAAATTAAGTGTCTAAATGTAAACTACTAAGAACATAAGCTATAGCACCACATTCCTGTACACAGAAGTCCAACTGAGTTCAATAGGATTTAATTATAGATAAGTCAATGGGGGACTGAAAAATGTACATTTAAAAAAGCCCGCTGAAAGCTGACAAGCTCCAGAATCCTGTATCACCTTTTATTTAATGTAACTTTACATACACCTAGCTAAGTAGCAGAGGTGCTCAGAAACCCTATTAATGAATTGCAAAGATGCACATTGGGACACCAGCAAGAGTGCCCTGATGCTCACTGGTGCACAGTGCTGGCCGGCCACTTGCCAGTTGTTCTATGCAGTAGCATAAACACAGCCTTCTGCTGGACCTAGATCTTATGAAATGTCTCAATACTAATTCCCACATACAGAAGTCTAGTTACAGAGCCACAACTCCATTACAGGATTTCTATCATTAGAAATACTTAAATGAAAAATTTTAAGCATCCCTGTTAAAAGAAAATGTATTATGTTTCCTTTGGGGACTTCTGTGTGTACAAGAGAGACCATTTTGTCTCCACCCCAAAGTGAAACTTTCTCTTATAATACTAAATAAAACCACAGAATAGGCCTTAATAGCCAATCAAACTGAATTTAGTGATCTTTTCTTAATTTAATGTATTTTCAGCCACTCTGAAAATCTGGTTTAATCCTTTTTTACTACTTTTATCACAGTAATTAAATCATAAACAACAATTAGATGACTCAACATGCAGTTGGCAAATTGCTAATTCCCATTAAAGTTGTTTTATGACCCTCTTGAGCATGACTTGTCTGCACAAACGGAGAGACAAACTGAGGAGACCAAGTTTCCAGATCCCTGTTTTGCTTGAATCCCCTTAGGTAATTACAGTGGAGCATCTTCTAATATAAATCAAAATAATCCCATGATAGGTCTTTGTATTCTCATTTCTCTTGCAGTTTTCAATTTATGCTCAAAGACTTGCAAATTTATGTTATTTTACTTTATTTTGATGTTGTTGCTAAAGGCTGGAATGCAAACTGACAGTTTGCTGGGAGAATTCTTGTTTTGATGAGGAATAATGGCTGGAGGCTACTGTTGCAACCTCCAGACTGTAAAGTCATCCATCAAAATTTTGTATACTTAACTTTTAAAAACAAAACAGATTTCCCACGTACTAAAAAGTATCTGTGTATCCCTTTGCATCTTGCCCCCAGAAAAAGGTAGTTAAAAGTTTCCGAAGAAAGAATTTAATTTCCACATTTTTAATCAAAATATTACAAATTTTCCATTCAAGACTAAAGCACCAAGACATATAAATCTGCTTTGAGTCACAGTTTTGGGGAAAAGGTGAAATACAAATAATGTTAATAGTAATAATTTAAAGCAAAAGAGCCAATACGATGCAGTGATTTGAGTGCTGGGACTAGGACCCCTGAGACTGGTGTAAGAATCTCTGCTTAGCCATAGTAATCAATTGGTGACCCTGGGCAGGTCACATACTCTCAGCCTCAGAAGAAAGCAATGGCAAATCCATTCTGAACAAATCTTGCAATGAAAATCTTAGCATCAGATTGTCATAAGTTGTGGAGTCAACTTGATACACATAACAAGACCATCAGTATAAGGCAAGAAGATTATCAATGGTCTCTTCAGATAAAATGGAGGATACTGATAAATCATATGTTTTTTAAAGTAGTATGACAGCATGAGGATAGGGGCAGGGGACTGCAAAAATTATTGCTATTGTATCTCTGCCTTTCATCTGTGTTCATTCTGTATGATTATGTCACCTGCTTTGGGCTTCTCAACTTCAGGAATGTTCACACTGTTCCTCAAATCAAACCTCTCATGGGTTATTGAACTCTATATTAAAGATGGTTCTTGGAAATGCTATTAATTACACAGTGATTAAAAACCCCTTTTATAAAATGATGAGATAAATAATCCTCTTAGAAACATTAAAATCATTTAAATCACAGACAACCTACTGAGAAGGATGTGGAATGCTTATGACTGAGTGGTGGGATTGAGAGAAAACTTTCCTTCGAAGATGTATACACTTGGTCAAGTTCATAGTAGGACTGCTGGGGGCTGGGTGTAGATTATAAATACATTTGATGCCACAGAGTTGTTGTTTTTCCCCTCTAGCTATATGTTTGTGGAATGTGTCTATAAATATGGGGAGAAATTGCTACATGCAGGTCTGAATAGGGATGGAAAGAATATTAGAATGTATAGATGGGTGGGAAACACATTTCTTGAGTATTGGGAAACCTTAGGAGAAACCTGGACTAATAAGAATTTTCACACTTAGGAACTAATTCTGCACAAAATTTGCACATCTTCTCACTATCACTGGTGTGAAAGTTTTTATCTACTAAATAAATAACAGACATTAGTGGCGAGAGGCAGAGATGGAGAAATAATAAGGAGAGAAATACGTTGGAGAAGAACATTCTTTATTGTTTGTTTTGTTCAGTTTTTTTTTTTTAAAAAAAAAACAGTCTCTTGTTTGGTTTCTTTTTATATATTTCCTTAATTTCTCCAAGTATTGCTTTGGTTGAAAGTGAACTGATTGGGGACAAAGAAGCATCTTTTTATGTGTAATTGGTTTTACCCACCCTGAAACTTTGAGAAAGGACAACCTATTAAACCTAAAACAGATAAATCAGAGAATGATCTTCATCTATACTTTTGCCTCAGAGCAAGGTTCTCTGGCTTCTGTTAAGATCCAGTGATTAACACTGAAGAGATTATGGATGTTAAAGACATGGATATCTGTAATAAGCAAGAACTAGGAAATTGACATTTACATTTCAAGATAACATTTCCACTGTACAGCATGAGTAATTGTACTGATAAAGGGTCCATAATATCAGAGAAGAATATCAGCAAATAGTAAATATTGCCCTGGTCACTGTCATAGTCAGCAGAAATATTATATATTAGCTATTTTTAAATGAGATTACATTCTGTTATAGTATATCCTTTTTAATTTTTTATGTTTATTTAAGTACCAGTGTATTACTTTTCATACTGACTGTTGTTTATTAATCTGTTGTTATTTAAAATCAACAGCTGGCTAAATCTAACATTCTGACAGGGCTGGGTCAGCTTGTGAATAATAATATTAGTGCCTTGGAATTATATCCATAGTTTCCTGATGAATTTGATTTTCCTAAAACCTACAGCAAACCAATCAGATCTGCACCTCTGGGAATAATATTCAAACTTAGAATTCAGTTATCCATCAGCCTTCACACATCCTGAATGTTTTGATGAGGGTTGAACTAAAATCATAAGTTTAACATTTATCAAAGTTTGTTGCTGTGTAGTTCAGCAAACAGGAGAAATAAAACTTGATCTTTTTCTAGGAACTGGAAGTAAATTATCCATTTTTTTTCAGGGTAAGGGACTTAATAGTGGTCTTATTTTCAAGATCCAGGTATAGGGTAAAGTGGTATAACGCCTAGCCCTCCCTTCTGTCAGGAAGGTACCTTGGGGGCTCCTTTAAAATGTAAGTGGGTGCTGAACTTTGTTGGAGCATCACTGCAGGAGTGTTCTGACTAAAGTGTCATGCACCACCAATAGAACAGGATACCAATATGAGAGACAGAGGTGTGTGTGTGTGAGAGAGAGAGAGAGAGAGAGACAGAGACAGGGACAGAGACAGAGACAGAGAATAAGGGTAGGTAAGGAGCACATCATGCACTTGCTCCCCATAAGTCCTCTGCACTCCCCAATGTAGAGATTTTCTTTTCCTCCTCAGTGAAAGGGAAAATGGTGTCCCACTTTTATAGCCAGAAGAAAGGGCTGTAGAAGTAGGGTGTCACTTTCAGCAATATCTCTAATGTCGCTGTCCGATCTCAACTGTTTCTAAAACATATTTTCCAAATGTTTATTTTGTGTGATGCATATTCCAATTGCATATTTTGAACATTAATGGCCAGAGTCCTGCTGGTATCTTAACACAAGTACAAATTCCCATAAGAAAGTAATTGGACATTTTCATTCAGTTTGCAACATCTGCCTTCAGTTCAAGGTCATAGAAATGAAGCTGTGAATGTTATGCTATTATGCACATAGATGTGCATCCCCAGTCAATGTAGATCTGTCTGTCCCTGCTAAAATAGCACATGTTTTATCGTGCATCTGGTTGTACATTCACTTACACTTGCTTTGGTGTAATGTTGTCATTCACAATCAACAGGGAAGTCTGAATATAGAAATTTGTACTTCGTTGTTTCGTTGTGCACCCTCAAATTGTTTCTGACTTATGGCAACCCTAAGGCAACCCTTGTTTTACACCAGGTTTTCTTGGCAAGATGTGTTCAAATTGGGTTTCCTTCTGTCTTCTCTGAGGCTGAAAGAATGTTACTTGCCCAAGGTCACCCGGTAGGTTTCCATTTCTGAGTGAGTATTCAAACCCTAGTCTCCAGAGCCAGAGCCCAGTGCTGACACCACTACACAACATTGGCTTCCTGTGTAACATCAATATAGTAAGTCAAGCAATATGATTAAAGTGATATCATGTGCAAAGGCAGTCTTCTGAAGTTGGAACATTTAGTTCTTTTTGCATTTTGCTCTTGTTTCAATATTTTATTATTGATAATTGTCTGTTTTCGGTGTTCATAATCATTAGCTGCCCTAGGAACCCTATAGTGTTGACGACAAACATATTCTGAAGCCTTCAGTAAATACAACCGCTGATGACATTTAGTCCCATCTGTTACCCACCTATGGTGAGTTTATATCAGAAACAGCTAAGTTGTAGAATATAAGAAATATACCTTGACTTAAGAAAAACACTTACATTATGAAAGGCATATGAGAAAAGGTATTCTGACATAAAGTTTTGGTTATCTTTCCTTTCCTCCTTTCCTTTCCTTTCCTTTCCTTTCCTTTCCTTTCCTTTCCTTTCCTTTCTTACTTTCTATTGTTGGCTTCCTGAAAGAATTGGTTTTCTTCTTGCCAGTTCTATTCTATAGAACAAAGTATCTGTTACAAATGAGCAATATCAGCAAAAGATGTTGCTTGCTATAGAAAGCAGTGATATTTTGTGTATGTTTTTAGAGCACAAGACATTGTGCTGACAGGCATAATTTTGGCATCTTTGAAATACATTCTTCTTCATAAGATGTGTTTCAAAGAAGAGGTCTGTCTAAATTTATAGTTTGCACATTTGCACATCTCTGCAGGGACACCGCCTGCCCTTTCCAATTGCTACCAGTTTGGTGTCAAGCTGATTTCTCCATTCCTGAACATAAGTAGGCATCCTTTATATGTTCTTCCAGTTGCTTATCCATAAGCAGATCCTACACTGCTGGGAGGACATTTAAATAACTCAGGCACCTAATTTTGGTTTTCTCTGCATGATACCAGCTTGCCAGAACTTGCACATTAACACACTGGGCTAATGCTGTAAGAAAAACTCATAAAGATCCACTGGACACAATTCTGGCCACCAGAGAGTCTTCTGAGGAGCCCTGGTAGATCCAGAAATATGCCTGTTTCTCTGTAAAACATGAAGTTAGCCAGACTCTGCTTGGTGCCCCCTATCCTCTTGTGCCCACTAAATGGAAATTTGGGGGCAACTTTGCTGAAAATAGTAAGTGAAGAGCACAGTTGGTCACTCAGGAAGGAGATCCTGAGCTCCTTTGTCCACCGTAAATGAAAAAGGACATACAGAACATAACTTATTGTTCTATCTGTGCATGTTACTAGCAGGGTGTCAACCTATAGTTCTTTGAAGTCTTCATACATGGACTAGATTGTTTGTTCCTCTATATGTGTACATTCATGCATGTGTACGCATGCGTGTGCACACCTACTCCCCTCGTGCTTGGCCAGGAAAGTGGAAGTGCTCACTTTGTGCTCAGAAGTGAAACTATAATAACTGATGGTTGCTAGCTTATGATGAAATTGGTGTCTCCAGCTGCTTCTTCATTAAAAATCATTTTGACAATCTCAGCATTTGGCATGGACAATACCATAGGCATCAACAGCAAAAAGTTGTATGTATCGCAGAGAAAATGAGCCCTCAGTCTACAATTCCTGGCTTTGAATATGGTTTATGGCCTGCTTTGTGGAATGCAGTCTTTTTCTTTCTCTGTCTCATATAAGATCATTGCACATGGCAGTGGAACATAGAACTCTAGCTTATATCCAAGCTGGTCATGGTCTGATCTAGCTTTATTTTGTTGACACTGATGAGCAGGCATTCTCTCCCAGCCTTACTTGGAAATTCTAGGAGCTGAACCAGAGAACCTACACCTGTAAGGTGTGTGCTCTGCCACTGGGCTACAGTAAACCCTAATTCTAATCCTTTGGAAATCTATTCTATTTGCACATTGTGTTCACAAATTTTGGAACCTGGCCCTTACAAAGTTTATGGCCTCTAATCTGATGGACATTTAAATTCCCTTGAGAACACAAAGATGGATTGGATTTGACTGTTTGTTCAAAGGAAGGAAAATGGACAGAAGAAGAAAAGTTAGCTACTTCTGTGTGGATAAATTGGAAGAGATTACTTTTGTCATCTTGAACTAGCTTTTAGCAGAAAAATGTACTATGCTCCATCCCTTCTTGTATGTTTAAAGTTTTGTTGAGTTCACTAGAGAAGTTATGCCTAAGAGCTTCTCTTTGGCATAAAGAAGTGTTTGCTGTAATGCTTTTCAAAGGCCATCCAAGGCTGCAGATTGCTTTTCAAATTTAAAAATAGCATTAAATATTTCAGAAACCAGTGTTTTCAAGCTGAAGACTTTTCAACATCTGCTCTGAAACCACTCCAAGGAGGAGAACACATGAAGCTTCAAATATTCTGGCTCTCTGGAAATGCAAGTTTATCCCATGACATAAGGTGCTTCGCTTTACTGTTCTGATCAGCTTGTCTCCTTGTGAGAGCTTGTTTCACTTATTAAAAAAAGTCCCTAAGCAATACAGAGGAGCAACATGTCAGATTTGCTTAGATGTTAGCAAACACAATAAAGTACATAATACTCTTTCTTGGAAGACCCAATTCTATTTTGCACATCCCATTTTTACTATAAGAAAGAAATACACTGCAGCAGAATTGCTACTGTGTAACATGAAGATACTATAGTTTGATTATATTGATTATTTGCTAATAAGGTGTTTGCTTAATAGTTTTGATGGCTAAAATAGCTTTTTTAAACCAGAACTTAGAAGAATTATCTTCTGAGATTCTAGCATTTAGAATTCCCTAGCCAGTATGTACAGTAACCATGATGTTTGGGAGATTTGCAGAGCTACAGGTCATATAATTTCCTAAATACCCCAAAGGCATCAGATCTCATCTGATCCTGGAAGCTAAGCAGGATCAGCCCTGGTTGGTACTTGGATGGGAGATCACCATCTATACCAGGTGCTGTAAGCTGTATAGAGGAAAGTACTGGAAAAACCACCTCTTAGTATTCCTTGGCTAAAAAAAATCTTGTGAAATTGATGTGGTTGCCACTTGAAGACACATACACACACATCTAGAATTTAGTAGTGGGCTTCTCCTTTGGGGAAACTGATTAACAGCACCATTCAAATCTTGCAAGCATGGCTTGAAAATCACTGGGAGATGCTTGCTTTCCCAGTATTACCTCTTCAGTTAATGTTTAACATCTGTATAAAGTTCTACCCCATGTTCATTGAATCTCTAGCCTATCCTCTCAGGATCTCTATTTAGGGATGGTTAGACACCACCCAAACTGTGGTGCCTTCTCTTCCTGTAGCTTATAATAGGAAGAGATCTTCTCAAAACAGCAGTCTTGAGGTAGTAACAGTGGAGAAGAAGATCCTTCTACCACTACCTCTTACCCTACTGTTTCTAAAGCCACTTTCAAAGGTTGGACTTATTCTTCTCACACTGAGAAAAAGAGTGAGAGAAAGAATGGAATGCTGGTGTTCTGAGAGTTCTAGCATACATGTGTTTGTGAACAATACATATAACCCTCAACAAAGAGCATATTAAATAGCCAAAAAAACACAGGTAGAGGGAATTCCAATTAAAAAAAACTTTAAAAGCTTATCTTCTACAAAAAAAATTCCACACTGATCTGCTTGGGAACTGATGAACTCCATTCTCTCTGAATGGGAAATAATAATTACAGATTTCATCTAATTCTCTCAAAATATAAAAATGTTATACCAGTTGTTGACTTTCTCATTAATAGTTAATGAGGATATATCCAGAACCTGGGGAAACACACTAAAATGAGATTCTCCTTCACATCTGAATTATATCTGTCTATCTGAGACACCACAGGGACTATACCCAAAGAAAGTTCCAAGCATGCCCACAACCAGGAGGAGACAACACCAAGAGCAGCAGCGGCAACAACAACAACAACAATTGCTGTCTATGGCAGTTAAAACAGAATGGGAGGTTTCAGGCCATGGCTATTGCGCTGTTGTGGCCTACTAAACTGATGTTTTGCAAGCTTGGTATATTGCAAATGATTTCATTTACCCTTAACACCCCCCTTGGCTCTGTGATTCTGCAATTTTTTATGTGTGGGAGAAACAGATCTTTTGAAATGCCACCAAGAGTATAGAAATATGACATATCATATTTTTATATGTATATTTATTTTATATACTGAGTTTCGCTAATCAGACAAGACATTAAAGCTTACAATATAAATTAAAATGAGTAAAAGTTACATGGGCAACTTTCTCAAGATAATTTGTGGGGGCAAACATTTAAAGTAAAGCAGGCTACAAACCATGCTACTATTTGCTTAACACTGATATCATTGCTCTTAAATCTGGAATGTGATGACCTGGCTGGTGTTGGTGTGTTCCACCACCAACTAGGGCATTCAACTGATTCATGAAAGTAATCTTGAGGCCATGGTAACAGAACCTGAACCAAGAACCTCTTATTTCCTTCCTAAAATCCACATTCATTCAAGGATTCCCCACTCCAGCACACCTACCCAATAGCTTAAGAGGCTTTGCGGAGGGGGGAGCCTACCAAGAGAGCATAACAATTTAACATCAGATTAAGTGATTGGCCCCCTAAGGTTTTCTAGTCTTAAGCCACACGGATACAACTTAGAGAGGTGGATTGACTAGCGCAATTTATCAATAATCAGTTCACTGACAGCTTTTGCTGGGGCAAGTTGCTCACCTGGAATTCTTCACGGTGCTGCCATGCGATTTATTTCTGTTGATATTGAGAACATTCCAGACAGGCTGAGGAACACTAAATTGTCCATATATGTATGCATTTCTCTATAACATTTCTTAGCATAAAATGTAGCAATGGGCACCATCATAGTTGTCTGAGAAGAGATTTGACAAATCAATGGAAGGAGATTATCATGGCTATTAGTCATGATGCTGATATGCTGCCTTGAGAAAGCTATTACTTTCATGTTCTGTTGGTTGGCTTCCCATCTGACTTGTCATTGTGGGACATGTGGATGATAGGCATTTGCCCTGACCCAGTAGGAATCTTCTTTACTCTAAATAAAATAAATAAATTCTCCTTGTACTCTGAGAATCCTGACCATCCCAAAATAACACTCTTACAAATATTCTTATGATCTGTGTGCATATTTAGGCCCTATTCACCTTCTCCGGTTAAATTAAAGCTGTTCAGTCACAGACCATTTCTGCACTACACTGTTATAGTGCTATTATTTCACTATGATTTCACTATCAACATCTATGGATTCCTGGGGTTTGCAGTTTAGGGAGGGGCCTTTAGAATTCTCAGCCAGAGCTCTTTGGCCTCAGTAAACTACAAACCCCAGAATTCTACAGGATGTTGAAAGTGGAATAATAGCAGTATAACAGCATAGTGCAGAAATGACCACAGCTACTTTTAAAGTTCACAGATACTGGAAAAGAAAGCAACCTTTATGCCTAGTAACTCTTTCAGTTACTGGTGCCTTTCCTGTCTCTTGCCTTCTAAAACTTGTAAAGTTGCAAAGTTCTCATGAGATCTTCATATGGCTTCTTATGAAAGTGTACATAAAAGCAAAAAATAGCATCAGTTCTCAAGATATCCATATGTGAGTAATATATTAGGTATCTACAGAGATCCTACTAATGTTTCTCCAACTCAATTTGTGACCTTTTCTGCAGCCTTGAGCATTAGTTGTCAAACTGACCAGTAGTGTGAAAAATATGTGGCTAGCTCAAATCACGAAGCTCATTTTCACTCTTGATATGGTTTATGATTAAGACAGAGAAGGACCTGAGGTCAAGAGAAATCATAATCTCACACCTTACTAAAAGCAGCAACATCTCACTCCATTTGTCTGATTGTGTCTAGCAACTGGGGTCAATTTTGATTCACCCAGCCTTATGCATTTCAGTATTATAGCTCTGAAGGTTTTACTAACAGAAATCACATTTTAAGGTTGTTGAAAGATGAGAATCACTGTGTGCTAAATAATTGACATATATTGACATGAATGTAATAGCACATCACTGGTTTATTCCCAAGACATCGTCGTATCTGGATGAATCAGAACGCTAACCAGAGAAGCAATCGACTGTGAAAACCTATGTTCTCCTTATCTAAACCAGATAATTTAGCAAGCAACAATAATCCTCTCACTGGCATAAATGGTAAATGCAGTTCCAGCCTTCTTGTTATAGCTCCCTATTGTAGCTTTTCCTCTTTCTCTTCCATTTCATTCTAACACAAAAATACATCTACTAAATAGCTTTTGAGTGATCTCCAGTGACATTCCTCTCCCTATACTGCCTAAGCTACAGTTACTACAGTTGTCTCACCTAGTTCTGTATGTTTAACCACATTGTTCAGTGTCTGCCCCTGAGAATTCTGTAGTACAGTTAAAAACTGCACTGCTAATATTGTCTCAGCAGAAACTGCTTGGTTCCACAACATCCTGAAATGTCCATCCTGGAGGAAAGGCACTCCTCACTGAGGCTGCTGAAAATGCTCTGTGAGTTTCAGCTGCTGACACTTTGAAGGAAAAGGGGTCAAATGTATTTAGTCCTTCTATCCTGCAGCAATGGAGACCTGCATCAGTTTCTCTCCCCCACACCAATGTCTACTTCTTTGCAGCCAAGAAGTATTAGCATTGCAATGCTTGGTGTGGAGGACTGATCTTTGGATAGGGATGAAAAGCAAGAATAACAAACTGAGGCCATTTCTGCATATCACTGGTTCCCACCGACACCCTGTTGCTATCCCAGCAGCATCGTTATCCCAGTGCAGCCCGCCTCTTTCCCGTGATGCACTGGGGAAGGACATGCGTGATCACGCTTCCGCCCCTTCCACATGGACAGAGGTGATAGGAGTGTTGCACAATCATGGGCACTTAATGGATTTTTTTCTGTTAAACAAATATCCCAGAATCACAACACATGGGGACACACTGGCTATTTATCAAATATAGATAATAATGCTATACCTGGACATATTTGTAAATCAATTTCAGTTATTTCTTTTATCTCTTTAAACACCCTTCGCCAAAATTTCTGTACACCTTCACATTTCCACCACATATGAATATACGTACCAATCTCTTGACAACCCCTCCAACACAACCTTTAATAATTCTTATCTATATAATTTAACCTTACTGGTGTTAAGTACGATCTCTAAACCAATTTATAATAGTTCTCTGTTGTCCTTACGGAAAAGTTTTTTAAATGACGCTGATTCCAAATTTTCCCCCAGTCCTGAATATCTATTTTTTTTGTGCTAGTTCTTCCTCCCATATTTTTCTAAGATATTCATCTTCGTCTTCATATTTTGCCAATATTTTGTAGTTGTTGTTTTAAAAAAATCTAATGCAACAATGTGGTTACAAACATTTTGTAAATACACTAATTCCATAAAAATGATTCCTTCTTTTTATTTTCTAAATTTTATGCTGTATTGTTTATTCCACCCACTATCCTTCTCTCCTGCCTATGCACAGGGAATTCTTGGACAGATAATTCTAACAGGAAGTGCCTACCAGTTTTAGTTTAACTGCACAATTTGTTGTCATTGTATGTCTTCAAGTTGTTTCCGATTTATGGTGACATTAAGGCAAACTTATCACAGGGTTTTCTGGGGCTGAGGGCATGTAACAAGCCTAAAGTCACCAAGCAGGTTTCCATGGCTGAGTGGAGACTCGAACCCTGGCTTCCAGGATCATAAGTCCAGTGCTCAAACTGCTACATCACCTTGGATCTCAACTGTACAATTACAGTCTCTATTTACTGCTGTGTAGTGAGTTACTGCCCTAGGTTCCTGGGCAAAAGAAACTGCACAATTACAGTCTCCCGAATCCAGGAGTCCAGAGTGGTAACTTACTACGCATCAGTAAGTGGGGGAGCTGATTATTTGGGGCAATACTAGGAGAAACCTGGACAAAATGTGAATGCTGAGTGGCTTACCCAATGACTTCTCACATGTTGATGCACTTGCACCTACACTGGACTCCTTGGATCCTTGGGTCCCTGCCGATTTCATCTGCTAATAAGTGGGTGATGCTGTTTTGGCTACATAAGCAATGGCATTCAGGCCTGAATGGCAGAGCTAGATGGAAACATTAGATTGTTTTCATTCCTTTTGGAATTAATATATTATGCTCTGTTTCAGTGTTAGACCATTGAAAAGTTTCTCTTTGATACAGAGCAAAAGCCCATGCATTCTCACAGCATTCTTCCAAGAGCTGATTAGTTCTACTAATGAAGACTCCACAACAGTTTCCAATTATATTTCCCTTCTCATTGCTAGAAATTAAGAGAGAGGCTGTGTTAATGTCAGTTGCAAGTTCACACTGGGAGATCATTTATGCTATGAAGGTCACCATGCTTACTGAATGAAATCAGTAGAGTATATTAATTTAAAAATTAATTAAATTTCCAACATTGAAGAGTTTATTTCTTGTACTGTTGGATAACTATAAAGACTTTGACCAAAAAAAAGAAAAAAGAAAAAGTACCTTCTGAAAAATGGATTTTTGCATATGCTTTCTCTCTTTTTCCTCTTGTATCCCACTGCAGTTCTCAGAGCAAAATTTGACAAAATGGGGAATAGATGGATAAGATTATCCTTCTGTAATGACACCTATCCCATCTCAAATACTCCAAGCCACCTTGGATTCTTACCTCTAATCCTCCAGTTTGAGAATGCCAGTCTTCTATCTGGCAGGACTTGTCTAAAAAAAATCCTGCCCAATGGGTGACTCTCAAAGCCAGAATACCTTGCTGGTAGGCTATGTAGCCAGCATGGTGTAATGGTATGAGTATTAGACTAAAACTCTGGAGACTATTGTTCAAATCCCCACTTGGCCATGGAACGCCACTGGATGACCTAGCATAAATCATACTCTCTCAGCCTCAGAGGAAGGAAAAGGCAAACCCACTCTGAACAAC
The DNA here is from genome assembly GCA_948474755.1 of Ctenosaura bakeri. Classification (NCBI taxonomy): domain Eukaryota; kingdom Metazoa; phylum Chordata; class Lepidosauria; order Squamata; family Iguanidae; genus Ctenosaura; species Ctenosaura bakeri. The sequence goes on along the minus strand of CAOLHI010002645.1, from coordinate 243,622 downwards.
TCTTGCCAAGAAACTGCCCTGATAGATTCACCTTAGGTTTACCATAAGTTGGAAACAACTTCAAGGCACTTAACCACAATAATCACCACCACAAAAACAATTATTGTTCTCATTGTTGTCATCATTTATACCCCATTTTTCCCCCAAAATTAGGATTCAAGGCAGCTCGCAATTTAAAAGAACAATACAATTTAAACCATACAAAAAGTGAATATTAAAATGAAATTAAACTGTTTATAGTAGTAAAACAATCATTGTTGTGTGCCTTCAAATTGTTTCTAACATATGGTGACTCTAAGGAGAGCCTCTCATGGAGTTTTCTGGGGCTAAAGAATGTGTGACATCCCCAAGGCCACCCAGTGAGTTTCCATGGGAGAATTGAACCCTGTTCTCCAGGGTCATAGTCCAATGCTCAAACCAGTACAGCATGTTGGGTCTCTATTAAAACAGTTATCCTTCCATAAAAGAATAACATGCATTTTAAAAGATTTTTAAAAACTTCTTAAAATCAACAATTAAAACAATACTGCACCCTCTATCCCATTCTTTAAAAACTTTCTGTTTTAAAAAATCTGTCTTAATAAAAAGGTTTCAGCCCGCCAACAGAAGGACAACAAAGAAGGATCCATTCAGGCCTCCCTGAGAAGAGAGTTCCAGAGTTGAGGAGCAACTACACCTAGGCTATGGTGAGTCACAAGTTTTCTTTGTTTTAAGTATATTCTGAATTTCTAATTATCACATACAGGCAGTAAAGGCATCAAGACCTCTGTCAGGACAAAACCTGAACTTCAACCCAAGATTCTGAACTTGGAGAGATAACTGTAGAGTAGAGAATAAAGGACAAAGGACAATATGATTCCTAGACTTTCCTAGATGTGTACATAAATAAAGCAATGGGAAAGTTGGAAAAGTAGATGGATTCCCCCTGAAAAAAATTGAATTATCCTGTATGAGTGAGTATTATCCATTCAGTTACATGGAAGAAAGTAATAGAATTACCAGAACTATGTGCTTAGGCAATAGACAAGTTTTGCCACTGTCCTAGGGTGTTCCAAAGTGCAATCTATTTACATGATCCAACAAAATGTATTGGCAGTCTCTTAGACTTGGTATCATCTTGTATCAGTACCTGTTTTTAACGTGAATTGATGCTATGCTTTTTGTCGTATCTGCCAGAGCTTGGCTGACTCCTTCATAATAAGTTTCACATACTTACTATTTATATATGTAGCTTCACATTCATCTATGCATGGGTATTTTCCCCATTTCTTTTTGTAATGTAAAAAGTTGACAGAACCTTGTGAAGTGGGTGATTAGGTATACAATAATGCATACCAACCATTCATAGGAGCAGGAGAAGCAGCAGCATTTTGGATCTTGGCTGTCTGCTAAGCAACCATTCACTGCAGAAAACTCTAGTGGAGTATTCAAGTAGAAGTCAGGAGAGCTGGATTCAAATCACCACTGAAGAAATTTACTGGGTAATCTCAGGTCAGTCAGTCTCTTAAAGCCAAACTTCTGTGACAAAGTTTGAGGATAATCATGGCAAAGAGAGGGCATGCATCATATTTTAAGTTTCATGGAGATAAGATAGGTTGTGCATGCAGTAAATAAATGCATACTCTCCCTCCCACCCAGACATTTACAGAGCATACTGTTCACTGTCATTCCAAATGATTTGGGGCATATAATCAGTAACTGGGATCCTCATCCCATCAGCCATCTTTTTGCCAAGTTAATCGGAGTGATCAGTGAAGTTAATTTAAAAGAGATAATTATACTTTGATTCATAAGCCTGATGGGAATGATATGTGCATTTATGAGAACGAAGATTCACTATGACATTTTAAGTGCCATTCATTCTCAGCTATGTTTTTCCCCTTAATCCTTACCAGCACAGCCAGACACACAGTGAGATGGGAAACTTTAGGAACTGGCAGTCTAAAACAAATCCTAATTTATATTGCATTAAAGTATACCAACAACATTTTTACTTTTCTGTATAGTGTGAAAGTAGTATCATTTTAAAATTCTTTGCTAATAGTGCTTCATCAGAACCTTGGAAAAGTTACTTTTCAGTTACAAGTCTCAGAATTCTTCAGGTGTGTGATTGGGGAATTCTGGGAGTCGTAATCCCCAAAGTAATTTTTTCAAGCTCTCTTTCCATGCAACCACCTCAAAACTACATTAGCTCCATTTGGAGGTTACAGCAAGCATCTGTCTTTTGACACCCTGTTATCTGATGACTCACTCTTTTGACACTTCCAAATTAAAGACAAGTTCCATTAATTCAATAGGGGTTCTGTTCTTTCCTCAGTTCTTCAGCCACGTAGAGGAAGGAGAGGGCTTGTTTTTCTGCTGCTCCAGAGACCAGGACAAGGAGCAATGGATTCAAGCTGCAGGAAAGGAGATTCCACCTGAACCTCAGGAAGAACTTCCTGACAGTCAGGACTGTCCGGCAGTGGAATATGCTGCCTCGGAGTGTAGAGGAGTCTCCTTCCTTAGAGGTTTTTAAGCAGAGGCTTGATGGTCATCTGTCGGGAGTGCTTTGAGGGTGTTCCTGCATGGCAGGGGGTTGGACTGGATGGCCCCTGTGGTCCCTTCCAACTCTGAATTTCTATGATTCTATGATTCTTACCTACAGAGGCTTTCCTGGAACTTCCTGTGTGCAAGTGCTGCTTGTAAAATGATAAGGGATTTTGCAAGTCGTGCACATGCAGTCAGTCCCAAGTGAGCCTCCGTAAGTCCTTCATGCTCTCTACAGTACAGTACATGGGTTCTGCTTTTCAACAATGTTCATTTTCTGGCAGTGCTCTGGTTTCCAACCTGTCAGATGGTTAGGGGAAGGCTGTATACCAAATCTTCGGCCCTTTTCACACCTTACCTTTTTCCAGTGTTGGCACAAGGGGATCACGCGAGAAGCCTCTTGCGAGAGGCACACACGTCCCCTTCCTTCTGCAACACAGCCAGGTATTTTCCCAGGCTGCGCTGGGGGAGGAAGCATGATGGCCATGTGTCCAGAGGTTCCACACACAAAGTAAGTGTGTGTGGGGCCCGGGAGGGATGCACAATTTTGCATCATTTTCAGCAAGGAGCCAAAAATGATATAATGTGTGATCGCTGCCTACTGGCCTTGGGAGCATCGCGTGATTGTGAGGACATCATGTAAAACAGTCCTTGCAATCGCACAACACTCTCAAGGCCATTTCACAACAGGACTGGTGTGTAAAAAGGGCCATAGTTATGTGTGATGCAAATGAACCCAGCCAAGTCTCAGACTTCACAGTTCCCCAATATATTGCCCATTTCCATTCACCTTGCTTGGGTTTACATTCTTAGGAATATTCACTGAGCACAGAGAATGAAGGCAGAATTCAGAGTGTATGGGCCCTTGAAAAACATAGGCCAGTTGCCACAATCGTTGGTTTGCAGTGTTCAGATTAACACAGGGGAATATACAAACTGGGGGCTTTGTTTTCACCATCTAAATCTGGAAAACACTGGGAACAAAATATCAACCATCTTTTCTTGTTGAGCACCTGAAAGGACTTCTCAGTTCTTTATACTTGGATGAGTAGGAAGATCCTGCAGCTACAGGGGAAAAACATGCATTAAGAATAACACTGTAAGTCTTTATGGTCTGCTGCTCCAAGAATGACTCACCTCAGCTTTCCTACTGCAAGAATTCAGTTTGGAGATTGTAGCCAGCTTGGAAATCAGTAGAATATAATGAGTCAGCATTCTCTGATTTCATTTCCCTGGCAGTTCTTTTCTTTCATATGAAAACCAGTAAAGTGCTATACTGGAATTCCATGTGCTATATTGTTTTCATCTTTAAGGAGTAGTGAATTAGACTGTAATCCCTAATCCTGACATGCACTGCTGTAGAACTCTTGTTAGCAAATGAGAAACAGGAATATGTAACATCAGCCCCATGACTGACTAGTAGTATAGGATTGACACACATTTGGGAAAGCAAAGGTAGAGAAACTGGGGCTCAAACTTCATCCTCTCAAGCGGGGATGGGTAAGAATTGAAAGTATGTTGGTTATTGGATTTATTGGTTATTGGATTTATTACTATTGGATTAATCTTACTTCTGCCACCTGAAGACTTCCAGTGACACTTCCAGAAAGAGGATCTCTTATTATGTAGGCCCTTTCTGCACCTTAATTTATCCCAGTGCCCTGTGGTTGTGATCCCAGCAGTGCCTTTGCTGGGAAGGGAGCACAATGGGAATGCTCCCTTCCACATCAGACCGGCTCCCTGAAGAAAGGAGTGCGAGGGACATGCCTTTTTCTTCCACAGTGCAGCTGGGGTCTTTCTCAGCCCATCCTTACATGAAATGTAAATCAATAAATCAGTTGTGGTGCTCCTCCTCCTCCTCCTCAAGAACAACTCCTTGATAAGGTGCCTTTGGGGTTTTTGTTTGTTTGCTTTAGTCCTATTTCACCAGAGCAGTACATTCTGCATGCTCCTATGAGTGACTGTAGAATACAGCTAGATCTAGTATTAGTCAGAATGAGGCAGCTACCTCAAACAGCAGACTTTAGCTGTCATGAAGAAAGATAGTGAATTGTTGGTTATTGGATTTATTACTATTGGATTTTTACTACCAGGGAGAAAGAGAAGCATTTAAGGAATTTTCTGTCTCAGACACCCAAACTCAATTGGTTTTGGACATTATATGAATGTCAGTTTGAGTGAGTCAGTCAGCATTCTTTACTGATGCACTACAAAAATGGTTTAGAAAAGCCTTGCTGTGGAGACTTCGCATTGGCTACCATGTATTCCAGATCTGAATCTGAATACAGTCACTTACAACTTGATCCTGAACCAGACTCCCATATCCACCCTGGGGTTGCTAGACAAGTCTTTGAGTGCTTCCAGAACAACAGTTCCTGGGACCATCTAGGACCATCAGTGAAAAGAAATTGTGGCACTATTCTGTCCTTTTCCCCAAATAGATTCTTCTGGAGTGAATGGGGAAAAGACATAAGAAGTGTTAAGAAAATACCACTTGGACACCAAACACAAACTTTTAGTAATAAACATCTGTGAATAAGTTGGAGTGTCTGCAAAATAAAAGCCTCATTTGATGCTCAACCATGGAATAAAGAGACCAGACACAGGAATTGGGTTAATTAAGGGGCACTTTATTAAACCTGCCCTATTTAAAAGTTGCATTGGCCTGAAAGATGCAGAAAAGGGATGTGGAGCAACCTGATACAGGCCCAGCTGATGCCAGATGTCATGCTGTGACTACCTGCTCAGCCTTCCCTTGGGTGATAATACCTCAGCCCCAGGGCAATCCAAATTGCTTTGGTTGCTCCCCATTCTAGCATGCAAGGTAACTCAGGGAATTCCCACCCAAACCACAGGGCCTTAAGAGGCTGTTTCTGCTTCTTTTAGTCACAGATATTTCTCACTTTCTGTATCCATTTTTGAATCTTCAATATGGAAATAATTCTGGCCCTTCTTATGTCATGGTAACATGAATGCAAAGAGTTATGAGTGCTGATTGGCTAATAGGCAACTTTTTTTTTAGAGGAATTTTGGTGATTACGCTGAAGGTGAGTTATATCCAAACACAAGTGTGGGAAATCAATCAGGGAGAGATGGGCACAGCAAAGATGCCATTAACAGGACTACCTCTAAAGTAGCCTCAAGTTGCCCCTTCTGGTAAGGATGAAGGGGGAAAATGTATTGGTTGCACAGCCCCTATGAAATAATATCCATCCTGCACCTCTCACAACTGGCAGTGGGGCAAAGTAGTTTCTGCCTTGAATATTCATAAATGTTAGAGGCTTTGATACATTTAGGGAAAATGTACACAACTAAAATGCATCTATTTGGAAAATGTGCACAAACATACCTAAGTCAGTAGGGAAAATAAGTAAATAAACTGTGGAATTCTAGGGCATTCCTGTTTGGGAACAGACTACAGTAAGGCACAAGTGCAACCAAATATGGAAATGGAAGGAGATGGGAATGCTGATGTGATTTCAAGAGGAATACATAAAGTAAAACTGGAAGATTTTCCCATCTTACCTCCCACACAATTCAAAAACTTTCATGTAAGATGTTGTTTTTGTTTTCATTGCTTTAATCATAATTTCTAAATTCTCTTGGCATTCTCTGTCCTTTATTTTCGTTTCTCTCCTCTTGGGTCTAATTATGTACTCTGACAGATAGGTAGGTAGGTAGGTAGGTAGGTAGATAGATAGATAGATAGATAGATAGATAGATAGATAGATAGATAGACAGACAGACAGATGTATGTGTGTGTGTGTGTATTTTCAGTGGCTTGATGCCCTTGTTCAGATATCATGTTGTTCAGATCATGAAAACATATGATGAACATGTTGGTCCCACCCATGTTATCATCGCTCTTCACATTTAGAGAATGACATTTTTAAAAAGGAGAGCCTCTACTCTGAATTTTCAGGTTTTCTGATAATGTGAAAAGACTCAACAGGGCTCTTCTCTTCAATGATGATAGAAGAGGAGGGCTGAAGCATTGCTCTCCTTGTATAATTAATAAGGTGCCCTTTCACACCATCCAATTATAGCACTATGATTCCACTTTAACTGTCATGGCAACATCCTATAGAATACCAGGATTTGAAGTTTGGTGATGTACTAGAGGAACTCTCTGGCTGACAATTCTAAATATCACTCCTTGACCAGCAAATTCCAGGATTTCTTAGGATGTTTCCATGGGAGTTAAAGTAAAACCATAATGCAATAATTGTGTCATGTGAAAGGGCCCCTCCATTCCCTTCTCATGGTGCCAATCCCCCTGGCTGCTATGTCCCTTTAATCCAAAGGAGATCTGCTATGAATGTGGCACTTTCCACCTTTACTCTGAAAGGCTATAGCCAAAATGCAGCTTTAGCACTTCATTACAAACCAGGCCTCAGTCTGTCTATCTAAAGCACTGGGAGAGCATGGGAAAAAGGCTCACCAAATGTCTGTCTGCTGGAAAATGCTCAAGCATTTGTTAAGATTTCCCTAGACCATGCCAGCAATTGCTCCTGTGAAATAAGCCTGCTTAATGAAGCTGAAATGCTTTTATCTTCCATCATTTTTCTCTCTTTAGCTTTCAAGTCACCTGGCATATGCTGCAAGTTTGAATCCAAACCCAAAGGCTCCCAGGATTAGAACAGTAGCCATGAACTGGAATTACCTTGTACGTAATGTACAAATACCGTGGTTTGTCTTAATAACACAACAAATGGTCCACTCTAGCAAATGCACCACCACCTGTCGCTTGAACAACTCATCTGCAGCACAGTTACTGTTGATGCCATATGATAAACAGATTTCAATGACTTCAGCATGAGAAAGGTATGAGGAAGATGCCTTTTGAAAATTCTGCCTTCTTTCTGTCACACGTACATCACAAGAAAGGAAACAAAGAAATCACCTATTAGTACCCCAAATCAGTATTGAATATTAGTCCTCAAATGATAAATGAAAGCTCTCCATGTACTTCTTCTGCTGGAATTCTCAACAAGGTAGAGGAGAAGGGAGAGGGAAGCACGAAGGTCACAAATTGCCTGAAATAAAAGAACATTTTTCTTGCCACTGCAAAAATAGATGCTTCACAAATAATAGGAAGCGTGAACTGAATCACAATTTGAAGTGGAGACCGCAGCCATATAGATCAGTGTCACATACAAGGATTGTGCAGGATAAAAATGATTACTTGCTGAAGTATCATCTTCAGGAAAGGACCAGTTTACAATGCAAACACTAGTATATGCAAATAAAAACAAAACAAACATTTTACAATCTCCTCATTGATTAATGGATTTTGCTCTCTTATTGTTTCTGTCTGCTTGTTTTTCTCCTTTTGTCTTTGCTAAGGATTCACCGTGAAAACACGAGCCCTGTCTGGATTTACTCGCTTCTGAGGACTGTGCCTGGGGACACATAAGTATTCCCTCTGGCAATCAGACCCTTTCATTAAACAATGTACAGTTCATCTAGTCTAGTAACAACTATTTCAGATATGTCTTGGTCCACCTTTACGCCCTTACTTTCAACACTGTCTCTCCCATGCTATATCTTCTATTTTGTTCTTCTTTCACTGGTCACTAAGGCATTATCAGCATCTCACCATTGCTTTGGCCTAAGATATGTGTTACCCTGATTTATGGGGTCCCGTGAGAGACACCTCAGTGTGCTCACAATGGGGAATGGGAATTAGCAACTGCACACGCTAAGCAATGTGAGAGGCAGGGCAACCTAGCAAGATCTTGAACCCAGTGTCTACAGGGTCAGGCTGAGTCAATAATCAAGCAGAAGTAAATAATAATCATTATCTTTATTTTGAAATACAATCAAACGTATGTATGCAAACACACTCACACGGACCTAATGAAAGAAAGGTAGGAGTTGGATAGAGGATTTTAAGAGGTTTTTTTCTGGGGAAATACTACACCTGATCCTGAAGCCCGGTTTTCAGAAGAAAAGTCAGTTGGAGAGGAGGTTCTCAGCATGTGGAAACTGAGGGGAAGGCTCAGCGAATGGAGTGACAGCAAGGCAAGATGGAAGGCAGGAGCAATCCAAAGAAATGCTCAAAATCAGGGGGTCTTATTCAGATGGACTTAAAGACATATGGAATCGAAGTAAAAGAGAAAACTGGAGTAATTAAATGGCTATTTGAAAATCCACCTCATCTACTAGCTTGTATATATCAAGAAATATTACACCAGGAGAGGCAAAAAGAAATAGTCAAGGCAGCAATGATCCTATGGGCTCAGAATATCGGACATTCAATACAACTAGATCATTGGGAACAGAGTTGGAGAAAAACGCAAAAGTTTACAGTAGCCCAGAATCTGAAAGAGAACCATTATAAGTTGTTTCATAGATGGTACATGACACCAGATACATTAAAAAAGATTTACAATACAGGTAATGGACTTTGTTGGAAATGTCAAAAAGAAGTTGGTACGATATACTCACATGTGGTGGACATGTTCTAAAGCAAAGAAATACTGGAATGAGATACATAACAAAATATGTGTATTAATGCAAGTTCAGTTCTCAAAGACAACAGAATTGTATTTATTAAACATGACAGATGTATTAGATGGTACTGACATAAAGAAGTATTGGAGAATAATATTGTATATGATAACAGCCCATGTTGAATATGCAAAGCTGTGGAAAACACAGCAAATACCCACAATAGAACAATGGTGGGGGACACTTATGGAAAATAGAAATGCAGATATGGTCTCTCAGAGATTAAAGGGGAAACCAGATGATGAGATTCAAAGAGAATGGCAAATTGTAATGGATAATTGCTGGGTATTAACAGACAGGCATGGGTAATTCATGGTTTTGATAATTAATGAGGTGGCTACTGGGAATATATCATGAAGTGGGAAGTGGAGAGAGAAATGCAAGAACCAACATGTGATATTAGCAGTATATTGTGGTACAATAATATAAGCATGTAAAGAGATATTGAAAATGAAATATAGATCAGTGTGGAAGATCAACAATAATTCATGTAAATTGCTTTTACAAGTGTTTGTTTTATATTGGAAATTTGAACAAAATGATTAAAAAAAATAAAGTCAGGGGGTCTTATAGGGGAAAATGTGCCCGTAGGCTAGTCCATTCCCAGGGATAACAATGGGTTTAGGGCTGGAGACAAAGCCTCTGAAAGGTCAAGATTTTGCATGATTGAGTTATGACAGCGTTGTCAATAGAGCAGACAGTATGCAAACGCAGAGTGCTTGACAGTTGAGTATTCGGCTCATTAAGCTGCCTGCTCGGGGCAGGGAGTCTTTTGTAAGCTGCGTGCATACATAATGTGATCTTAAAAGGGTACTTGCCTGGAGGTCTCCTGAAGCTGCAGTCTGGCAATTACTGGCCTGCCTGGATTTGTTTTGAATAGTTCAGCTATTTTCGGCCGTGCCCATCTGCGTGCTAGTCCAGGGGCCTCGCAAGCACATGGAGGGGAATGGGTAGTGAAGGCCAAATTCTTGATATCAAATGATGCCTAATATACCACAAGTCTGGACTAGAAACTACAGTAACATATGCTTATATCTGACCAGAAAGATCCTTCTAGGAAGTCAACCATTATGTTTTTTACAGCATCAGATAAGTATAGGTGGAAAACCTGATGAAAAAAAGTTGTAGTCTTATCAAAATACTTTGTGTTTCCCTCAGGATTCCTCAAATGTTTCACCTGACTGGGTGAAACTTGGTGGCAAGGTAGGGTTGTGTTAAGTACCTCTAGGGCAGGGCTTTCCAAATGGTGTGTCATGACACATTAATGTGTCACTTGTAGTGTGTTGGTGTGTCACCTCCCTGGCCAAGAAAGACCTCTCCCCAAGCCTGGCCTGCTGCCATTGCTCTTGCTAGGGCCTTTCCCTGGCAAGAGCAATGACAGCAGGCAAGGACCAGGCTGGAGGGGGCTGCCTTTCCCCCTGCCATCACTCTCACTGAGGCCTTTCCCTGGCAAGAACGATGGCAGCGGGCAAGGACTGGGTGGGAGGGGGCTGTCTTTCCCCTTGGTGCTGCTCTATTTGGGGCTTTTCCCAGTGAGGGCAATGGCAGCAGGCCAGGATTGGGGGCAGGGACTGCCTTTCCTCACCCTAGATAGGCCTCTGGGTACTCCGGTTTGCCAGTAAAACTGAATTACTCTGTCACAAAATAATGTATGTTGAAAAAGTGCGTCGCCAACATGAAAAGTTTGGAAAGCTCTGCTCTAGGGATTATTGCCAGTACTTTCTTGAAGTAACAGAGCCATACATTGGTAGAATGCAAGCTGTGTGTACAGATCTGGATTCAGATTCAGACCACTAATGGGGTTCCAGTTAGAATCTTGGATAATTGCAGCCAGTCAAATTAGACAGTCTTAGGCTGAATGAGTGAACAAGGTGCAGGGCAAGCTCACACCCCATTGCAAACTTTCTAATATGTTTCACTTGAGCAGGGTCCTCCAGTTGAACTGGGAATTTGACATTAGCAGACAACTGGTGACAACTCTTAATTCACAGGCTATGCAAATCATTACTCTGGGGGATTTTGCTGTTTAAAGCATGCCTACGGCCATGCCTTTGAGGGCTGTGAGAGGATGACAACTTTTGCACAGTTCCACTCCTTTTTAAAGAAAGGAATGCAAAGAGACTGCTTTTCCAGTGTATCCACCTCCCTTTATTGCTTCCGTTACCTTCTTGTACGGTTATGGATAAAAAAAATTAACCCACTTTTTCCGTATGAAATAGGGCAGGGAAAGTACTCTAAGGCCATTTCCTCACTACACTCTTATAGCATGATTATTCCACTTTCAACATCCTACGGAATTCTAGGGTTTGCAGTTTCGGGACTAACTGCAAATCCTAGGATTCCATAGGATGTTGAAAGTGGAATAATTACGCTATAAGAATGTAGTGTGGAAATGGCCTAAAATTAATGGTTATAACACAGCCTCACACTAGTAGAAATGGCAAGCAGGCAGAAACTTCAGAGTACAAGGCTGAACCGTTCAACACCTTCTCTGTATGTGAAATTCAGGAAACCAATTCTGTAGAGGGCTTTGAAAAAATGTAGTGGTAAAATAGACTTAGCTGAGTGCTGGCACTTAATCGAGTATTTTAAACATTCTGTATTTCTCTCTCCAGGTTTTCTTCTAAACTCAACTGTGCTTCCTCTTATTCCAAGAGTTCCCCATTGTGAGGCAGAATGCTGTTTGTGTAGGATTAGATACAGCTCACTCCAATACAGCTTGGAAAGTTAAATTAAGGGTGTTGGGCTTCAGTTCTCCCACTGTTCGCCATGTAGCACGCACTGGAGAGGTGGCTAATGAGCATATAGGTTGCAAAGCATGAAACAGAAATATACATATTTGGCCCCTGCTGCCAGGCCCATCTCACCTTCCTATTCCCTACCACGATCTCACATTCTTCTGCACTGAGAAGCATAACTGATGCTTGAAAATATGTTAAAAATAAGAACATGGGGGAAAAAACTTTGTTGGCGTAGTCCAGTGTGTGGAAATGAAATGCTTCTATTGAAAGGATGGGTTCCCTGTGGGTCCCATTACTTAGGGCTGTTCCACACATTATACAGTAGCAAATGCGGACTTGTCTCCGAATATAAAACTCAGCTGGAAGCTGCAGCCAATACTGTCTTGCTTTACAATAATCTACTCAGCCTACTACTTCTGCATGTAGAGGGTGTGCCTAATGCAAGAGGAATACCCATTATCCACATGTTCAATATTCTGACCACCATCTGAAATGAAAGTGGTATTTCTCTCATATATCAAAATTTACTGAAAATTGTTCCTGATCTATTTCAAACAATATTTATTTTTTTAAAAAATGCAAAATGAACCTGGGACAATTACCTCATGGACTAAAACTCTCCAGTGATCATCCTACATGGACATAGTCATGCTTGTTTGGGCATTCTGAGAACAGTAGTATCAGGAGTAACATTTCCAAACTCAGGATGCCCCCTCCCCAAAAAAACAGAGGAATGGAGGGGGGAAGAGAAACACACCTCTATTGCTGAGGCAATTCAAACAAAACTTCCTCAGTCTAAGAGATGCAACCTCATGCAAAGAGCACTGACTTCCTAAATGAGTCCTCAGCCTCCCCTGCTTTTCAAAGCAGAGGCCACTCTAAGTGAGAATGGCTGCTGACAGATGTGACATGGGTAATAAAATATGCAAATACTCAGAAAGTAAAGAATTGATGTTATTTTGCTTTGCTTTGTTTTTGCAACTACTGATAACTTTTGCTTTAAGCATAGAATCTCATAAAAATTCAGCATCGTGTTGCTCAGAAAGAATACCATGCAGCAACAATATACATCAGATGGGACTTCTTTTCTTCTGTTCCACTTCTTTAGCCAAGGAAAATAAAAGTTAGATTTTTCTATCAGTAGCATTAATCTGAAAAAGAAAAAGGTTTTCTTTATTAATAATAAAGATATTAATAATAAATTAAATTAAATTGTGCTGTCATAATCTAGCCATTCTAGTGATGTCGAGTACCTCCACCATTTCTGCACAAAGACATTTTTAAATATTGCAAGAAAATAATAATTTCCTTGTTCTTTATTTTTACCAGAAGTACCACAAAACATTGAAGCTTTACAATGATAGCCACACAGTTGTTGGGGAGTGGATTTACTTAATTTTTAAAAAATCAATAATTACTGCTTTATACCTGCTGATATTCTAATGAGCAGGAATATCCATCTGTGCTGAAATCCAGTTGTGACTGAAATCCAATTCCAGCCACAGAAGATCCACTGACTCAATGGAGCTTACATGAATATTGGTTTGCCAAGTTCTCCTTGACTGACCTGGAACAGATCATTTGGACTATTCTTATTAAGACTAACATTTTGGATCTAGGTCTATTTTTCTAAAGATAATTCAAGATGGTTCAAAGGTTTTTGCTAGTTAAAAGGTATGTCTCTAAAGAATTAAACATGCTTGTGATTTTCAGTCCAGGACACTAAGCAGCATTGGATAGATGCAATATATAATAGAGAGCAAGGGGAATCTGTAATATTACCATCTGAAAACAGAATCATTTCAGGTATGCTGCTTAGAAAAATCTGATACACTTTTACTGTAGCCACTTTGGGTCCCGTGGCAGAGAAAAGTGTGATATCAAATAAATAAATAGTGTAGATCATGATAGTTTTACAGGATCTGATTGAACAGTTGACTTAATGGGCACCGTAGCATGATGGTCTCCCCCTGTGTAAAGATCATTAGCTCTGCACCCACCTATTCAAAAGTGAAAGAAAGAACTGTCACAAGACAGAGTCACACAACCTCTCAGAAAATAAAATCAATAGCATAATTTCTGTATCATTCTGGCAACCTGTGCCAGGTGGAAAGACACTGTTCTCTAGCAGGGAGCGTATCAAAGACCTACACTCCCCCCCAGCTTCGTTCACCATGCCAAGTCTAGGTGGCTAGTCTGTATCCAAAGCGTAACTTACAGTCTACTTTGTTGGAAGGGAGCTGTGAGATTCCCAGACTTTAAACTGTCAGGGCTGCAGATGAATTTTGTTAAAGGATCAGGCAAAGCACTTTGGGGAGCTTTGCCTTCAGTGGGAGGCAATGATCCTCCCGAAAATAAAAATCCCAGATTAAATACCTTTTCCTCCAGTGTTATGTTTCCACTTACAAGTGATTACATTTGGTATTCCTCAAATAACATAAATCAAAGGGCAGTTGTTTCTGCCATAAGACCAGTTCTAAAATCCACATTGTGGTAATACCTTTACCAAAAATTCTTTAAAACCACAAATTCCCTCACTGGGGAAATATTTCAAAAAATAGGCAGGGAACTAGCAGATAGAAGTATGTCAATCAGGAGAAGTGGAATGAAATCCATAAAAGCCTGTGCTGAAGCAAATTTATTAAAGTTTTTCATTCTTTTCAATTATATAATGTCATATTGCTTTGTGACAGTATGACAGAAAGGGTTGGCAGCCCTTATGTATATATGCACAGACCCTGGCCCTTTCCGCAACTTACCTTTTCTCGGCGCTGTGGTGCAGGGATCACGTGAGCAGCCTCTCACGAGAGGCTCTCGCGTCCCTGCTGCTTCGGCTCTTCAGCTGTTGTCTGCCAGCCGGCAGGCAACATGAAGGCCCTGCCTCTTCCTTCTGCAGCGCAGCAAGGCATTTTCCCAGGCTGTGCTGGGAGAGGAAGTGCAAGCGCCGTGGCTCTGGAGGCTCTGCATTCACAGTAAGTGTGTGTGGGGCCTTGGAGTGATGCATGATGGTGCACCATTTTCAGCTATAAGCCTAAAATGAAATAGTGTGTGATCAGCACCTGCTGGCTCCAGCAGAGTTGCGTAATTGTGAGGATGTCATCTGAAATGCTCCTCGCAATCACACGACGCTCCAGAGGCTCTTTCACATGGCAAATGCTGTGCGAAAAGGGCCCCTATGTACATGCATAGCCCTTTGCTTTTCTCAACATGAGGCACAACCCCAGTTCCATGGTAAGTCTTCACTCCTTCCCACAGAAACACACAGAACTTTCTTTGCTCCATAGCTGTTCCGCTTTGCACATACTGAATTTCAAATATTTGAATTTTTATATTTATTTTATTGCAAAGTTTCATATACTCTTCAGAAAAAGTTTTGTATGCATTCATTAGGTCCACATTTATGCTCCTAAGCAAAATTCACTTGATCCTCAACATCGCATTCCTTAAACCATCTTTTGTTTGGCTCTCTCCCTCCCCTCCTCCCCCCATTCTTCTCTTTCTCCCTCTCCTCACACCCACCCTTTTCCTGGCTGTTGATTTCTTGCTGTATTTCTCTTGCCTTGCAACTTCAGACAGCCCAATTTCTTTCCAGGTAACAAATAATACATACAAAGCAGAATGTATAACCTCACCGTAAATCACATCAAATGGTTACATAAGCAATATAATTTACTTAAACTGCTACAAAGGTAGCATTTTTCACTGGAACGAAGTAAACATTTCGAAAGATTTTTAATACAAATACCCACTCAAATCAGCACTGGAATTTCTTCAAGTACCTTTTGCACCCTCTTGTGTTTTATTTCACATTCATATTCTGTGAACTGAAATGGTCACAACAACAGTGCATTACAATCAAATATCACCAGCTGGCTACCAAAATGATTATACAGAGTTCACTGGTCAAAGGTGGAGAACAATTGAGTGGAACATTCACTGAAGAATATGCAAAATCTCCTTTATTTTCAATGAGTTTTCCATTTTAACTCTCCATGGTAGATATCCAAAGAAACTGCAGAATATCTCAGACATCTTTTCTTTTTGCAGCCGCATGTGTAAATTAGATGGACATTGCAATCACCCAAATGAGAATGCTATCCTTTTCCTTTTAACGGAGAAATCCACACAAGCATTTGGACACAAATTCCCATGCACTATATTCAACAAGTGGTTATACCCAACTTCTGATATGCTTCCACCAGCATGATAGTGGTACATAAAACAAACAGAAAATGGATTTGAAATCATTACTGAACCATCAGAACAACAATACTGGTGTTAGAAATGGCTAGCTTGTCACAGTATCCCTATATAGGTGTTATCCAACTTAGCTGATTCATGAACACAGAAGGAATCTGTATGAACAGTCTGGATGCAGAAAAACTTGCGGATGTGCATTCATTTCACAAAAACCATTGTGGTATAGTGGTTTGACTGTTGGACCAGGACTTCAAGATGTTTGAATCCCTGCTAAGCTGCTAAGCTAAGCCATAGAAACCCACTGTGTGACCTTGGCAAATAGCACTCTCTCAGTCTCAGACAAAGCCAGTGGCAAACTTCACCCGATTAAATCTTGCAAAGAAAACCCTAGATCAGGATCACCGTAGGTCAGAGTTAACTTTAAGGGATATAACAACATCTATATCCCATTTGTATTCATATATTGGCATAACGAGGGAGGGATCTGTCAGTTTCACTTTTTTCTACATATTTTTAACATAGCAAGTTTTTTTCTCCTGTTTCGACAGAAATCCCTTCCATAGTAAGGAAAGCGACCAGATTACCTAGATTCAGTTTTTTCAAGCATGGAAGAGGCAGTGTTATACCCATATACCACTCAACCGTCAAAAATGAGGAGATTGTCTATACAAATTGGTTGCAACTGTAATGAAACTCCATAAATATGTTTGAATACACAGGAATTCAGACCCAGACTCTTAAAATCAAAGCACTTAAAGCCCTGGATAAGTGAAGGTATGGATTTCACTTTGTCTTACTATTTTTTTTTTATTTTTTTTTTGGAGAAAAACAACAACAACAACAACTCAACTTTTCATCCTAAGACATGTGGGGAATTTCATCAATTCTTGTTTTTTAAAAAATGAACCACATTTTATTGCATTCTTTAATTCAAATAAGTCTACCAGAGCAGCTAAAGATAGGATGACATCCTTAGCCCAGTTTAGAATTATTTGGGATCTCTCAGGTCAATTCTAGATTATGCCCCAGATTAGGCATGCTGGCCAGAATTCAGATAGAGACATCTGCATATGGCCTGCCTAAATACCCTAAAGGCACCAGATCCTGTCAGATCTTGGAAGCTATGCAGGGTCAATCCTAGTTAGTACATGGATGAGAGACCACCAATTAAAAGCAGAATCTATAGGCTAAATTTCAGAGAAAGGAAATGGCAAAACCACCTCTGAGCATTCCTTGCCTAAGAAAACCCTATACAATTTCATGGAATTGCCCTAAATTGACAGGCAATTTGAAGTCACATACACATACCCTGCACTTATTCGTTAGGATTTCTTTTTCTGTCCATTATGGGAGGTGGTGCTCCTTTCCTCTCTACATAGTACTCAAAGTCTCCCTGCTGAGTCACTTTAAAACCCTCAAGCTGCCTTGCACAGCCATTCTATCCTTCAAGGCAAGTAAGAACATTCAGACAAGCATCTTGCAACTCCCCTGTCCTGCTGGTAGCCAGTCACATTATGATTACAGAAGCATTGAGACCCTTGCAGATCTCAGTGCTGATATGCATCATTGTGCATCTGGCTATGGAAGTCATAACCAGACACTTCTCCAATTCTGCCTGCTTGCTATGAAGCATGAAATGACCATGTGAGGTGGTATTTGGACTTTAAAGTAAGTTGTGGGAGGTATATGAGTCAATGTAATGTAAGGTCCACATGCAGATATTTACGTGACGCTGAAGGGATGTTGAGTTGAGGCCATGGTTCTTGTTATGCTACAAGCCTTTCCTGCCAACTGACAAATCATTTGAAGGTGGGAAACATTTAGAACATGCAGAATCCTCAAGACACTGGAACTTACTTGAGGCTCAAACTGGGAATGCTTGTGTTCCCTTTGGAATATTTATCCCTATTTCAGATGCTTACATTTCAATTACATGCCTCAAATGGATCTGGGAACCTCACATTAGGAAAAATTTCTGATTAGGTCAAAGGTGGACAGCAACTGTGTTTAATCTCTTTTGAATCAAGACATGCAGTAATCTCTTTGGCTAAATAATCTTTCAGATAGGACAGATCATGCATTTAAAGCTGGCTTTGCCATCAAGAAGAAGAAACACTGCATGGACTGAACTTCAATTCTGTCTTGAATTCTAATTAACAGTGGACTTATTCTAGTCAATTGACAGATGAAATATTATTCCCTAGCAGTTATATTTGAAAGTTTAAAGGGTGAATAATAAATAAGTTAACATTTGCAAGCTCTTACAGACAGCTCCAGACCATGATAAGGGCAAAGGTTGTTGAATAAATCTTTAGTTTCCTATAAATCAAAGTTTTAGTGAGACAATACCTGAAAGTAGAGAAGTTCTCAGTATCAAGATATAGAAAGAAAATTGGGGATACCACATAGTTTGATAGAAAGCCAGTGTGGTGTGGTGGTTTCAGCATTAAATATGACTCTGGAGAGCAGGATTCAAATCCCTGCTCAGTCACAGAAACTCACCAGGTTACCGTGGGAATGTCTCACATTCTCTCAGCATCAGAGAAAGGCAAAGCAAACCTCCTCTGAACAAACCCTGCCAAGAAAACTCTTTGATAGGTCTGCCTTAGGGTTGCCATAAGTTGGAAATGACTTGAAGGTACACAACAGCAAATATAGTTTGATAATTACAAAACTGCATGGTAGCAGATGTGGGGAGCCACACCACAGAGGGGAAAAAAACACTAAGAAAAAAACACTGGCACAAAAAAATAGAAAGCTTTGAATTTGCTACAGTTTTTCCTGGACATCAGGGATGGGATGTTCTGATAGTGGGCTAGTGTTGGAGAAACTGCATAGCTTTGTAGGAAACACCAGGGAAAACAAAACTGGATGAAGTCTATGTGTCCTGATCTACACGTCACAGAAAAAGGTTGAAAAACATAGAGTGATAAAGCCAGCTGTACCACTTGAAGCTACAGGAATATACATGATAACTATTAATGGTCTTCCTTGCTCCTTGCACGTTAAAAAATGTTCAGTCAGTGATAAAAGTACCAGCTCAAGCTCACTTCCTGCTATACTAGTTTATGATTAAAAACCAGAATGAAAAGATGAGAGTCCTCCTTGGTTCATCTAGGGCATGTTTATTTAACCTAACTTAACAATACCCAATCAGATCTTCAGTAATCTTATATTCCACAAAGGAAGCCATGACTGCAAGAGCCTTGCAGCAGGTGCCTCTACCTTGATGGCGGTGTAGCAAACTACACACTCCTTGTTGCTTTCACCTTTTCAAGTGCTGGGATGGTAATCCTGTGGTTATCCTGTTGGACTACAGCTCTAGCCACTACAGCCAGTTGTAAGGAATATTGGAACTTGCAATTCAGAAAACATTTTGAGGCTGCATGATTCCCACCCCATTCTAGGAACAAAGAAAGAGAAGAAGGAAGGGATTTGGGATTCTCTGGGAGAGGTAAATAATGGTAACCTAGGCCCTTTCTACACTGCACTGTTATAGTGCTATTATTCCAGTTTCAACATCCTGTGGAATTCTGGAGTTTGTAGTTTACTGAAGCTTAAGAGCTCTCTGGCTGAACATTCCAAATGCTCCTCCCTAAACTGCAAATCTCAGGATTCCATAGGATGTTGAAAGTGGAATAATAGCACTATAATAGTGTTGTGCAGAAAGGCCCTTACTGCCCACAGGTCAGATCAGACTTGCTTAATTCTAGCAAACCTGGATTGAATTTCCATAACCTTTGCCAGATGTATCTTTTAAATGTTAAGCAAGTCCTTGGTTCTGTGCAGTGAATTCTACTGATCAGACTTTGCTTGACAAAGCTGTCTAAATTGTTTTATTTGACACAATGTGGGAGCTAATTAGAGGCACAAGTTATTTATACAGATTAAGGAAAAGTGTACACTGACAAGAGAGTGATTAGATTTATTTGATTTGAAGGCTTCAATGCAGAGGCCTGGAGGGATGCCAAGGACAGAGAACCTCCCAATGAGAGGCAAACACCAGCTTGTTATCTAAAGCCGATGAGCTGTCAAGACTTTGCAAGTCATGTCTTGATGATAAGTCAGGATGGTTCCATAAAACTATGCTAGGAAGGTGAGCAAAATCCTGCAGTTTCTCTCTCTAACTCTTGACATCGCAGTCCCTATTCCTGTACTCACAGATGTTTGTCCATATTCAGTCAAGGATTCAAGTGTATTTCATAATGATTGCACAGCTTGGAGAGACTCACTGGTGGAACAGATCAGCTGTGGAAAGTCACTCTAGCCCTACAGCTTCCTTTTATACCCCTGTGTTTCATATGAATAGTGTACTTACAATCTTCACAATAAGCAAGGAGAAAAAGGATTTTCCAGACAACAATATACTGTTATGATCTATCCTAGTATATAAGCCCACAGGGGTCAGGGGAGAAATTGGCATCTAAAAGACAAACATATGAACAATTCACAGACAGCCCATGGCACAGCCTATAATGGGCATAAAAAGGTGACCTTATGTATAGAACAGCCAGTGGAGTAGCAATAGCATGTGTATTTCTATACCATTTATCAGCTAAGTGCTCTCTAAGCGGTTTACAATGTGTTATCTAATTGCCCCCAACAAGCTGCGTACTCATTTTACCGATCTACGGAAGGATGGAAGGCTGAGTCAACCTGAAGCCCTGCAGGATCAAACCCACAACGTTGTGGCTGCAGTACCGGCATTTAACCACTGTGCCAGCAGGGCCACCAGAGTAGCTCAATTGCACTGATCTCTCACTCATCTTGATGATCCAAGATGTGAAGTGCCACACACACTAATTAGATTCAGATGCTTGAAGCTAGGAACTAATGGGTTTTCTCTCCTGGCCCCATGTGAAAAATAGGGAAAGGATCTGTCACAACTGCCTGCTTCTCCTACTGCAGGCTTCAAAATGAAAAGCACTTCTCTCTTTATGGAAGATAGGCTTGGGTGAAGTGCAGCGCATATGCTATGTCCATCCTGTAAGTGGCCACAATGATGATGGTTTTGTTATACATTTCAGAGACAATATGTAAAGCCAAGTAGACAAAACCAATGAATTCTGGAGTGCTTAATCTCTCTTTACTCAGTATATAAATCATCATAAAGAAGAAAGAGAGCACCGAAAGTGCATACATCATTCAGGTAGCTATTTTGATCCCTTCTGAAGTTGTCTTCCAATCTACAGCAGCAGATCTTTAGGGGGAAAAGGGCTGCAAAGGAGAAAGAAGCAAACCCTTTTCAGTAAGCTTAAACTCTCTTCCATCCATAGTAGGAAAGTTAGTCAATCTGATGAAATCAATACATGAGCTTTTATTGTTGAATTTACCTGGATTGCTATGACATACTGATGATTTTAACCACTCCCTTATTTCATGTTTGTGTGCTGGAGTCCTGGGCATGATCTGAAGTGCCAGTGCAGCCTGAAAGCAGGTTGCCAGGCAACCAGAATAGCTCCTCAGGAGAGAAACCCAGCCCAGTATTGTGTGGGAGGGGTTGGGGGCTGAGAGAAAAAGTTATATAAAGACAAATACCTGTCGGTATTCATTCTTTCAATGAGATCCTAGCAAGGAGATAGGGAATAGAATCTCTTAGCCAGTTAGAGAGCCTGACTGTGTGGGAAAGTTTAATTCTCAGTGGAAGCCTAGTGAAAGGCAGAATGGTAGTTGAACCTCAGTAGATTCTGGTTAGAGAGTGTGACCAAGACTGGGCTTTGAGCATTTGGTGGGAGTGTAGCCAAAGGATTGTTATGTGATACTTGTAAAGATACTATCTAAAAAGTGTACTGAGGATCAGCTTAGATCAACTTTGACCTGAATTTGAAATCTGAAATGCTACTTTATTCTGATTGTAATCTTAATAAATTTTCTAGTTCATTTTTGTAAATGCTGACTTGGGTGAGTTTTATGTAGTATATAAAGTAATACAGAAAATACATTACCATAAAAGTATTAAGTGGTTCTAAACAAACACTAAAAATCCTCATCCTTTTACACAAAGGGGTGTTATAAAGGGGAAGGCAAAGCTGGGTGGTAAAGACAAGGTGCTTTATCAGACTGGGAACTGCCGTACCAATTGGGGAGTTTGGTTTGAGATTTTCATCTTTTTGCAATATATAAGTGTGTTGGCTCTATAATGTATTTTCATGGACTCCTATATTCTTCTTATCAGAATATAAAGGGGAAATTGCATCTAAAAGCAAACCAAAATAAATCAACATCACCCTGTTAACAATCTAAAGTATGTGACGGGGAACTGACTTTACAAAAGAGCGGTTATGCCTCTAGATACCTGGCTTCACCTGGCTTGTTGATATGAATCAACAAATTCGATCTGCATTCTTGTGTCCCTTTAGGTGTACATCTGTGGGAATTGTCATGATAAACATGTGCACTTCAAAATTAGCAGTGTATGATTGTGCATATTTTTTTCATCTGCACACATTTTATTTGATCGTAGTCAAACAGACCCTGTGAACGTAAGACCTATTTAATATAAACATTCCAACCTTGTTTTCTGTTGAATGACAAGCTACTTAGTTCATGCACAAGAGATTCTGCCTCAGAAAATGAGAATAGTACCATGAATCCCAAGCCAGGAAAAAGGTAGGATATAAGTCAATAAAATAAATAAATAGCACAGTAAAAGATAAGATCTTTTATTAGATGTAATAATAGTGATCCATGTACACCTTTTGTTCAGTGTTCAAAACAAAATTATTTATTCTATTAAAGGGTTTTCTTTTACTATAGCTTCTATAGTCCTGATCTTGGATCTAGTTAACTGACAGATGTTGATTACTGAGGTAGCTGGTTTCACTGTGATATTTAAGTACCTTTTATGGTTAGTTTGTTTCCACAGATGAATGCTCCTAATGTAAAATCGTTGGGACATTCATTAAAGTTTCTCATTTTATTCCAACAGATCGATCCTTTTGTTAAAAAACAAAGGCTTAGATGTTTCTTCGTTAATTTATTATGTTGGAAATGCAAACATCTTCATATTTTGTTAAGTGGAATTTAAGTGTCAAAATCAGAGATCCACA
This sequence comes from Ctenosaura bakeri, assembly GCA_948474755.1. Taxonomy (NCBI): domain Eukaryota; kingdom Metazoa; phylum Chordata; class Lepidosauria; order Squamata; family Iguanidae; genus Ctenosaura; species Ctenosaura bakeri. Next base: position 220,593 of record CAOLHI010002645.1, on the reverse strand, counting down.
TTTCAAAGCCAAGATCAGCCACTCAACAGAATATTGAAGTGTAAAATGTTTAAATATGCACATTCAGTCTCATAGTTCAAACTAGTTTGCTATAAGGCATTCATGTATAACATGAGCATGCACGACCACTGCAGCCTCCTACAATCTCTGGCCCATGAGTTCAGGGTTAATAATCTCCTTACAGTACCTTTTTCTGTTAATTCCAAACAGTGAGTAGATTCATATGAGGTGAAAGTAATGTTACCGCAAAATGTGGATGACACAGCAGTCCACCCATGATGCCAGTAGCTCAGTGCAAAAGTGAGAAATTATTAGCTCAATAAAGGAGGCCTACGAGAGAGGTGGTAACCTAGTGAGATTTTCCCACCTATGTTTACCAGTATTACAGCAGGAAAGAACCAGCCAGAGATCCAAACTCAGCTTAATGTGCTTTATTGGGGGAATCACCATCACACACACAAGATCCAGGAAGTCACACAATCACACAAGGCTAACTAAAGGGAAAGGAAGGAAAGTTTTGGACAGCTGAGATTTCAAGACATAGTGGGTGATATTTACCAATCCAAAAGAGCAGCAAAAAAGCAACTATGTGGCTTAGACCTGTGTCTAAGGACAATATACATTGGGAATCAGAGAGCCAGAGTGGTGACCAGCAATTGGTGTACTGCGAGTTGACTGGCAAAAAGCTGGGGTTTGTATACCTAGTTTCTCCTTGAAGAGCAAGGGTGTTAATGTCTCTCTAGCAAAGTAAACAAAGGGATTCATAGACCCTTTCCACATGGCGTTTTCCATGCGAAAGGGCGCCTGGAGTGTTGCACGATTGTGAGGAGCGATCTGCACAATGCACTCACAATTATGTGATGCTCCAGGGGCCAGCAGGCGTTGATAGTGCACCTTTTCATTTTTGACTAGAAGCCAAAAATGGTGCATGATCGCACATTGGTCCTGGGCCCCACGCGCACTTAGCTGGCATGTGCAGCCTCCGGAGCCATGCTGGTCATGCTTCCTGCCTCAGCACAGCCTGGGAAACTCCCAGGTTGTGCTGCAGAAGGAAGAGGCAGGGCTCTCATGTGAGGAGGCAGCTCATATGGAGCCAAAGGACCCTGGATAAGAGAGCCTCTCGCCAGAGGCTGCTCGAGCGATGCCCTCACCCCAGCACTGGAAGAAGATAAGGTGCAGAAAAGGTCATAAAGTAGACAATGAGATCCAGAATGGGCTAAAGGTCTTAGTGTTAGATGACATGGGGCTAATGGCCATCCTGATAGCTCAGTACTTGTTAAACAGGCTTCAAGACAAAGAAGAGGTTTGCTTGGTCAGAGGAAGAAGAGTTAAGACAATCAGCAGTCTTGTGAGAATCTCCCAGATGCTATTGTCCAAAAGGTTGAGTCATTAAGGCTAACTGCAAGCCTATAATTTCAAGAGTTTCCTGGTGATTTTATGACTATGACATGGCTAAGCCTGGAGTGTTCTTCTGACCTAATCTGCAGCAGACATGTTTAGCCAGCCTTTTCCTCTTATCCAGCCAACCCATTCAGCCATAACACGGTATGTTTTATATTTATGTGAATTAATATATTTGCAAATTAAATCATATTTCACCAATTAAACTATATCAAGGCATGGGGGTGCATGGCCAAGTAACAGTAGTGCTGAATGTTGCTGATTTCATACAGTTATAGTTGGCTTCCTATGCTTAATTCACACATAAAACAGACAAGCTATCCTGCCCCTGTTTCTTTGGTCTGAAGGACTGAAGGGTCCTTTCTGTTTGCCAGCTAATCTGTATGTGTTTGGAGGACTTTCTCATCGCTGCGGTTGCTTGGGCTTCCAATTTGGTAATTAATGGTATTGTCTAAACAAGCAGAATTAGCATTAATATTCTGTTTAAGAACCGTAAGTACTGAAAATGCAAAATATTTTCATAGGAGAATGAGCAGGCTCTTGGAAAACTTTTAGGCTATTTATTAAAATGAATAAAATAATAAATACACACTTCCCTTAGGAAGGTGCATAGACTTTTCATCATCTAGGTATATAGCCGCTCAAGTTCTTGTTACAGTTCGTGTAAGGCATTGCATAGCTTAGAACATACTTCTTCATTTATAGAGTTATTATACATGTGTAAGGAATTGGACTTTGGGTCCTCTGCTCTTTCTCTAGGAGGCAACTTTATACTTCATTAAGCAAAGTCCAAAGCAGCAACTATGTATAGCCTACCTGAGAGCAGAGTTTCTCTCTCTTACCAGCATCTCCCATACAAGAACAGCATTAGTAGCATGAGAACATTGGAGGCTGCTAAACCACAGCCTGACTTCCATCTCTCAAGAACTGACTCTTGGTAGCATCTTCAACCTTTATCTGTCCAATCAGGAACATGTCTCCCCAATGCCTAGTTGTGTAAACCAAGATTTTCTCATCCAATCAGAGATGAGATCTTATGGGTTATTTATCTGAGCCACTCAGTAATCAATCTCTGGTGAGTGTCACTAACCACCGTTTCCTGTCTGCCTGTCATAATCAGCTTTCTTGCAGGTACTTGTATCAGCCATAAATAGCTGGTGTGCTTACACACTGCCTAACATACACATAACCTATCAGAAGTTGTATCTGCAGCTTGCAGTAACTACTGGGAACACAGATAAGATCTTCCTCTAGAAATGAGGATAGTATGAGGTTCAAAGAGAGATGTTGGGTTAGAGGAAGAAATACGGGAATACATGAAATATAGGATCTCTTGCTGTTTTTTGCTGTATGGTCAATATGGTTACCTTTCAATATACTTTTTAAAACTGTAGAAGTAGCTGAAGAATTCAAGTTGTTCATGTGTATCCAAAAGCTTTCTTTAGTAACAAACCATGTAGGGGAGAATTTCTTTTGGTTTGTTTATGGGGGAAAGAAACCTTTTCAGCATTCACAGATTTCTCTATACATTTAATAGAAAGAATATGCAATTAAAAAAGGATAAAATTAAATGTGAGAAAAAGTAAAACCAATAGATTCATCCAGCCTTATCCAGAATCATTGGTCAGTACATGTTTAGTGTGGAAAACACACACACACACCTGTTATTATGTACTAAACCATTAAAAAGAGGGGGCACTATTATGTAGCAAAGCTGAAACATGTCAGACATTTATAACCCAAGGAAGAACAAGGAATAGCATGCACTGCTTTAAAGATAACAAGATTTGCTATCTCTTACCTTGTCTTCTCCGACTTTATGGTATGTAGGGCGGAACCAGGGCGGGGGGAGGTAAGGTTTTGTAGTGTCACATGCTTTTGCTGCCAAGTTTTTCTTTTACTTGGATGGCTTTCCAACATGGTTTGAGGGACAGAATCAAATTTCTTTTTCCTTTGCCAATGAACACAAGGGTTGAATAGCAAATCTTATTGAAATTCTTACAATTCCCTCAAAAATCCATCAGATGTCTTTCAGTTTTCCTGCAAAGTTGAAGAAATAACAACAGCACCTGTAAGAATAATCCTGCCTCCATGAAAAGTGTTCTTCAGTGCAGAATTGTCACCTAATTGTATAGTTTGTACATCTAACGAAACGAAAAACAATCCACCTTTACCATCTAAATATCTCTTGTCTTCAGTCATTGGCAATGTAGAGAGAGAAACGGTAACATTTTTTTCCACACAACTCAAAAAGCCCTGTTAGATCAAATTGAAGGCCTACCTAGTCTGTCTTGTCATACAGTGGCCAATCAGTTAATGGCCCATAGGGAGGTTACAAGCAGGATGCTAGTGCTGCCCAGCAACTAATATGCAGAGGCGTTCTGCCTTAGGCATTGGAGAGGATATATATGCATCATGATTAATTAGCTGGGTTCCCTTTGAAAGCCATCTGAATTGGCAAACATCATTTCACCTGGTGCTAGAAAAATCTCCAGTTTAATTGTGTGCTGTGTATTGCCTGTCCTATACATCTATCCTGTACAAATAATTCTCTATATAAAGAAGTGTAAAGGAAATAGCACACAAATAATTCAAAAAAGTATCTTGAAAATCATCTGACTAAAGATGGCAATCATACTTATGTAGCTTAGTGCAAATATCTCCTAAATAAACACCATACCTCTGTTGTTTGTGAATAAATCAATGTAATCGATGTGACACACATCCATGCACACACATGTACACACAGAGAGAATATCTTTTCACATTGGAGACTAAATAAACAAGTGTGAACATAACAGCATATGGCCCTCTGTCATCCTTATGGTATTTGGTTTGGCAAAATGACTTTCACAAGCATGAAATAAAGACAGACAGCTTGGGAATGCTAGCAGTTGGCAGGGGGCTTAAATGAAAACACTAAGGGCACAGCATGGTAGAACAGGCATGCGCTGGAGAATCACTGAAACAGTTGAGGGAGTTTATGTAATGTTCCCATGCATGAAGAGTTCTGTTTATGGTGCCTCATCGACCAAGAGCTCTTTTGAAATAAAGGACTGTTGACCTGGAACCAAAATCCAATGGCCTACTGAGATTTGTTGCTCTATAAGGTGGATTCCATTAAATACCACAGACTATTTGAAAGACATTCCTTATTGCAGGGCCAAGTGAATTTTTACAGCTTTGTGACCACAGGGCATCAGTAAGTAGGCAAGCCTATGTATCAGAAGCTGTTTATGATCCAAGGAGAAACTGTGATAAATGAAAGGCTAGCTGCTGTTCAACAGGCAGATTTACCATACCATTGATGCTTGCTCCCTATACAGGAAGAAAAACATAATATCACCAGTGAAATACAGAAATACAAATTGTTTGAAGGTACCCTACTGAAAAAAGTGTGACTCTGGGCTATGACTATAACCCTTACCTTCTGTAGTAGCAATATGTCAGGAACTGTTGTGACTCTGACCAGGAAGCATTGGGTGTTTGTGCGGTTGTCTCATAAAAAAGCCAATGGAATGTATGTTGCAGCACATCCCTAGACAGTTTTGGTATTCTCAGGCCCCTGAGTGACCCATTCCATGCAGGTTGGGTTTAACATCTTCCTGGGTGGGATGAGGCCCTTTCCTCAACCTACCCTGTCCCGTTGTGCTCCAGCGGTGATCCTGGCAGTGGCAATTTCCCAGGCTGCACTGGGGCAGGAATAGCCTCCATCATGCTTCCAGGACTTCTGCAGGCCAGGTAAGCGTGGGGTGGTCACGCGATTGTGGATCATTGATGAGGAAAACTCATAAATGACTTAATCTGCCACCTGTTGACAGGAGAACGATGGGACCATGATGATGTCATAACAGAAGCGTTATTGTGGTCCCGCTCCTCTCCTGTCCCATGCTGGGAAAAGAGCATCCTGCGGAAAGGCCACATTGTAAGAAGGCTTCATGAAGCATTTTGAAGGAAATAAAATGAGTCTTGGTGGTGGCATTTCCCATAGGAGGCAGCGTTTCAAATAGTTATCACATAAGAGTAGCATAGGTGTTCACACAGGACCTTTATGTGGTCTAAGCTGAGAACCATAGCCTCAAGAGAAGAGACGTCTAACCCAAAAAACTAATGGCCTTTCTGCACTACGCCATTATAGTACTATTATTCTACTTTCAACATCCTATGGAATCCTGAGGTTTGCAGTTTAAGGAAGGGCCTCAAGGCCTTAAACTGCAAACCCCAGGATTCCATAGGATGTTGAAAGTGGAGTAATAGCACTATAACAGTATAGTGTGGAAATGACCTAAGATCCCTGGCTTAAGGCTCCCCAGTGAGAGAAGTTCTGGTTTGGGCTCAGGGCCTGTCATTACATCATGGCTTTGTATCCAGTGTCACTGATCCTGCTAGACCTGACTGAATTCTTCCCTAGTCCTAAATACATTTACAAGGGATTCTAATCAGCCTCTCTGAACCTGCATAGAAATGCATGGCATATGATCTCTTTACTGTTGGAGGGCAGTGGTAATTGCATGTGCAACTTTGTCAGAAACAGTTGCCTTGTTAGTCCAGCTTCCTTCAGCAGCAGCATTTTATTTGCTTCTGCTGCTGCCCCTGTTCAGCCCCAGGCACAATCTCAGCAAGTAACTAGTCAAAATGATTTTGTATGTTTTAAAAGGAATAGAAATTAATCTTAATCTTGAATGTTTTCACAAATAACATGTTTCACAATATTCATGTGGACTCTTGTCACAGTTGCATTAATAAATAATATTTCTACGTTCTAGTTTGGGTAGGGAAATAAACAGAAACTTAAATTTATATAGTATGTCATTGTTGCTCAAACACTCCCTTGCTAGCTATACCTATGGGTTTCCTTTAACTGCCTGTGCACAACAATTAAAGAAATATCTTAGACTGAATAACCCTATACTGATTTACTCAGATATAGTAAGTCCCATTGAATTCAGAGAGAGTTGGGCCATTTCTGCACTACGCTGTTATAGTGCTATTATTCCACTTTCAACATTCCATGGAATGTTGGGGTTTGCAGTTTACTGAGGCCAAAGAGCTCTCTGGCTGAGACTTCTAAATGCCCCTCCCTAAACTATAAACCCCAGAATTCCACAGGATGTTGAAAGTGGAATAATAGCACTATAACAGTGTAGTATAGAAATGGCCTTATTCCCACGTAGGTATGCCTTAGTTTGGGGTGGGGTGGGGGTCATGACTGAAGTTGCTGACGGATTAAAAATTGAAGGGACTGTGGAGTATATGTGAGAGATGAAGAGAACTGAAGCCAGATGTGAGTCAGCGAGCTTCAACAGTCATGGCACTTTGAATAGCCTTGGGGAAGACTTCCTTAACCTAACCATTTTGATCCTCCTGACCAGTTTTCAGATGAATCCTGACCTGAATGTATTTCATTTTTCATGATGGAATTAAATCAATACATTCAGACAGTAACTAGATCCAAAACAACCTTTTGCACTACAACATATGCTTTGGGAATTGAACCTAACCGTTTAGCCCAGTGTTCCTTAGGGACAAAATACATGTCACCTTGAACATCTTGGGAAAAGTGTAGCCTACAATTTTCAGCTGAATCAATCACAAGACAGAAGTGGGTGTCAGAGAAGTCATTGGATGGACACTAATGGTGGATTTCATTTATTTGCAGATTTTTAAAAAAATGATATTAGCCTCTCCTGCATTTCAAATACAACAACTCTATACAACTGGGGTGAAAGAAATGTTTCAGGTAGCTATTGATCAGATATTTTAATTACAGCATGTAAACCTCACTCAAGGTGTGCAATTGATTTGATATAGTCAGGTGTGAATCTCAGGAAAAGATCTCTATATACCTTGGTCATTTCTGCCCTACATTGTTACAGTGCTGTTATTTCACTTTCAACATCATGTGGAGTTCTGTGGTTGGTAGCTTACTGAGGCCAAAGAACTCTCTGGCTGCAAATGCTAAATGCCCCTCCATAAACTGCAAACCCCAGGGAATCTTATTTTGGAATCTTCTTTGTCTTTTGTTCCTCACATTTGAGGTTGTAGCAAAGTCTTGTAGATTTTTTCTTTATAACATTGCCAGAACCAGACCTTTTCGTTCTGCTTCCTTGCTAAGACATTTGTTCATGTCTTGTTCTTCTCCCATTTTGATTATTGTAATTTTGACTGGTCTTCCATTATGTCACTTTAATCCTTCAGTTTCAGATTAATATTCTGCTGCTAAGATTATCTTTTTGGCCCATCATTAAGGTCACTTTTGATACCTCTCCATTGGTTACCCATCCCTTCTAGGACTCAGTATAAGCTTCTTGTTTTAACATTCAAAGCCCTATATAACTTAGCTCTTCCATCTGTCTTTCAGCCCTTATTTCATTTTACTATTCTGCTTCAGATCTACATACTAGGAATTCATTTCCGCACTAGCCTGTTATAGTACGATCATTCCACTTTCAACATCCTATGGAATTTTGGGGTTTGCAGTTTAAGGAGGGGCCTGAGGCTGCAAACCGTAGGATTCTAAACTGCAAACCCCAGCATTCCATAACATGTTGAAAGTGGAATAATAGCACTATAACAGGCTAGTGCGGAAATGGCCTAGGTTTTCCACCCAACCAGGGGTTTCCTCTTCCTTGGCTTGGCTTTGTTCTTTTTTCATTCACTGCTCCATATTCCTGGAATTGCCTCCCTGAACATTTGTGAACTGCTCCTTCTCTGGTTATTTTTAAATATCAGTTAGAAAACCTCTTGTTTTCAAAAGCTTTTGGAGTTTTATAATTTTGTTGTTTTATGATTCTGTACAGTTTGATTACATGTATTTGTCAGTTTGCTTTATATTACATTGAATTTTTTTGTATTTTTAGCCTGGATAATTTGTTTTATAATTTAATGTGATAGTGTTCTTTTTCTTTGTGATTGTGTGTGTATATACATATTTCAGATTGCAGACCTTTGGCAGGATCCATTGTTTTTGGTTGCTTTACTTGTAAAGCACCATGTATATAGATGATGCCATATAAATTGATGATGATGATGATGATGATGATGATGATGATGATGATGATGATGATTTCTCTCCTGAATAAATAAAATGCAATTCACATTATGCTTTGATAGAATTCCTTCAATGATTATTCATCCATTCTTAGGAAAACATGCCCACTGCTGACATAAATAAAAAATATTGGCATCCCTGTTGGAACTGCTAAATGTTTGATACCAACAATTCTAAAGGCAGGTAGATTTTAAAGTTCCCAGCTTCTCATTTCAATACATGCAAAAATTGTAAAGCTTTGTCTGGCTTACTGAGATAAACCCAAAGTTTGAAGAAATTACCTTTTTGCATACAACTTACTGAATCCTTCAACAAGCATGGGCATTTTTAATACAACAAACATCTGCAAAGTGGTCATAGAAATCTTTCAGGGTCTGTTTTCAAAATGCATGATGCCATATTGGGTGGAGAATTATCCAGAAACTTCTGTCTCATTCAGTGTAATTTGTTTCTGTAAAAGAAAAAGAAGACCAGAAGTTGGATATTCAAATTTCTGTGCAGAGGGTTCAATGTGAGAGCATGCAAGAAAATGTATGTCTTGTTACAAATGAAGCACAGCTTCCATATTTCAATCTATACGAGAATGTGTGCCCAGAAGTAAGTCCCATTAAAAGTTATGTGCAGCATTTGCTTTGTAATGCACATTCAAATTTGTAACACATGGAAATCAATGAGAATTCACATATACTCCCACTTTGCAGCCATAGACCTGAGAAGTTTGTAAGAGCAAGTACATATGAGGGACAGTTTTGAGTTTCCAGTCAAAGATTACCAAGATCATAGGATTAGAGACAGAAAAGGAGGGGGGGGGAATGAGAGATTATCCACACACATACTATTTTGGAAGACTTTTAAAATGTTACTTTTAGACCATATAGAAAATAGGTCATAATCATTACATCATAGCTGAGAAATCCATTGTGATTGTATCATTCTTCCTGCCTGGGGGATATTTATGAAAGCAAAATCTCTGCTAATTTATAAAAAGCTTATTAACAAACTGTGCAAGTCATCTGACTTTCCTGCAGGCAATATAGGTTTCCTTAAGTCATATAAAAAGGAGCATCAGAATTAACTTTATTGAATTTCTTTTTCCTCTACAATGAAACAATTTTTTAAAAAATCAAACTGCTACTATTTATGAAGAGAAGAAAATCTAGTATGCAAATATTTCCAAAGCATCGATGTGTTTATGCCCACACGTTTCATTTTTTTTCTAATATTCCCCACTTTTTCTATGCATAAAAGAAATTTGATAAGGAGGAGAATTAAATATTTGTCTTGATTTTCAGGTACTTCAGATAACACTTCTAACATGAACATAAAAGATATTGATGATATTATTCAGATACTCTCAAACAAATTTTCATTTTTGAAAAATAAACACTTATTTTATATCTCTGATTGTATCATCAGACTATGTTAACACGTGGTCTCATTTTAAAACAAACTAGTATTTAGTAAATAGGAGTTTTGTGTCTTAAAACACAATCAAAGTAGTGTTACCCTGACTTCTGGGGGTCCCTTGGGGGATACTGTGATTCACTCCAAAAATTCAAAGATTGGGGAAATTAGCGGAGCACTAGCTATAGCCAAACGAGGGACTGGATAACCCAGCAGAATCTTTTACCCAATTTTTTATGGGGTCAAACCAAGCAAAAAGCCAGACAAATGTACCAATAATTAGATTTTATGAATCAATGTGTTCTCATGCACCAACGCACTCACTCACTCATGCACACAAGGCCTATTGAGAAAGAAAAGAGGTGAAAATTGATAGGGGATTTAGTGGACAGGATGTAAAGGCGGTGTTACTGCACCTATCCCTGAAGTCTTCAGTCTGGAAAGCGGTGAGAAGAATGGAGCTCAGTGAAGAGAAGCGGCTAAGGGGATCACTCGCCTAACAGAGTACCAGTCTGCTAGTGTGACGGGGAGTTCTCCAAAGAAGCCTTCAAAAACTAGGACTACTTATAGGGCAGAACGTACCTCAAGGGCAGGCCCTTTCCTGGGAGGAACAATGGCCAAAATAAAAGGAGAAATGCTGCACAATAGCAACTTGCTAGTTTGCATGATTGACTTGTGCATACAGTGCAGGGTTTTCTAATGTCAGAGTTGCTCAACCTGGTGAAAACCCAGTAATCTACTCAGGTTGGCTGAAATCCTTTTGTTCGTGCAGACGTGTTTAGCCTGAGGTCCCCTAGGGGATTTTCCTGGCCTGACCTATTTTTGGTCGTTCAACCTTGTCTACGTACCCATTTGGGCAACCTCTCTGGCATGGCAGGCATATTTGATATCAAAGTTATATGCCACAGGATAGGGTATGCCAGTGGGGTAACAGTAGCCCTATCTAACGTGAAATGACGTTCATTCACATTTTGAATCACTTTCACTTTTCAAAGTCAAAAGTTATGTTTGAGAACCTTGTGCATGTTGGATGCTAAAATATCAAGCCAGACATTAAGAGTATATTTTCTCCACTTAAACTGTTTTCTTTCCTGCAGCTCCTTTCCTCTGAGTTTCCCTTATGCTTGCCCAATGAAGAAGCCAGAGAGACTTGAAACTTCACACAATGCATTTGGAGCCTTTTTATTTATTTAATAAATGTATTATAACAATGTGTAATTTGGATTTTGCTGTATTTTGTGTGTTTCTGTGCCTTTAAGTCTTCCTGCCAACTTATGGTGACCCCATGAATTCCATTGGGTTTCCTTAGGCAAGGCACACTCAGAGCTGGTTTTGCCAGTTTTTAACTATAAAATACACCCTATAGCATCTGGTCTTTCATCCAAGTACTAGCCAGGCCTGACCCTGCTTAACTTCCAAGATCAGACAGGATCTGGTTTCTTTAGTGTACTTAGGACATTACTACACAGGTAATACAGTTGCCCTTGAATATATTTCTTAGACATCAGAGAGGTGATGGTGATGGCCATTACCTTAGACATTTTCTTTAAAAATATTCATGAAGAAGAAGTCTATCAACAGTGATCAGCGATGGTAAATAAACAGAGTATATGTATTCAGTCAGAATACCTCTGTCTCTTAGAGCCTAAAAACAGGAGAGGAGCCTGTAGACTTTCCATCTGGTTTGTAAGCTTCCCAGAGGCAGCTGGTTGGACACTGCTGGAAACAAACAATGGACTAGAGGAGATTTTGGTATGATCCAGAAAGGTCTTTCTAATGTTGTCATTAGAGCATAGAAAAAGCCTGTTGGTATTTTATGGAAAGAAACTGTCATAAGTAGACAGCAGTTTGCCATTGATGGTGGATTGTTTTTCAGTAAAGCCTAAAGGATCCATGAAGAAAATAACCCCTGTTCCTCTCCTTCCTAAGTAATTAAGCAGAAGTAACTTGGAGTGACCTCATTATTTCGACAGATGATTCCACCTTCTGTCAGCTGATTTCTTGCCAACCACATTGTATTGTAATAGAGCCAAAAGGGCTTTGTATTGTTTGACAGCTGAATTCTGCCCAGTCTAGCAGCCGCCAGTAAAAACAGAACCACACACAACAAGGAAAGGCCAATTCTGCTGTTGCTAGTGCTGCCACTGGTCAGGATTCCAAGTATGGGCTATTCATTCCTGACCATTTGTTTTAGAAAGAAGAGCAGGCAAAGAGAGCCAATGGCTTTCTGCCACTCACAATAATTAAGGGTGAAACATATCCGAGGCTTTTTGAAATCAAAATCCAGACTGGTTTTTCTATTAGCGATTGTCTCTCCACAAGGTCTTTGGCAACTAAACCATGCATAGATAGCTTCTTGGTGTTGCACTTCAGCACAGAGAATTCTATACAGAAACGTATAATTTAAGTAATATCTTGATAAAGAAGAAGAACTGGCTGGGCATTAGTGCATAACTGCCTAATTTACCTACTCAATTATTATCAGCATTATTGGAGTACTTTCCCCATGGTCCAGAAACCTAAGATTTGATACACATGGTGCAGTGCAAATGAGACATGACTTGGTCTTACAGCCAAGACTTGCAAGAAGATCTACCTTACGTTATTGCTCTGGTGGTTAGGTTATTGTTTTCCGTAATGAATTATTGAATTGAATCTTTTTGGTATTGAATTATAAATTGAAATTATCATAAAATATATGGCACACCCCAACCCATGTTAAGCACTATTAATTCTATTTTATATTAGTGGAATAGTTTTATTCATGAACTCAATGTTCACATTGGAATCACTCGTGTTTACTGATTGCTCAATTTGTCAACAATTATTTTTCTGGGGGAAAAAAGTTTACTATACATAGCTACAGCTTAAATGTTCTTTACAAGAAAACTCAAGCCAAACAGAACAGGCAAATAACACAGATGTGTTGGGAGAAAAAAAACTTTCCTTTAAGGGGCTAGATTTTAGAAAAGCAGAATAGCACAATCAGCCCTTCTGAGTTGGACTGCTGAAAGAGTGGATGATCTTTCTTCATCACAAAAGTAAGAATGGAAAGAATATTCAAAAATCTTTGGAAAATGGTCAAAATGTGTTTCTTGAGTGTCAGGAAACCCTGACATGAGAATCCTGGGCTGATGAGAGTTTTTGCAGTTATGCACAAAATTTTTGCGCAACATTCACACATGAGGTTTTTTGTGGTTTTTTGCCTTAAAAAACCTGCATTTTCTATGCACCAAACAGCATTTTCTGTGCAAAAAATAATGTTTCTGCACAAAAAGTATAAATCCTGTAAAGAATCAGGCCCCAGATGCAGCATTATCTGTGTAAAAAAAAATGTTATTTCTGTGTAAAAAGGCCACTTGTGAATTTTGTGCAGAATAAATCCTGAGCTATGGATAGTCTGAAAATTCCACAGTTTGGGGTGACTTTCCTGTCACAGGAAGAATATAGCTAAAATTATTCATTGTTTCCTTTGAAAATAATTAATAAAGAACTTCATCCTTACTTAAAACCTTCCTCTTCAAGCAACTGTTCCAGCTGTAATGCAAGAATAAGAGTGAGGTATTAATAGTCCTGTTCAGACAAGCATTCACACTTTTCAAACTCCATGTGGTTAGAACTGTGCAAGAGCATTTTTGATTTTGGTTCTTTTCTCAAAATCCCACCTGCATGACATCAAACCCTGTGTTGCTGTCAGCTTATGTGATTTTGTTTCTTATTCCCACATGAAAATTTGTACATATTTTCTATAATGTATGCAGTTATTTACACACTTTCCCACATGGACAGACTACCGGGCATGGAATAAAGCATGTCTGTACATAATTTCCAATTTTACTTATTTTAGCCACTAATGTTTTTTAGAATGTATACATGATTTTGCACATACCAACATGACACAACCTTCATGAATCTCCATATTTATGAGACATGATATGCTTTGTCTTGGAACAAGTCAGATGCATGAAATAGTTATTTCTGCAAAAATACCAATATCACTGAAATTTCCCACCCCATATGAGGAGCAAAGCAGAGTTGCTCGCCCATTCTGTTACATTCCCATCGTTTGGCTCTGGTCCTGTCCAAAAGATTCCAAATGTTGAAATACAGCTTGTATAGATTCCACATGTCATTTAGATCCCTACATAGCCAGCATTCTAAATATCATGGGGCCACCTAAACAAGAAATGTTGGGGTTTCTAAATCTTTATCAAAAATGAGCTGAAACAAAACTTGTACCCATCCCTAGTGAAAGTTGATGGAACTATGTAATTTGGAGACCAATAATCATAAGCCTGACACCATTTCCACACTATACTGGTATAGTGCTATTATTCCACTTTCAACCTCCCATTGAATTCTGGGGTTTGCAGTTTACTAAGGCTGAAGAGCTCTCTGGTTGAGAATTCTAGATGCCTCTTCCTAAACTGCAAACCCCAGGATTCCATAGGAATTTGAAAGTCGAGTAATAGCACTATAACAGTGTAGGGCAGAAATGGCCTAAATTTAAGGTGAGGCCCATTCATTACATCAGGGTGGACTTTCTGGTCCACAGTTGATTTAATGAGTTTACTCTACTGAGGACTAGCAATTACATTTTAATAATGATCCCCCTCACAGAATTGTAATGGTATAGATGAGTGGGTGGTAAGCACCTAAATAGACTTATCTTTCAAGTGTAAAAAATGTACATTAGACAAGAAGATTTCAACCTGAAATTGTTTTTTCTTCTTCTCTTCCTGCTCTTTCTCCTTCACTTTTTTCTATTTCCAGTACAGCATGATCCAAAGTGCTTCTGAAAAGCAAACAAAAAACCCTCCAGAGGACAGAATTTTGAAACTCCATGTAATATGTCATTTGAGTATTAATGCATCCTGACAATCAATGGCACTGATTTTGTTATACAGGTATATATAGTTTCCAAACCTTTCTTAACAATGCTGCTGAGCCAGTTCTATTTACCATCATACACATCAACATTTCTTTTATTCCATCCCTCCCCTATGTGTAACATTTTACATTTGCCCTTGTTGCATTAAATTTGATTGTTATGGTTTTCTCCGGCACCTTTTGTAATGAACCCCACTCCTTCACCAAATGTACTGCAGTGTTTCTCACTGCAGAGAAGACATTATCTCCATGGTAAATAAGGTGAATAACAGGTCACACATCCTCTGCCAGTAGAAATAGATGATCCACGGATTATAAAGCATGATATTACTTCCTTTAAACATTATCAAGCACGTTCGTTCTAACAAAAAGGCAATCAGATTTCACCCTCAAATCCTAGATCATCCTTCCACAACCTGGACCCCCAAATATTTTGATCTACAGTTTCTATCACCCCAGGACTGACTGGCTGGGACTGATGGGAGATGTATTCCAAAATCTGTGGTGTGTATACATGTTGATGAGCCTACTCTAGATGTAGATTCAGATAAAATGTGTTTTGCATATCAGAGAACTCCAACATGGTACAGAAATGATCCTCTCTTTTGGTTTGAGCTCTGGTGGAAAAAGCTGCAGTATACCATTAAGCTGAGCCCAGCATATACTACAACTCTCTGCAGCTGAACAATCAATAAGCACCTTGGATGAGTCCTGTCATTGGATGAAGATCTGTGGATGTGTGACAAGCTGTTCAACTCTTGAGGAGGAGAGGGGATCAATCTAAAGACTATCTAGCTGCTAACACCACTATTTCACTCACATGACTCAATATCCCAGTGGGAGTTACTGCAAGGAGTTAACCTGCATTTTTCCACTTCTGCCTCTGCAGACACTGTGCCCCTCCTGTGGAAGATGAGAATCCTATAGAGAAAGCCCCTGCATTTCAACACCTCATTTTCTAACAACTCATTCTTTTGATGCTTCCAAATTAAGGGCAAGTTCCATTAATGTGACAAAGGTTCTGTCCTTTCATCAGTTCCTCCCACCTATGAAGGCTTACTCAGGACTGCTGTTTTACACGCACTTCTTGCAAATTGAGCTGAGAGGGGAAAAAGGTGTCAAGATAGCTAAGAGACTTTGCAAGCAGTGTGAGTGCAGGCAGTTCCAAGTGAGCCCCTGTAAGTCCTTCATGCTCCCTATAGGTTCCACTTTTCAACTGATTTCATTTTCTGACAGCGCTCTGGTCCCTAACTATCAGATCTGACTATTCCCCCACCCCAATTGTGTCACCCAAATAATGAGGAAACCCCATTATCACAGGGTGTTAACAGCTGGGAAGCAGGGTAATGACACTAGAACCATTGTTCCTAGCTGCCTGGTATACACGTGAGAAAGAGATGGTGTTGAGATTCTGACAGAGTAGAATGCACTGTACTATTCAAACTGGCAAGACAGATATCATTTCTAACTGCTCCTCGTAAAAAAAGAAAAAAAAGAAAAAACCTACAAGTAAAAATTAACAGTTAGCAGGGAGTGCTACAGCATAAACACCTGCTATAGGCCCACTTCCCCCTCATGGAGATTTTTGTGTAATAGAGAAATGAAAGCCCCCACCTGCAGTCTGCATTGTGGCAGTTCAAGATTGTGAAAAGGAAGGCTAGGCTTGCTTCCTCCTTGATGTTTTCCCCTCAACAGGCAAAATACCTTTTCTATTTAGACAGGCATTTAAGCTGGATTTTGCTGGAGGGGCCTGTTGATTCATTTCATTGATTTCTTTTTAATTGTGTTTTTAATCTGTTGTGTTTCAACTGTCTCTGTTTTTTATATAAATTTTGCTGTTGTTCATTGGCTTGAATGACATTTTTTGGCAGGCAGGCAAATTATAAATTAAACAAACAGTTCCACTTTACCTTCCTGCCATCTTATTCCCAACATATTCTGCTGAATGTATATCCCAGGCCTTAAAAGAAAGTACCTGGTTACAGTTCTGGAGTGGGGATTAAATATTTTGTTTTTTTCCATTTTAACAAAATGCTTGTAGTCTTCATTCCACGGACCTCAAGGGATGCCACAGAGGGTCAAAGTACCCCCTGCCTACAACAGTGTATGTTTCTGATTAGATATGCTCTAACCTTCCTTAAATCCAAACAATAAGGAATTTGTAACACAGAGCATAAGAACTGACCACTATGGTTCTTTGCTTCCAGATACACAGAGATGGCTAATTATTCAAAAAGAGTGTGGGTGGATGCAGTTAATGGGTCATTTGCTGTCAGTGCTCTTTTGCTGAAATTATTGTCAAGCAAAGCCTGAAAGAGGCAATTGTTGTTTCCTCTGATGTGACTAGATTCAGTTTGACAGATATCATTCACTTGTTGACCCATAAAGTAATCCCCCTCAAAAGAGAAAGAAAGAAAGAAAGAAAGAAAGAAAGAAAGAAAGAAAGAAAGAAAGAAAGAAAGAAGCAAGCAAGAGATCTTAAAACAACACTGAGCCTTGTTATGAAATCAGTACCAAATCACCTTCACCATAAAAGACATTTTCTTTGGGTAACTTCATTATTTGGAATATAATGGTACATTAGTATTTTATGGTGCTAATGAACAATAAACAAGTATTTGGGGAATAATTTTTGGCTGAGTCTGAAAATACTGTTTTTTATGTATTCTAACAATTATCAATAACATACTCTGTATCAGTTTTATTTAAAGAAACTAGCAGCTCACTTTTTTTGGAGGGGGGTGTTGAATAGCACTTCTGGGGTCCTGATTCACCTTATCTTTATGGCAAGGAATTCCTGCCTTTTGATGGCAGTGTTGGAAGCTTCTTTAAGGAAGACGACCCTGTGGTTGGCATTTAACCTTGGCCTTCTAATTACCCCATTATGTGGAAAGAAATTGAAGTAAAATTGCTTCTTCCAGCCTCACCAGGAAAGATTGGCAGGCCATGCTGGTGCATCAAGGATCTGACGTTATTTAGAGAAAGACATCAATTTCTGCATCCTATCCTGACAGTTCAATATCTGAAAAGAATGGATGTCCTGAGCCACAAGCTCTTATATTCTGACAGAGTTTGCCAAAGTGGTTGTCAAGTTACAACTGTAAAGTGCATGTACTGAGAAATTTGCATGAAGCTAATGAATTCAATAGAAGTCAAAACTTCTAGGTTCAGTAAGTCATTAACCACCTCCTGTAAAGCTGTTAAAGTAACCATGCTCCAGTCCTTGTTACATAACCCATTCCTGAGTCTATTGGTATCATAGGGAAAATGTGCCATGTAACCTTTATAGTGTCAGCTTGTTCTTTTGGAAGACTTGTCCTAGCACCAGGATATACAAATAACAGAGCTGCAAGCATTTTTAGGGTTAGCACATGCAAAGCCATGTTAGGAAGCCCCCTTCCAAACTATGGCAACTAACATGCTATGAAAGTAATGTAAGATCCGTACTCTGATTTTTTAATTTCCATGACCCTAGGGCATAGCTCGTGTAGACTTTTATACAGATGACGCCGAAAAACAAAGGCTTTCCTAAAATATACCTGAGTAGTTCTGTTATTATTCAAACAGGGAGATGGGATTTGAATCCAATCTTCTAAAGATCTGAACTCAGATCTCTCATATGACTTACTAGATCATATACCACACTCTGTTTCTGTCTATGAACATGCATCTGTTTTGAGGGATTGATGGAATATGTATAGATGTAAATTTGAATTCATTCTGGTTAAAATCAACACTGTTCATTGCTTAGGCAACCCACAAATATCAGTAAATGTCCTCATCTACATCAGTGTTGGAAACATATGAAAGATATATAGCTCCTCATATGTTACTGGTCTGTAAATGCCCCATACAGTGCTAGCCAACAGAGCTTATGGTGAGTGAGTGTATGGAGAGTGTATAACTCTTTTCCATGCTAGTGGCTGTGCCTCAAGGATCAGGTGCTCTGCTCCATCCCGATATCCCTTGACAACTAACAAGGACAAAGAAAGGCTCGTTAGAGGTTTTGATTGCCTCTGAGTATACACATGGAATCTGAGGCTGGGAACTCCAGTTATTAAGAAAGGCAAAACCAGAACTTATCCAAGCTTCAGAACATGTAGAATGGAGATGCTAAGGCAGACTGGCAAAAAAGTGGGCACTACTAGCATTATACAGGCTGCCACATGACTCTGTAGACCAGTAGTTTCCTATCCTGGATCTTGCTGAGAGTCTATTCCCAAGAGACTCAGGCCTTTTCTGCACCATACCTCATTAGCATGTTCTTCCAGCATTGCCTTTCACATAATCGTAGCAGGTTGGGAACACTCTCTTTCTCATCTATTATCCTGATTTCTGGAGTCCCTTGGGGGACATATGCTTTAATCAATGGGGAATTAAAATTAGCAGGAGCACAAGCAATAGCACTACAAGAGGCAGGGTAACCTAGCAAGATCTTTCAACCTAATTTTTACTGGGTCAGGCCAAGCCAAAAACCAAGCAAAATTGTCTAATAAAATGATTTTATTGAGGGGAATTAACTCATGCATGCACACAAGATACACACAGTCACACATTCACACAAGAGCTCGCTGAAAGAGAAAGGGAGAAAAAATTATAGAAAGGTTGAAGGACTTGGGGGGATTTATAATTACCAGTCCAGAAGAGTAGTGAAGAGCAGAAATGTATTTTGGTTTAGGTGGGACCTAAGGACAGTTCTCATTCAGGAGCCAGATGGACAGAGTGATGGGTAGACCTTCAAGAGACTGCCCTGGGCATCCTCAAATCAGGGGTATTTCTACCCTGAAAATGGCTTGTGGCTGTGACAAAGGGAACCTGTTGTGGACAATGAGTCTTTCCCCTGTTGATGGGCTTATTGCTTTGATTGACAAAGACATGATGGATATTGTAATAGCTGTCTATTGTGGGTGCTGTGAGGACAGAGGAAAGAATCCAGGTGTACAAGGGATGAATATCTGTCAATCAGTGTCCTGGTGGGCTCCTCACAGTTGGATTCCACAGGACAAGTGGACTCAGTCTTACCTGGAGGAATTCTGGAGTTGACCTATGCTTCTCACATTTACAGTCAAATTCTTTCCCTCGCTCAGTTTGACCTCTCTGTCACCTCTCAGGCTTGAATTTGATATCAGAGCCAATAAAATGTGTTGCCAATTATATATGATGCCAATTAGGTATGGTGCCCATCCAAACCATACTGACATTGGGGACCCCCAAAGCGGGGCCTTACACACCCTTCGGCCTCAAGTGGATGAATAGCATTATTACCACCAGTGTTCCTTCCTCACTACAGCACCATTGGCCGCTCCCTTTCTTCACCTTCAGCCTGCCCCACCACCCCTTATTGATCAGGGAGATTTTTTGTAAGCCATACTAGTGCAGCTACGTTGTAACCTCATAACAAAAATGCACCATATTGCATTTGTGTGCTATAATGTTAAAAAAATGTATTAAAAGATTAAAAAAATAACTCAAAGGAGAAATTTAAAGGTGGTATATGGAGAGGTGATATATTTCAAACTGGCCACACCATGAGAGTACTGAGGGAGAGATAAGCTGGCCATGCCCACACCTCACCCACTCCTGGATCCAAATAACAGGATGTGCTTTCAAGCACTTTTACAGTACCACATTGACATGGCTGACAGGATCGAAGCACTGAAGGATGCTTTTAACGGATCTTTTCCAGAAATGGTATAGGGTGGTTTTGCAACTCTTGGGGATAGGATAGCCACTGGACAGTGACAATGTCATTCAGTGGCATGACTCTTGGACTGGAAACAACCCACTGCTGTGGCAAGATAGCAATGTTGTGCAGAAATGGCCTTAGTTAACATGGCCAATGGATGGGGATGCTGGGAGTTATATTACAATACTGTGGACCCAAAATTTAGCACCAGCTTTTCCAGAAGTATATACAACAGGGCCAAACAGCCTCCAGACTGCCTGCCATGATGGAAGATCTAATAGAATCAAGAAGATCAGATATTTGGCAGCCACAGACAAAGGCAGTTATTGGCAATTGTTGCCCTCCAGCTGTTGTTCGATTACAGTTTCAGTGAGCCTGAGCTGACATAGACAATGTTGAGGATGGAATCATGAGAGCTTTAATAAACCATCTGGGCGATAAAGGGGTGGATATAATTTCCCATCACTGGACTAAGTAATTAGGCAGTCATAGGTAGCCCAGTTTGCTATGGGCCAGGCAAAGTCCTGGGCTGGAAATTTTCAAATTCCTTTGAGACCAGATTGGTAACTTAAGTGAGTTGAGTCATCCATGCCTAAAGTCCATCCTGGGTGTGGCTCAGTAAATGAAGAAATATCACACAGTCTAAAATTCCCTGTATCTATGCTTGCTGGCTCCTGACATCTAGCAAGTGTCCCACATTAGGTGGCCCCATTTGAAGAAGTTATTCCTGTTCAGAATTATCTTGTGTGATCCCACTAATACCCATAAATACTGAGAATTCCCAGCAAAATTCCACTGCCAAGTAGATATATAGTTTATTTTTTATAATTCTTATTAAACATTATTTTTGTTTTATACTACATTTGGTCTGCTCTGAGAAATTCTGGCAAGCCTAGTAACTGTACACAATACATATGCTTGGTAAGGCAAATAAAATACATTATAGTCAGTTAAAAATAATTAGAAAGCTCTAGGTTAACTATGTCTCACTGTAGCCAAATCACCTGTGTTTTGTATTCTTGGTAACTAATGACCTGGATTTTAAAGGAATTGATTGCTGATATGGATTACTTTAAGGCTCCAGCTCCTGTGTTAATCTTGATTTAGTCATTTGTAAACTACCCCAGCAATATTCCAAGGTGGGTGGTATATAAATATTTTAAATCAGTCAATATAAATAAATGATTCCTACCATAATCATGCTCACCCTACGTTTGGTGGAGAAGCAGAGGCGACATTTATGGAGACTGTGAAAAGGAGAAAGGGCCACTTGTTTTAGGCCACTAATGATTTTTATTCCTTGGGAATATCTATTTTACCTGTGGTTATCGTAGCACATACTGTTTTCCAATTTATTCTTTACTGTATTTGATAACAAGATTTTTACCTTAGCTATGAATCCTGCTCCCTCTTACTGAAATTTCCTTGTCTCCCTCAACCACTTAGGGTGTATGAAGACACATCTCTCTGAAATGATCTTTTAAATTGATCCAAAACTGAGGTTGTTAACTGCCTTGAGTGTGTCATAAGCAAAGACAGTCATGATTAAAGTCATGATTAAAGAAAGAGATAGTGTGGTGTAATGGTTTGAGTGTTACACTAATCTCCACTTGGACAAGGAAATCCACTGGGTGACTTTTGGCAAATCATACTCTCTCAGCCTCAGAAGAAGGCAAAGGTAAACCCTCTCTTGAGCAAATATTACCAAGAAAACCTTGTTAGAGGTTTGCCTTAGGGTTGTCATAAGTCAGAAATGACTCACAAACACACAGAAACATAATTAAACTGTGCTAATATATACATACCTATAATATGATGCATATGAGTAAGATTCCTTTACTCTGGGCACCTGGCTTTGTGAAATTCATTTTATATCTGCTATATGTCTAGTTTTTTTATCACTGGACAAGATCCAAGGAGGTAATGTTAATATTTCCAAAAGTCTGACCATACTGACACTTTGAATTTTATTTATTTGACCATATTACAGACTGATTTTGGAAAATCTCCTTAATTCTGAAGATGTTTCAAAGACTTTTGCAGAATTAAAGGTGAACAAATTTTATGGGCTTTGGTGATGAATTTTAGAAGAAAAAATGATTAAATACTCTGATTGAACCATTGAATCTGCTAAGTTAAGCTACTCTTGTTAAACTCAGGAACAAACATGAAATTATATTTCTGATGATGGAATGTGTTACATTTATATAGAAAGATGTTAGAAAAGTACCAATAGGGAATACTAAGTACCTAGGGTACTTAGTTATTGTACCAACAAGTAAAGTAAATGTAAAGTACCAATAGTAAGTACCAATAGGGAGAGAAGGAAGTTTAAATGTTTGTATTTTAATGCAGGGTAGAAATACTGTGAATTTTTGTTATATATATATATATACATATACATATACATACACATACATACTTAATCTTCACTCACAATGATATGGTTCGATGTAAAGTTTCATGACTATTGACATACTTTTTTTTCTTTTTTTCTGTTTTTTTCATTGTATATTTCTCCTATTTTTCTTTATTCAATAAAAATTTTTTTTAAAAAAAAAGTTTTACAGAATGTGGCCGTATACCTGTCACCTAATGAGACGACAAACAGGAAACTAATTTGCATAGAATTTGCCTGTTCTGATTTATTTATGTGTGTATGTATGTATGTAAATGTTTAAACCCTGCCATATATCAAAGACCTCAGGGCAGGTTACAAAAATATTAAAACAAGTCACCAAATTTAAAACAATGAAATAATACAGATAAACTAAAATGCAATAAACCTAAGTGAAAAGTTAAAAACAGATTTAAAAGATATTAAACATTTAAAATTATGAACATCATATTTGTTAATGAGTTAAAGCCCAAAGACTTTGATGAGCAGCCAAATTTTAACTTGGCAGTTAAATGACATGAATGTCGGCACCAGATGGGCACCCAAGGGAAGGGCTGAGATGGCCCCCTCCCGTGTTCCAACACAGTACATTGATCCCAGGAAGAGGCATTCCTTTAACTATTGAGGTCTCAAGCTGTTTAAGGCTTTAAATGCCATCACAAGCCCCTTGAATTTAGACCATACACATATTGGCATGCAGTGCATTTACTGAAAGACTGAACACGATATGCTGGCTGCATGGTACTCCAGGTAGCAGTCAAGCTGCTGCATTTTGCACTAGCTGCCGCTTCTGAGTCTTCTTCTAGAACATCCCCACTGAAGCCCTTTCCGCAACTCGCCTATTTTCGGCGCTGGGTTGCGGTGCTTGCACGAGCAGCCTCCAGAGAGAGGCTCTCGCTTCCCTGCTTCTTTGGCTCCACACAAGCTTTCTGCTTGGGTGAGAGCCCCACCTCTTCCTTTCTCAGTGCAGCCTGGGACCTTCCCAGGCTGCACTGAAACAGGAAGTGCGACCGGCCCAGTTGCTGAGGCTCTGCATGCAAGGTAAGTGCGCGCGGGACCCCAGAGCAATGTGCGACCATGCAGCATTTTCAGCTTCACGCCTCCCTCTTATGCAAATAGATACCTAATCAAATTGATATATGAGTTACCATAATCAAATTTATATGTATATATGCAAATGTTTATCTAATTACTTTTACATAAATAGGTATACAGAACAAGAAAATACAAGTTACCATGATATTAAAGACTATGACCTGGTGACCTGTGTACTTTGGAGTGTGTGCTTGGCTGCAGTTCTCTCTCTCTCTTTCTATGCACCTTGATCTCTCTCTCTCTTTCTGCCTCTGACACAGAGAGATAGAGACAAAGAGAGAGGTGAGACACTGGGGAGTTTTAGTCCAATCCAAAAATTGGTTAGGAAGTTGGGAAGATAATTATCTTTTTTTCTGTCTGGGTTTTATTAGAAGAAAGTATACTGTCAATGCCATTGCAGAGAGGGCCATTGTTACACCAAGCCTATCTGGGATGGCACCATGGACTTCTGGCTGCTCTGATTGGCTGCTCAGAGGAGTCCAAGTCTCATGCATCAGCATCATGGAACTAGGAGCAAGATTGTGTCACATCTCGAGGAAAGTCTTGCAGGACTGCAAAGCCTGCAAGATTTCAAGTGACACCTGGCAGGCCTATTTATAACCAGCCACTGTCGGTCTGGTCTTCACTGTGAGTAGATCATGCTGCAGTTGCTATGGATGGTCTTTTAAAAAAAAAAAAATAGGCTCTTTCCACGACACGACCAGGTGAAGGAATGTAGATAAGTGCCTCTTCCCTCTCTTCTCTTCTCTTCTCTTCTCTTCTCTTCTCTTCTCTTCTCTTCTCTTCTCTTCTCTTCTCTTCTTTCCCTCTCATTCAGCTTCTTCTCCTTTCTCTTTTTTTTGGCAGAGGCTTGCAGCCAACAGGTGACATGTGGGAAAGGTACAGTGGGGATCCATCTTCTCATTGTTCTTCCCCCCTTTTTTGTTTCTCTCCTGTTTCTTGTGGTGGGGTGGGAGTGGTGCCAGGGTCGAGGAGTCATAGGATCCAGCTATGGGGCCTCCTCCTGTGGTGGATGTGGAAGGGGGAAGGGAAAAGGGTGTGAGTTAGACTGAGGGGAGAGAAACCCGGGGGGGGGGTTAACCTGCAGTCTGGGCAGATGCAGGTGACCTCACCATCAGAGGACTGTAGAGGCATGATAGTCCTGCCAGATGTTTACCATGATTCTTGGCTAGATACTCTGCCTAGGCATTTGCTGTTTGAAAACCATTGCACCCTGTGTCCCCTCAACCATGCTTTGCCTGAACTTGACTCCTCAAGGAAGAATATAGTAGCTGTAGCTAATTTTTAATTGTTGCATTTTTATTAAAGTTGCAGCCAACATATTTAATCCATAGCACAATGTCTAGTTTGTCTGTCTTGGTGAAACTGATGCTTTGCCTGTCTCCCAAGCCCTTTCCAAAGAGAAATAGTAAAAGAGTGGGAAACCAAGATTTTCAGTTATGTACACTAATTGGAGAGTTATTAGGCTTATTGGTCTTCTATTCCTCCTTAGGAATGCACATTTGCAGGCCAAATAATTAGAGCATACTACTCTTTTAAATATTAGGCATGCCTTATCATGAGAACTAACAAGGTTGGGATTTCTGTTAAAATCATGCACTCATAACAAGCAAGCAAGGGGTAAAAAGACTGCTGATCTGCAAGTTAAAGCAGCAGTAAAATAACTCACTGTAAAATCCGTGTATACTAAATCTGATCCCATGCTCCTCTTTATTATCCCATATGTACTAAGTAGGGGTGGAAAAAAACACTGAAAAATATTCAAAAGTGGACCCAAACTATGTTTCCCAAGTGTCAGGAAACCTAGATGGGAAGAATCCTAAACAGACAAGAATCTTTGTAGCTCAAAACTTATTTCACATGAAAAATCTATTTTTTGTGTGGTTGTGGGTTGGGGATGTTGCACAAAAATGCATTCCTTTTTAGTAAACAAGTTTTCTACAAAGAAAACAGTATTTTCTGGACCAAAAAAACCCCCAACAACACTTATTTCTGTCTTCTATATGCACAAAAAACTAGGTGCATTTTTTTATGTAGAATAAAAAAAATAGTCTGCAAAACATGCAACTATGATGACTTTCTTGCAGTGGAGAGGAAAATGGTAAAATTATTCATTCTTGTCCACAAGAATGAAATTTACCAAGGTTTACACCCCTGCAATTGAGTTCGTATGCTAGCAATACACATTATGCAAGTCTGTTGGTACTGGATTTTCCATGTCCTAAACAGGTAGCATCTTTGCAACAAGTTACCATCTTGTCCCAGCAGAATCTATGGTTGAGTGGGAAATTCATGGAGGTATTTATGTACGTCCTTGTGGAAAATACTGTGTTACCTTTGAAAGTGGCAGATGATGAACAAAGACATGTAAATAAAAAAAATCTTTTTGCATATGCAGATCCATACATGTGGCTTTGTATTACTCTGTCTTGTCAAAAACAAACTGTTTTATTTTGTGCCTCATTTTTCTCGAAAAATCCACTAGCCTGAAAAATAAAAAAATTAGAAAGAGTGTTCTGTGCATGGTGGAGTGAACAAGAGCACTTGTCCTGAAGCATACTTGCAGATTATATTTTATTCATACATCATTAAGACCAAGATGGGTACCTCCTGCTTGCCAGGTTGAATTTGTTCTGCGGTTCCTGAGCCAATTGAATAGTCAGTTATTCACTCAGGCAGCTGCCATTGCAACAGCCAAAACAGGCTCACTGACCATTCCATCCAATCACAACCTTATTATTATTATTATTATTGTTGTTGTTGTTGTTGTTAATTATCATTATCATTTTAAATACTGGGCATCAACAACACAAGATGATTTTCTGGGTGGAAATTTAGAAATTGTGCACACTGTAAAGTATATTAATGAATATAATTGTTTAATTTGTGGAGTACACTATTTCTAAATTTCATTCCAAAGCCTCCTAGGGTGGCTTATGAATCATTAGTTTGATAGTTTCCTGCCCTCAGGCTTACAAGGTAAATAAAAATTTAAAAAAAAAAAAATTAAGAAAAAGGAAGAGGTGCAGTAGAGATTAAGTCCAACACATGCTGGCTGCTCTTCTCTCCCTCAGAGGCCTCAGCTGTAACAATCAGAATATGTGGAATGTTTTTCTCCACAAAAGACCCTTAATTAGAGGTGAACCATTTTTATCGGCTGCAGAGAAAACCAGACTAGGAAGGTTTCTTATCAGTTTCTGGGCCAGGTATAATGGAGAAGTGCACAGCTGCTCTTCTTTCCCTCAGAAGTCACAGTAGTGGCATTTGGGATCGTTGGAGGGCTTTTCACCGACCTCTGGGCTAAGGCATGATGGAGCTGTGGCTAGCAGCTCTTCTGTCCCTCAGGCATTTGAAACAGAGGGATATTTAATTTAAAATATTAATAAAACGTATATTTTAAGAATGTCCAGCCTATCTCTGGCCCTTTCGACAGGAGCTTCCCATCCTGGCATGGGGATGGGAGAGGAGCAGAACTGCAACAACTACTTCTGCATAACATTGTTGTGGTCCCATCCTCCTCCTGTCAGCAGGCAGCACAATCACAGATTAAATCATTGATGGGTTTTCTCCAGGAATGACACACAAGATCACACCACCATCCCACACTTACCTGGTCTGTGGAAGACCAAGAAGCATAATGGAGGCGCTTCCTGCCCCAGCGCAGTCTGGAAAAGTTCTCATCTGCACTGCAGAAGGAAGAGTCACATCCATTTTGCTTCGTTCAGCAGGGAGCCAGCTGGTGTGGAGAAGAGTGTTCAAATCCCCGCTCTTATCCCAGCAGAGGCACTGCCGGGATTGGGACCAGATAATGATGGGTCCAGGTAGGGTATGGAAAGAGCCTCTGTCTTTAATTGTTGGTTGGGAGTGTACAGAGTAACTTTTTATATGTTTCCATCTATTCAACAATGACCTCTGTGTGTCTTCATTTTTTATTGCTCTGACCTGCCTGACTGATGTTTACAACTCTTCCTGAATGTAATGGCACCTGTGCATTTCATTGTTCCATTAACTTCCTTTTTACAGCTATTGTTAGATAATTAATGCAGTTAAGCTAAATCTAAACTAACACTTACCCTTACTGTAAGCATAATTTGGAGTTTATTACTTACCTTTTATTTAATGAGTTTGTTCTTTTTTATTTGTAGCTCCCAACAGTATATTTGGTGAAACTGCTGTTGGATATTTTTTTCCATTTATTGAATAATATTTTATTACCATAGTGTGTGAGTTGAAATATATATGTACTATATGTTTTCACTGAATTTTGTGTGTGCGTGTGTAAAACAGATTTTAATGTTTAGATGTTACAAAGGTGAGTCTTCAGACAAAAGGCACTGACACACCATTCTTGTAAGATAAAGCAAGGAGGCTGATGGTATCTCATCACTGTCCTGACTGCATACTTTTCCTAAATCTGAATATGTAAAATAGAGTTCTGAGGAGAGAAAGAAGGTGGCAGCTAATGGAACAGGAAACAGCAGGATGCTTTTAATTTTCCTTAACAGCTTAGACTAGGGATGATTAGAAAGGGAAATAGGTAAGACAGATCTTGAGTTTGCAAACCTCTCAGTCACTTCCAGAGTTGTAATTTAAGTATTTTAGTGAATAATTTAAAATAAAATTAGTAGAAAGGCATTACAGCAAAGACAGTGGCTAATTTTTCTAGGACAGGCTTTTGGTTACAGCCCCAAATTAGTTCAGCAAGTGACTTAAAGGACAGGTTTCACTGATGAGGGAGTGGCTCAGGAACCATTCCTCAGGGAAGCTTCAGACAGAGGTAAGCAGAGAAGGTGAGCAAAAGCACATTCTGGACAACTTCTTTTCAAATTTGGTTCTTGAGGTCTTGCATGAGGGAAGCAAACATACCCTCATTTTGCATGTAGACAGGACATATTGCCTAATATTTGTTTTCCTCAGAACAATAACTCAATGAGGTATAAATATGAGGTAATGCTTTTTTTCTCTCTCTCCATACTTATTCAGACAAAAAGAAAAAAAAGAAAAAAGAACAACAATGCTGTCTTTTTATGGTATCTTGTATTCTCTGTGTCTCCTTGCATGCTCATGGCTGAGTCTCCACTCAGAAGAAGAACCACACACACACAAGTGATTGGAGAAAAATTGGTATTGGCTACAGATGTCACAGGGTTGGCATATGCATGGGTGCAGATCCAGTCATTGTCCAACCCACCTGTTGACTGATGAGCTTGATCCACCAACACATGCTGAAACCATTTGGTGACAGGTACGAATCCTCCTGTTTACCAAGGGGTAAACATCATGCACACCTGCTTCCTGCCACCCATAGTTACCATGGCCCACAAGCCCTAGGTGATACATATCCAAGATCCAGGACCCATACCAACCACCAAGTTGTGACAACAATAAAAGAAATTCCACCTCTCCTATTCCTAAACAACACATGCCTGGTGGGGAGGGTGATGCCCCAAAGAAAACTGAGCTCTGGCAGAAGGAAGCTAAAATATATACCCTCTGCCTGAACCAGAGGGAAGACTGAATCAGTTCTATCCTGAGCAGAGACAGACAATGAGTTTAAAACAAAAAATTTAAACTGGCTGGCTGTCAGCCACAGGAGCCTTCCTGACATGACACAGTGACCACACTGGCTGCTGGGAAGGTGGAAGAGGCTACCAACCACCAGGCATGGAATCAAAGCCATGTGGAGTCTGAGAAGCCAACTTGAGCCACAAATTCACCACTCTGTAAGTCAGGCAGCTATAATTTTTGTCAAAACTCTCTCTCTCCCCCAGTTTTGAACCATCAAGAACTCATATGCCAACCAAGAATGTAAGGATCAGTGAGATATGTGTTAATGTGGCATGTTCCCAGTAGTGTCACCTTCTGTAATTGTGCTATTGTGATCTTGTCTAAGGGAATATCATTCAGATATTTTGTCAGTCTGATTGAAATGGTTCCCAGAACACCTATCACCACTGGAAGTTATTTTCTCTTCCCCTCCCTTCCTTCTATTTGCTTTCTAAACAAGTCATCCCTCTCTTCACTGTTACAAAGAAGATGAGGCCTCATGCTCTTTGTGGCCTGACCTTGGCCATTTCCCTGCCACTACTCACCGGATCTTCTTTGGGTCCGGTCCGGGGCAAGGAGGAGCAGTGTGTGATCGCAGATCCTCACTGCTCCAGCATCCAAAATGATGGTTTCCAGTTAGTCGTGGGTCACGACCAACCAGTAAAGCTTGCCAGCCTAAAGCCCGCCCTCCGCAGATCGCAGGCTGGCATTGGTGCAAGCCTACAAATCTGCATTGGAGAGCAGGCACGCAATAGCATGTGCCGGCATTTTGAAAAACCTGAAAAATCAGGTTTTTCAATAACACGCTGGAGGATCACTTGGGATCGCTCTGGAGCAGACTGTGGATCTACACTAAGTAGTCCAGACCCAGTCCGCTCCAAGGTGCAGACGTCCTCCGTGGAGGAGGCACTGCACCGTTTTTTTAACCCGTGCGGAAATGGCCCTTGCCTCCAATCTCTGTATGTTCAGAAAATCATGTTAATGATGCTTCTACAGCTAAATGCATCAAAATGCCCCATCAGATTTTTCAGCTGAATGTATGGTGGTGGATATGAACTTGGGACACTATAGCAATCCCCTCTATATGTTCACTCTACACATTTTGGAAGACTTGCAGAACTTAGATATGATAGTCATTGTTTCCAGGCTCCAAATATAATTATTCTTAAAACTGAACTGATAAGCAGAAGCTACATATGTTCTTGGGTTCTGCCTATTTGACACAGATGTGAGCGAGCAAATTTTTGAATGTTTTGTCCTATTTTCACATACAGTACTTGAAACACACATAAAACAGTAATGCCATCTAAAGAAGAGCCAGTGGTTGTTTGATTTTGGACTGTGGCTCTGAAGACCAGAGTTCAAATCCTTGTTTGGTCATGGAATCTACCGGATAAGTTTGAAAAAGTCATACTCTCTCAGCCTCAGAGGCACACCCCCTCTGAACAAATCTTCCCAAAAAAAAAAAAAACCCTTATGATATATTCACATGTCAGAAACTGCTTGACAGTACAGAACAACAACGAGCCATCAAAAGATCTAATTTTTACCTCCACTTTGATTTCTCAGTATGTTCTGCAGTGTTGGGGAGGGTGAATTTGAAATAATCAATCTCTCACCAGTGGCATAAAATGGAACAGCTCCACTACAGTTGCATTATATGAGCTTTCTGCTGTGATCGTTCTTTATGAGCAAAATCCCTTTATCCACTTAGACCTAGCAACACTGGCAACAGACAATGCTCTTCCATCTTCTGTAGCTATTGACCTAAATATTTATCCATGAACCAACATTTACGTGTCCCACAGGTTAGACCATATTCCTGAAACATACCACTTTGATGCATATGGGTTAGCAATTGAGGTAAGCATAATTTAAACTTGACATTAGCTGTAAGAACTGCCCACAACAATGTGATTAGTCAATGACTTTATTTAAATAAAGTGTGAGTTATAATGTAAGAACTATTGGGGAAGGGCCATTCTAAATTTGCAGGCATCTATCAGAGTTATTTTCTGAAGGGAAAGGCTCTAGCTGCAGATGGGAAAAACATCTTTGTCTCAATTTTATTGTTTCTCAGATACTCACCTCTCCATTTTCCTCCTGTCTTTGTTTTGTACTGGGTTGTGAAAATGTGTAATTGTAATTACATGTGTAAGTGTATCTCATTGTATCTTATTGTAAAATTTTAAACACACTTTCCTCATTTGTGCATTTATCTATTTCACACAACTATTTATCTATTTCACACAACTCTCTCGCACTGATTCAATATTCAATATGTTTCTACATATTTTCAATTACCTGCATATGCAAATATGTCCATATTACAAATGTGCAGCGTATTGCAAAGGTGTGTGCTTTCTTCTAACAAACAACTTTCACTGAGACTATTGAACCTAAAAAAGTCTCTTTCATCCCTTAGCTTGATGGTATTGTTCCTAGTGTGTATGCAGCAGGACTCCAGTCTCTCTCTAGTACTTTCCAGTCCAGCTCCAGTCTCTAGTACTTTCAGGTAATGCTGAAAAAATTCTTGCCTGAAACTTTGGAAAGCTGCTGGTAATCAAAGACAACAATTTTAAGCTAAAAATGGTCCAGTCATCTGACCCAGTATAAATTAGCTTTCTGTGGTCCTACATTGTGTACATGGATATTTTGGACGTGCTTTTTCATGATAAATATATGCATTGACATTTGCCGTAACAAATGTTTGCAGTTTGAATGGGAGAGCAATAACTGTGGTTGCTCAATGCATCTGTCTTTCGCACTTTAATTGATTACACTGGTTGCTCCATCTCACAAGAGTGTGTACAAATGAGCCTGTGCATTTCACAACAGTAAATCACAGTGACACAAGAAGTTGGCAATGGAGTTCATGTGTCAATCTGCCCATTCATGACCAAAATGGAGCCATCTGTTTCTCATGTGTTGTAGTCCCCAGCCCTTCCATGCAGAGGAACCTATTGAACCCCTGCAGCTGGCATAGTTGCAAATAGACCCTG
Organism: Ctenosaura bakeri; assembly: GCA_948474755.1. Lineage (NCBI taxonomy): Eukaryota > Metazoa > Chordata > Lepidosauria > Squamata > Iguanidae > Ctenosaura > Ctenosaura bakeri. The sequence goes on along the minus strand of CAOLHI010002645.1, from coordinate 188,119 downwards.
ACTTATAAAGTGGCTTGGGCCTAGCCTATCTGAAAGAGTATATTCTTCCACAGAAACCTGCCTGGGCTCTGATGTCTCTCGGTTTTGCCACCCTCAGAGGCACAGATCTTGCAAACGCAAGAGAGGGTCCAGTTAGCCACACTTTCCAGGCTTTAGAACTACCTTCTAAGAGATCCCCCTTCCTATTGTCTTTCCACCTGGGTTTTTGGGGTGTATGGTATATGCTATATGATAAGAAAGAACAAAATAATCCTATCGTTAAACCGATCAGACCAAATGATAATGGAGACCAGTCTCTCTTGAGCTGTTATAATACACATACTCTTTTGAGGAGGGGAGAGAATTTTGCCATTTGCATTTATTTTCCTGAGCAACCAAAAAACAATATAATTTTTTTGTATAGGATTTTGCTTTGCCAAGTTCATAGGGTGCACTGTTGCATTGTTGTGCTCTGCAGCTCTGATTTCTCAGGTAGCTCTTTTCCATTCAACATTATTTATTCAGGCTGTTTAGTTTGCTTTACAGGCTGTGGCAGCACTCGTAGGGTGGACCTATTGAACCAAGCTATAATAGATGTAATACATCAATACATTTGAGCTGAACAGCTTTAATTAGGCTTTCCTGGTCATTTCGTCAATTCGGTCAAGTACCATTGGGATTTGGATAAGACCAGACCTCCTGTAGTGCATGAGAATTACAGTGTTCCAGCAGCATTCTGCCAATCACATTGCAAGGGCAGACAATCAGTATTAATTCACACGCATAATGCTAAAGCAATCCTATACATATTTGCAACTAAATATGGTTTATTTCTGGGTAATCATACACAGCCTGCTAAAGGTATCTGTGTTCAAAGATAGAAATTGTCCTTAAAACAGCACTGTGGATGCCTTAAAAATCTGTTTAGTCCTAGTGACATTTAGAAAACGTAAATTATACTGAAAATAAATCTTACCATACTGTTGTTTTTATAATATACTAGTGTATATACCCAGTGTTGCCCGGGATTTTATTTTCTCATGGGTAATATTTGTTAGAAAGATTTGAGATCTTATGTCTCTAATTCCCCAAACTGTCTTATCCAGTAGCTGTAACTTATCCCCATATTCCCCAATCCAATCTGTATTCAGAGTTATTAACATACAAAGGTTGGATTCCCGAGGTAATACACTGCCCTCCTCCTTGCTGCCAGGCCTCATCTCCATAGCAACCAGACTATTCCACAGTTGCCTGAGGCCCAAGAGCTCCCTGACTGAGAATTCTAAAGGCCCTCCCTAAACTGCAAACCCCAGGATTCCATAGGATCTTCTTAGGCAGCCAATCATATGAGGTCTTTGCCTGACACAGACAAACAGACAAACTTTGACTTTTAAATATTAGATTATATTTAATATATCAGTTTTTATTACACAAACTTACACAAACTCCAAAAATATTTCTAACATGGGCATAAACTAGCACACTAAATAATCCCACTCACGGATTCACTAGACACCTCGTTACTGACTTCTGCTCGAACAATGGCATCTAAGTGGGTTCTCATGCAAGAGATTTTATCTGCGAAATGGTCATTAAAGGCACAGCAAGATATTGAAGGCTCTAAGATTTGGTTCAGGGGATGCCTGGGTTATACCCCTCACCACCCTAACAGCTCATCTGGATGTGAATTCACAAACACAACACATGCAGCAAAGAAAGCTTTCTTTGCTGCATGTATTGCCACTCTATGGGAACAAAGATGTTCTCTACATCATGCCTTGTTACATAGAAGTTGAGTTAACAACTGAACATGACCCTCAAAATCAAACTTTTCAATCAGCAGAACCCCAAAAAGGTTTCTCAGACAGGCAGATTGGGGCTCTGGGAAGTGAAGTGTACAGTGCTCTCCTTGTCTTGGGACACATTGAGAGGAGCAGTTGCAGCAGAACCCCTAGGGTGTATTCACCTGTCCAGTCTCAAGGCCCCTGACAACCAGGAAAGCGTGGACAACAGAACCCCAATCTCTAATGCCTCAGAAATCCTTTAGCCGAAGCACTGCCTGGCTGAAAAGGTAGGTTTTGAGGGGATAACATCACCAGATGCAGCTATGTAGAAACATTTGCAACCTCATAATTACATCTGAGGATGCAGTATCCAACCTTATGTTCTGCCTACAAATGATCTGAAATTCAATTCCCAGAATCTCAAATGAAAAGGACTTTATGTAAAATAACAGGGAAAGATCCTTTCATTGAGAACATGGAAAACAGCTGCCAAAGTAGGACAGGTAAGATGAACCAATAGTCTGATTTGGAATGAGGCAGTTTTACATTACTTCAGCCATCAGCCATTTTCTCAGTGCTCACAGTGAAAAATTATAGTTTCCCATGACGCTTCCAGATGTCTGCTGGGTTTTTGTTTTCTACTCTGCTCATGGCCTGCTAATGTTCCCACAACACATCCTGACAATCTCGTGCAACTGCTTTCTTCAGGTCATATGGTTCTTTTAAACATTATGTTACCCTGTTTACTGGGGGTCCCAAGAGGGACACCTAAATAACCAAACAACAACACACTTTGGGGAAAATTAGCTTAGAGCACTGCTGGCAAAACGAGAGGCAAGGTAATGCAGCAGGATCTTGTAACCCAATGTTTACGGGGTCAGGCCAAGTCAAGAAGCAAACCATGTTGGAAATAAATGAATGATCTTTATTAAATACAGGCACACAATGTAAGCAACACAAGCACACAGATAACTAAGGAAAATAAAGGTTTGAGTAGGATAGCAGGATTTTCAGAGGGATAGTTGATTCAGGTGATTCGGAACCTGTTCCTGGTGTCTTGAAAGAAGATAGAAAGCGATGCTGGGGTGCGATGTAGCTCAGCACATGGGGCTGAGGGGAAGCTCGCCAGGCAAAGCGGCAGCAAGACGGTCTGGAACTCAGGAGCGATCCCAGGTCAAGCAGTCTCAGTTACTGGAACTGAGGGGAAGGCTCGCCAAGCAAAGCGGCGGCAAGGCGGGATGGAACTCAGGAGCGATCCGAGGATGGTCTTGGAATCAGGGGTTTTTATAGAGAGAAATGTAACTGCAGGCTATGCCATACTTGGGGAAAACAATGTGATTTAGGAGCAGGACAAAGCTTTGGAAAGGTCAGAATTTAGCATGATTGAATTAAGTCCGAATTGACAAAGAGTTAGCCAGTATGCAAATACAGAGTGCTTGGCAATTGAGTATTCAGCTTGTCAGGTTGCCTGCTTGGGGCAGGGAGTCCCTTGTAAACAGCGTGCATACATAATGAAGGTGTTTGCAGAGAGGTCTCCTAAAGCAAGGATCTGGCTATTTCTGGCCTGTCTGGGTGGAGAATGGAATGTCCAGCAATTAGTGGCCGTGCCTAGTCTGTGCTTGTTTGGGGACCTCACAAACATGTTGAGAGGGGTAGTAGAAGAGAGCCAAATTATTGATATCAAAATGGGTATGGGGTATCTCCAAGGAGGCCTAAACGGCAGTAACAATTAACTGCCATGATTCTGCATATGCATACTTGATTTAGGATTTGTGAAGAACTACATGCAATAGACAATTCCATGTAGGAAAGCCCTATGAGGATCACTGCTTGATGAAAAGCAGCAACTGGAGGAGGTGAATATCTATAGAGAAATAACATGGAAAGGACAGTTAACTGTTTTTCCATTCACACTTTTTCTTTGTAATTTTCCTCCTCCATAGATCCCAGCTTTTGCCCCTTCTGGTTTTCCAAATTTGTTCTTGGAAAGTTAAGAACACAGCTGGAACTCCACAAGGAGAATGACACATGATACAGTAGATGCAATGATCAGTTTGCAAGCAGAGAAAGATCTCTTTTGAATATTTCCCAGTGAAAATTACCTCCCCCACACTGCTTTATAGCAAAAATGTATTTTTTTTAACCTGTGTGTGCACATGTACCTTTTAACCTGTGTGTGCACATGTACCTTCAAGTCACCTGTTGACTTATAGCAACCCCATTAATTTCATAGACACTCAGCTATAACTTATTGTGTAGTTCATGAGGTCTGCCAGGTGTCAGCATGTGTCACCTTGGCAACTCTCTATGTTCACCTATGGGCTGTCCACTCTAACTTTGTGTTTCTCATTATTCCAGTCACTGAACATGACTGTGGCAGCAAACAGGGAAACTTGGCAAAATTTTGAACAGAGGAAGTGTGTTGATTTTAATCAGACTGTGACAATTGAAAGTCCAGATTTTGAGCCCCTTCTCCAAGTTTTAGAATACAATATGAGCCTTTTTTATGTCTGAATGGTTGGATATCTGTTGTGAGCCTTTTGTCTCTGAAAGACAAAAGACTCCACCTCTGCATCAATAATGAATATTCCAGTTTACCTTATGTTTTTACACTATCATGCTCCACATTGAGTCACCTCTGCTCCACACTCTTGGCTGTCAGTGGAGGGGAAATCTAAACAGTGCAATTCTGTCTAATATGACATCAGGTTCACAGTAAATTGTGTTGGGTAGGGAAGAGAACTTGACATGGGGCAGCTGTTTGTAACACAAAATTTTGCATTCCTCATACATTTTTCCAGCACTTCTGTGCTCACATTCTAAGCAAATGTATTTGGAATCAAGTATTATTGTTTGTAATAGGATTAACTTTCTAGTAATGTATGCAGGATCAGGGTGTTAGAAACCAAGATACAGGATTTGACTACAAAACTAGTTAATATTACACTCCCAAGTCTCCTGTGAGCAAACACATCACTCTGCCCTCCTCCTCTTGAAAGACTATTTTCACAACATTAATGGCATCTAAAGTTCAAATGCCAGAGTTAATCATAGGAGTGGCAAATGCAGTATATTCTCTACATATTCTGTGGAAAAAGCCAATTTCCCCAAACCTTGCTCCAATTTAAGTGGAATAGCATACATTGGGATTGATATCAGCTAAACACCCAAGTTAATCACACTTCTAGCTATCACAGTGGGATGGCGTGCTGAAGCCAAAGTGGGGCTTTGCATTTAATAGATGAAATTCTATTTGCTATCAACTGATAGTGAGTTTTGGCAGCTGAATGATGTATTTCCGGAAAGAAGATGTCCTAGAAGTAACTTGTGGCTGCTCCAAAAGATTTATTAAAACTAAGTTGACACTTGCATTGCTGATAGAGGTAATTTCAGAGCTCTTGAATTCTCCTGACCCTAAGATAATGAAACCACCACCTCCCACACATTTGTATTCTGTGGTGTGTAGTGTGGCTCATGGCTACGAATGCGAAACCGTGTCATTATCGGCTAGAAAAATTCACAATAGTAACTGAGGGCAAATGCATGGGCTGGGAGATATAGGAAAGGAGATACAGTAGTCTGAATCCGATGTGTTGCTCAGCGCATAAACAATAATGATAACAGGTTATTTGGACAGCTAATAAAACTTGGAGCTTCGTGAGATGAGAACAGCCTGGTAACTAGCCCAGGTTTCTTAAAAGCACATTTTTAATCCTGTATCATAGCAAAGAATTTATATTATGCCCTAAAACAAATCCAATCCAGTTCCTATGAATGAAACGTACCATGAAATGCACTTGGAAAATTCTTGCTGCAGCAGTGATATGTGCATATTTATGACACAGACAGCCACAGGCTGTACAAATGAAAGCTTTGATTATAATCCAAATAACATTTTTCACATTATTCCAGATAAGAAGGATGTGTGTTAAAGTCTGATCAAACATATCCAATCTGTCAGCTCATTCAAAATGCAGATCACCCCTATAAAATGTGGCAGGCCAAGGAAGAACAAATTGCCTTCCATAAAAATTGGTCTGAAACCTTAAGCAAAAACTAGGGGAATTATTGAAACATTCTCTGGTACAGTGGTGATCAACCATCACTGGAAACCTGGGTTCAAATTCCTACGAAGTCAAAAAAGAGAGAGAAAAAAAACCCTCACAGAATAGTTGGGGGCAGGGATGTGAGGAATCTGATTTTCGTATGATGTCCAAAGGGCTTTTCTTTGTCCACATTGCCAGACTGTACACAAGATAGGAAGAGTTTGAATTCCTGTGTCCTCAAACTTATGAACAGCTAAAGGGACTTGTCTAGAAAAATTAGCACATCTGAAAAATATATATTAAACTGTGATCATGATACCTGGGACATTCTGAGAGCTGGATTACTAAAAGGTATCATTACTATTGTCTATTTTAAATGCATATAAAACAATCCTTAACTGTGCATTTAAAGCTAAGGTGTAAAATTTAAACCATGTGAACAACCATACACATACCCAAAAATATATGCAAAGACAGGAATGTATGCCATTCCATTAGGGGAAAAAATGATAGAATCAGGCACAGGGACACAGAAGGGAGGGCATCTGCAAACAAAGACTTAATCAATGTGAACATCCCTAGTACGAGCTTGTCACAATCTTTCAGTCTAACCCAGGGTTTCTGTAAGGATAAAATGGGACTCATGTGACCTGCCTTGCACTTGTGTTATGTTTTGAGAAATGCTTGCAGCACTAGATACAGAGGTCAAAAATAGGTTTGTATCATAAAATTTCTCTTTGCTTGCACCCCACTACTGTGAGAGGAAGATACTGGCAATCAGAGACAAAATGCAAGGACCAGTAGTCTGGCTCAGGATAAGGCGGGCCTGTATCAGGTATTCCTCCAGCAATGACAGAAATAAAGAATTGTGCGTAAACAGAAATTAAGAGCTGCTCTTGCACAGATCTCATATGAAACTGATCTGAATTCAGCATCATATCCTAGAGGGGTGTAGTTCTTTACTAATTTTGTTCCCAAAGTCAGTGTGAGTAATTTTAGCAGTTTGTTCCTGCCACAAGAAAATCTTCAAAAACTTCACAGCTTGTTCTGCATGATATTTGTACATAGTATGTTATGCAGAAAACAGCTTTTTTTTTTAACGATGAAAGTGAAAGCACTCTTTCCTTTGCCTACTAATAAAGGTGATTCCTAGTGAAATGCTGAGGGGGTGCAACACATAAAAAGCACATTCACAGAATGGGCTGAGAAAGCATAAGAATGTTATGGGGACCAAAAACTTTTTTCCTAAATATTTGTGTGTCTTTTTGTGTGTTTGCATACAAGAAAGACAGGGAGGGAGGGAGCAAGGGAGGGAAGGAGGAGACCAAGAGATGGATTGTCAGGCTTTGAGTGAGATGCTCATTTTGAATAACTTAACTTGATAAGCTGATGCTCCATTTGGTCTGAAATGTTCACCAAACCATAGTGGCTAATGCAAAACATAAAGGTGCTTAATGTCCAAAAAGTATTTCTCCTTGTACAGTGACAGGACTGTTTTTAAGAACTGTAGCTCCAGAAATGAGGAAAAGACTAGCAAGTCACAGAGACAGATCACAATAAGCATAGTAGTTTCACCACTGAATTCCCCAGGACTTTTTAAAGGATAGAAACTATACAATGTCTGGAAAATAACTGAGAGCCTGCAACTACACTAAACCACAGGAGATGTTAACTTATGGAACAAACCACTCTGCTGCTTCCATTGATTCATTTCAGTTTCTAAATCTACATTCCCAAAAGCCAATGAAAGAGAGAAGATATGGGCATACATGTAAAGATTCTGTGTACTTTTCAGAAAGGGTAAGAGGAATCCCTCTTGTGGCAGGAGAGCGGTTGTTAGAATATCTGAGAATAAACTGGTAGGAGTCAAAGAAATGGAAGGACAAAACTGAGGTCGAAGAAGAAGATACAGCTACGAAAGCAGACTGAAAGGAACTAACCGATGCAGTGCAGATGATATCTTTTGAACCTGTTTATTTCTCAGTGATATGGGCCTTTTCTGCACGGGGCGAGGGAATCACCCCATACTGGTACTCACCGGACCTGTGTGCTCCACCTGTGGGTCCAGACTGGTCCGGAGCAGTCTGTGGCTGCCGCTCCACACTGCTCCGGGGATGAAAATGGTGGCTTTTGGTTGGTAGAGGCTCTCCACCAACTGGTGAAGCTCGCCAGCCTAAAGCCTGCCCCCGGCAGATCTGCAGGCTCGCACTGCTGCGAGCCTGCAAATCTGCACCAGAGCACAGCCACGGAGTGGCACACTCCGTGCTTTTGAAAGACCTGTTTTAAGCGGTCTTTCAAAAGCACGCTGAATGACCACTTTGGGTCGTTCCAGAGCGGGCTGAGGTCCAGAACTACACAAAGTAGTCCAGACCCAGTCCACTCCCAGGTGCAGTCGTCCTCCCTGGAGGACATTCTGCACCATTTTAAAAGCCCCATGCGCAAAAGGCCATGGTGAATCTCTGCTTGAGCCATTCCACTTCACACAATGCATGGCAGGTAAGGATAGAAAACAAGTTCTGTGGTTATTAGATTCTTGCCAAAATTATGCATTCTGTGCATCTTGAGACTAGTGAGACAAAGCACACCTTGCCTCAGAAATCTGCATGTTTGCAACTCATGCAGTATATCTCACCTGCTTGGAACCACATGTACATTTTAAAATATTTGAATAAGTAGAAAGATATAACATTTAAAAAATGTACACAAACACATTTCAAACAGTGGGGAAAATGTGTACAAAATTTCATGCAAGATAATATATAAGTAAATGGATACATTATGGAAAATGAATAGGGGAAATAAATAAAAATTTCAGGAATTTAAACAAAGGTTCTCACAATCCCCAAAGAGTGGGATCAAAATGCAAGTGGATTAAGAAAAATCGATCAAGAGCAAAAGTTTTTCATATCCTTAACGGCAGCTCACATGGCTGGTGGCTTGATCTTCAGAGCTAATTCACATCTCTTATGAGTTGCATCTAGTTTGTCCTTCAGTTAAACACTGGGGAAAAAGACAGAGCCAAATTCCCAAATGTTTTCCTCCAAATTCCAAAATTATTTTCCCACTGTGAAAGAGGCTTGCAATTGTTTTTTGCCTCCTTCTCAGAGCATTTTAGAGTTCATTTGGAATTATTTCTCATGACGTTCCAGAGCTTTTATTTTCTCTTTATATTATATATCTCTCTATCATGCTGCAGCCTCCCTGGCTTCCTATGATTTGTAATCTGAAAAAAGAATTTCTTCTGGGGTAATTAATACCTCATAGCCTCTTCCCTTGGGCCTTAGTGGGAGCATGAAATACCAATGACTATTAGAGAGTTGACTTTACAATCAAAAATATAACACTAACACACATATCTTTTGCCATCTCTAAAATAACTAATATAATCACAAGAATCCTGTGCTGTACCCATAAGTGTTTCTCCCTTGGAAAAAAAAAGAACTCAATCTTTTTCTGATTAAATTGAATGAGATTTTCTAGTAACAAACTGTAGAAATTTCCCCACAACACTCCAAAAACAACAACATTTTCCTGACCTTGATCACAAAAACTGCAAGTACATAAATGATTTTGAATACCAGGAATGGTAAGAATGACAGAAACAAATAAGTGAGTAGAGGAAAGAACTGCAAGGCATGACTCTAGCCACTGGGCTACAGGGTTCTGAGCAATCCCATTTCCACCTGACATAATCATCACATCATCTGGGAAATGGGGAGGGGGAGAAGGTTTACTACTGGATAAACTTTAGATACACCCTCCAGGGCATATGTGTAGTAAAATTGTGCACCACACCAGTAGTAATACAATCCTCCTTCGCATATTATATTTAATGTCCCTCTGTGCAGTTCCTAAAAAAAAAAAGGAAGAATAAACATATTTTTATATATTCCTCTTATATTTATATTAGAGCTAACTGCTTGCAATACATATACTGGACAAAATTATATTGAGAATAGACGAAATAGCTTGTAATACATATATGGGACAAAACTGTGTACAAAATGTACACTAAAATGCAAACAGCTTTTTATGATGGCTTTTTTAAAAAAAAATGCAAACTGATATAGAAATGGGATGAAATGAATTTAAGACTGGAAAGCTAAGTAATGGAGAGAAACCAAAATTGACAGGTCTGCTCATCTTTAGAATCTCATGCATACATGCAAAACATGTGCTTTGCCTCTGAGCTGTGGGAAGTAATGCATACTAACGTAAAATTAAAATTCGGGGCTATTTGAATTATCTGGAGAAAAATATTGTCCCTGTTATTAAAAGATGATAGTGAAGACGATGATGGAGCTCCTGAATTACAATAGGTAAGTTTTCTCCTCCTCTTTCTCCTCCTTTGTGTTAGCAAAGGTCATTGCTTGAATAAAAGAAAGCAAGCTGCAAGAAAGAGTTTATGTAGTGCAAATTATATGAGACATTGAAGGAGGAGTGTGCATTAATGAGCAGCATGCTATTCAGAATACAGATTATTTTTCCCCCTGAAGATTTTAGTAAATCAAACAACTGCCTGTATTGCTGGTAGATTCTTATATACAAAGGCAAGAGGATGCTAAATGAAACATTTATGGGTACATGTGAACATTTATACCTGTGAATCTGTCTTTTACTAAGTCTGCTAGTATTCTGTGCCTACTATCCCAAATGAAGCAATGGGACACTATTGAAAGCAAGGACCACAACCACAAATATAGTTAGCAACAATAATTTGGAACTGCATTCCCCAGTGGAAAGCCACACCCTGACTCAAGAATCTCATCAGACAGCCCACTGATCTGTGTCAGTCAATGCTTGTTTACTTTCAAGGGAAGCCAAGGAGACACTGCCAGTGGGTGACTGAAGGATCCCATTCTGCTCACAAATTGAATTGCATTTCAGTGTTAGAAGCAGTAATGTAGACTCGAGTCAATAGACTCAGACTGAAGTCGGACTTAAGTCACTTCAGTGACTTGACTCAGATTCAGTTCAGCCACAAATGATGTACCGGCTTGACTCAACTCAAGGCTTGTATATATTTAATGACTGGCTTGATGCCCTTGGTTCAGTTAACATGACTCATTTATCCAGAAACTTTACAACTGTGAACAATGCCTCCATCTCTTTTCACTCACTAGTCACATGACAATCTCTCTCAAGCCCAAAGTGTGGGTGCATTTCTCAGAGGGGAACAGCAGCCAGGTTAGGCAATGGGCTTGAGGCAGGCTTGAGGTCTGCTCAGCAGCCTGTCCCCACTGCATATCAGAGGAGCCTTCTAAAACTTTTCCTAGGAGCAGAAGACAAGACTCACCCCCAGAGTGCAGGGTACATTTCTCAGAGGGGAACAGCAAATGTGTTAGGCACCAGGCTTGAAGAGCAAAGATCCTTCCTTCTAAAGCTTTTGAAGCTTCAGTAATGGGGAGTAACATAGGATCCTATTCCTCACTTCCAAAGCTGAAGATGGCAAAATTGCAAATGTGGAGAGCCGACTCTGCTTAAATTGTTAAAATAAATTTATTTCACTCTATCCATTAATTCTGAAATTTTGGTTGGGCTATAAAGTTGGCTTCCAGACTTGAGACTTGACTTGAGACTTGAAGGTAGAGACTTGAGACTTGGAGTAAAAGATTTAAATACATCACTGGTCAGAAGTATATGGAACTTTTCCCTCATAGTGATAGGGTTCCTTTCACATTTGTCAGATATTTTGTTAGGATTGTACTGAAGTTACTAAGAAGTCATTTTTTTCCCTAAAAAGAATTCCAGCTTTCCTCTTTTTCTCTCGCTTCCTCCCCTGGAATGAAAAAAAGCAAATTACTTTTCTCACTTCATTCCCTGGTATAGAAAAAGAAAATTTTCTTCAAATATTTTCTTCTGTTTTTCTGGGCAATGTATCCCACCGGTCCCCATGCCCTGAAATGGCTTTAGATCTGGGAAATTGTGGTGGATGTAAAAAAATAGTGGCTAGACTGCCAACGGGGTATCTGCTACCGCTACTCACTTTTGCAATAATCATAAAAAAAAGAAGGAGGGAATGAAGGGACTGTGCATTGGTAATGTTGAATACTCCCTTCCAATTTCTTCGCGTACAAAATGAATTGATCAGACAGTTAGACTTTCTCCCACTCTCACATTTTGCCAATTTTGATAAATTCTGTTCAAATTCTGTTCAGGGACTATATTGCATACTGGTCTGTAGCACCAATCATACTGGCTTAGTTCTATTTTTAATCTCCCCTTATCACATGATGTCATCGCTCTCCCACTGTTGGACTACATTCCCATCATTATTGATTGAATGGAACCAATAACGCTGCCTTTCCACTATTGCCTATTTGTGCACTCCTTTCATCTCTGCAATTCCACTACTGTGGCAAGCATGTAGTGTCAGTAGGTGTTGTTCTCCATATCTACAAGTTCCCCTTTTGGACGGTCCTTTGTGACACCACCCCTTCTGTTTAGCAGAGTTATTGATTTACACACACACATACACAACCTTTAACAGTCATTGAGGATCCTCTATTTCTGGCAGTTCTGAACAAGGAGGATGAGCTGCAGCCACCCTGTCCAACAGCAGCAGCAGGAGGATAAGAAGAAAGAAAGTCAGAACCAGCTTCCAGAGACTCCCAAATAATCAAACCGTGGAAGCAAATCCACAAAAGTTGAGGTCTCAATGTGTAGCACATGTGCTAGGTAGTGCAGACAAGGGAAGGGAGGCAGGGTCTGTGGGGTGGTGCAGAAGACCAATTGCAGAAATGTGCATTGCCAAACTGGCAGCATGGCATTATTTCAGAGACCAGTATGTTTTTGTTTCCTTAAATAATGCAGTTGCTGCAAAACAGCAGGCTGGAACAAAGTTCTCACTTACCCCTATCACAGAAAGCATGGAGAATTCTGAAAGGTAATTTATGACCAGTTTTACTATATGGAAAATCTTGTAACAGCTTATAGCAGCAATACACCAAGGTCCTTTCCAGCCCTACTGCTTAATATCTTTTAACTGGAAGGGTCAAGAATTGAGCCCAAGAGCTTTTGTACTCAAAGCTTCTGCTGTGTATGCAGATCCATACTACTATTCTTTAGGATCATTCTATATGAAACATGGAAATAACACAGGTGTTTAAATTCATGTACAACAAAACTCCATATATGAAGTCCAGGAGCAGGACTTTGTTCAACATCATGAGATAGTACCATCCATGAGATAACAGTCAACGGAACTAAAGAAATGTGTCTCTTTTGTTATAGGGTAACCTCAAATTATGATTAATGTTGAGATTTGTATGTGATTATAGACAGTCACAGATGTGTTTTGGATGTCTAAAACATTCAGAGTCAACCCACAGTTACTTAAATGTGCTAGTCAGTTTTCATCGGTTCTTTCCCCTGAAGTGGGAAAATGTATATCTACTTTCAGACATACATCAAATTCTTCTGGGATTGTTACAATTCACATGTGAATGTCAGTTTTGAACATTCAGTATAACATATTCCAAAAATGTTGGCCAAAAACTGCATTGATACAAATATGGATCCTATTCACTACAATCTACATCTGGTTGTTTCATCTATAAGATTTTCACCATGTCTAGCAAACCCTATTTTAAAGTCTTTAATGTTTGAAGAAGAACATAATTAAGAGTATGTGCAAGTGGGACAGGATTTAATTAGTATGGCCTCTCCAAGAAGGTTATCAGTCCTTCCATGGGCAATGTCCCAGCCAAGAAGCCTCTTGTTAAATGCTCTCTCTCTCTCTCTCTCTCACACACACACACACACCGTTGACCCCTATATCTTTGGGTGATGAAGAGGAGGAGAAGTAGAGGGTGGCTATGCTCACCAAGTTAGAGGAGTTGGAGAAGTTTAGGTCCCAGCTCAAGCAGGTGCTAAAATAGTAGAGACAACTTTAATAAGATGGTTCTGGCTTGTTTAGGGGCATTGGACAAGAAGCAGTAGCGGTTGCAAGTGGCAGTGACATTGCAGCAGAGGTTGTTGAACCAGGAGCAGAAACATCAGAATGGGTGTCTGCAGATGGGGCACTTCAGACAGCTTGCCCCAGATGTAGATTCTCATCCTGTCCCAATGCCTTGGAGGGGTGATGTTGTCCAAGCCATTAGTCTCTTCTTAGCTCCAAGTACCAGGAGGATTTATCAGAAGGTCAGGAGGGAATTTTGTGTACTTCTGGATGATTAACAAGCTGCTGATATCTTGCACCATATTGTGTTTCTTTAAGGGGGAGGGGGCTAACTCTACAGTCCATTAGAGTTAGGATGCCAGCATTGGCTTTTGCTGCTAGAGCTCAGGGATAAGAAGATACCACCTGTAACTTCAGAGTACACAAGGCTTTGGAAAGGTGGACCAGGGAAAGGGGAAAAGCTGCTGATTGATGTGATCCTTTATCCCTGGAGGTTCTTAGAGGCCTAGAGACAAAATTGTTGTGTTTCAGACAGGCGAGGCTGAGCTAATACCAATAAGCAGACTGTAGGAACAGGACTCTTACTTATGGTACAGAAAGAGAGAGAGAGAGAGGAAGGGAGGGAGAGAAATCCAGGTCAAGTCCAAGGCAAAGCCAAAAGTCCAGAGTTCTGAGATAACAAATCCAAGGGGCAAACCAGAATCATAGTCACACAACAGGCAAAGGTCCAAATAGAGAGAGAGGTGATGCCCAGGAAGCAAAGGACAGATGCAGGGTTTCAAACACAGAGAAGCACAGTTATTGACCTTAGTGAGGGAAACCAGATATTTCTTATTTATAGTCTACCCACGTTGATGCAGGTGTTCCCTCATTAGGGCTCGTTTGGTATATAAACGAGCTGAACATCTGAGACCTTCTTTCTGTTGCTCTCATTCTGTCAAGGTAGGTACTGTTACTGCAGGTTAGGCCTCCTTGGAGATAACATAAAGATATCATTTTGATATCAATAATTTGGCTCTCTTCCACCACCCCTCTCCATGTGTTTGTGAGGCTCCCGGACAAGCACAGAACTAGGCTTGGCCATCAAATGCTGCAATATCCCAAAACAATACAGGCAGGCCAGAAATAGCCAGATCACTGCTTTAGGAGACCTCTCTGCAAACACCCTCATTATGTATGCACGCTGTTTACAAAAGAACTCCCTGCCCCGAGCAGGCAACCTGGCAAGCTGAATACTCAACTGCAAAGCACTGAGTGTTTGCATACTGACTACCTCTTTGTCAATTCAGACCTAACTCAATCATGCTAAATTTTGACCTTTCCAAAGCATTGTCTCGTGCCCGAAACTCATTGTTTTCCCCAAGTACGGAATAGCTTGCAGTTACATTTCTCCCTATTAAAACCCCTAATTCCAAGACCTTCCTCGGATCACTCTGGACTTCCATCCAGCCTTGCTGCCACTTTGTTTGGCAAGCTGTCTCCTCAGTTCCACGTACTGAGACTCTATACCAACGAACTCAGTCTACAGACATCTCCAGGCTTCAGGACAGGTGTTGTATCACCCAATTCAACAATCTCTCTCAAAATCCCTCTATACCACTCCAACCTTTACTTTCCTTAGTTACTTGTGTGAGTGTGTTGCATACACTGTTTGTCTGTATTCAATAAAAATCTCAATTATTCTTAAACTTGGTGTGCTCCTTGGCTTGGCCTGACCCCGTAGACATTGGGTAAAAGATTCCGCTGCATTGTCCTGCCTCTCGCATTGCTAACTTGTGCTCTAGCTAATTTCCCCAAACTTAGTTAATTGAGAGCACATATAGGTGTCCCTCCCGGGACCCCCAGTAAACAGGGTAACAGTACCTGTGCAGATTCTTCCTCTGATTCCTGTCACTGCTGGTTATTCGGGTCCCCTTGCTCTGGCTCCTGCTGGTTGTTCTGTTCCTCTGGGCTATCTTCTGCCTCTGAATCAGAACTCTCCTCCTCTCTGTCAGGGTCTCCAGGGCCAGACATGACACAAATGTCTGCTACTTGCAGTTTTGTTAATGCGGCTGCACTTTTCCATGCAGCAGCATCAATTGTTTTCTTTGGGGCTTTGCATGTTAATGGATTAGTGGTAGCCACTAAGGGGAACAATTTGGGTTCTGAGCTCTGGCCTTTGAAGACTTAAATCTGTCTGAGAAACAGGTGGTTCTGCAGATTAGGTGTTCTAAGACTGATCAGAGAGGAGAAGGGGCAACAGTCATGTTGGGGCTAGTTGCTGACCCAATGTTATGCCTAGTTTGTGCCCTTCAGTGTTATATATGTCTAAGGAGGGTTAGGCCTGTGTTCCTTTTTTGCCATGCTGACTTTTCACCCCCTTCAAAGGACTGTCCCTTTGAGGCTTTAGAAAGTTTTGACCTGTAGTGGGTTAAGTCTAACATTCCTTCCATATTGGGGCTGCCTCTATGGCTTTTGCAATGGGCCTGGGTCCACAATCTGTCTAGTGCATTGGGCATGGTAGATTATCAGCTGCAAAGAGCTGTATCAGTCCACTTAAGTTTTGATGGTATTATAACTTACTAACACTACTGTTCTTTGTATTTTCTGTTAGTTCCTAGGTGTTCTTTGGTGAGATAATCCATCTTGATCAGTGGCCAGAGTATGGTTTACTGGCTGGCACACCAGGCCCAAAGTTGCCATTTTGGGGCTCAACTGGGGTTGTGTAACATTTCCACTGTGGCTCGGAAGGAAAGGCTGGTGTAGTGCCTCTTCTATTTGAGGAGTGCACTGGACTTCATTCTCATGTTTTAGTAATGTACCTTGGTGGGTATTACTTGGGCTGGCTGAAGGGAATTGACTTTGCCCATAGGAAGGTAAATACAGAAGTCCATAATGTGCTGGGCAAGGGATTGCACCACTTAATTCTTTGTCCCACTGTAGTGTTTTGATGGCAAGAGTTCTAGCAGGCTGATGATGGAATAGAGTAACATGTTGTTTCTGGGGGAGTTGCAACAGAGGTGAGGACCATGTTGGCCAGGCTGGTGAAGGGAAGAGACCAAGCAGACACTTGTCCTTTGACCACAGCAGGTAGTGGGAGGAGAATATAGGACTTCAGTATACATCTCTGGCACTCTTCTGGTGTAGGGTAGGGCTCTGGAGTTTTGCCTTTAGATCCTGAGACCCAGAGATGGGAAGAAAGCTACCTTTGAAGCAAATCTGGGATTTGTGCTCTCACTTGTAGGGTCCTGTGACTTGGGTGGGAGTACCGTAGATTTACCTTCCAGTTCAGTTGGCTGAGGAGAATCATTTGCTGGAATGGCCTTTAGTCTCTGGTGTTTTGCCCACAGGAAGGCTGAGGAGGTAGTCAAGAAGTGACACCTGCCCTCAGCTGGATCCGTGTCAGGTTGCTCTCCCCTCTTGCTCCATTTTCCAGGCCAACACAACTTAAATAGGCTTTGGATCAAATAAAGTGGCTTTTATTTAACCCAACTTTCTGTGTTTGATCTTCTTGTTCCATGGTTGGTCATCAAAGAGTGGAGGAGAAGACATTCATAGTGTGCATACGATAGGCAGGGAGAAAACAGTAGCCTCAAAAAATTGATCTTAGGAAATTCTGCTCAACAAAGTACACTGAGAAGAATTCTACACCAGCTGTACTTAACTACACTTAAGCCATAATTAAGATATACAGAAATGAGTAACATCTCCTGGACTGACTTTCCCAAACCTGACGTAAATGTCATTCACCCATGCTCGGGTCACCAGAAGAATAGATCACCTTTTGTCCATGCAGCTGATGCCTGGGAAAGTAGATTGAGGAGGAAAATAGGATTGTGGCCATAGTTTCGCAATCATGAGTAAATAGCAATTGTGAATATGGAGCAGTTACCTAGATTTACTCATATGTAACTTTTCCACATTCATGACTGATATTTAGGCCCTTTTCACATCTTACCTCATTCCAGTGCCATCACAAGGGGATCATGCAAGAAGCCTCTTGAGAGAGGCACTCGCATCCCCTCCACTCCCCCTCCACACCAGCTCCGTGCTGGGTGGAAGGAAGTGTGAGGGCTTCCACAGCACAGCTGGGTACTTTCCCAGGCTACGCTGGGGAAAGAAGCGCAATGGCCATGTGTCTGGAGGCTCCACACACAAGATAAGTGTGGGTGGGGCACAGGAGGGATGCGTGATCATGCATCATTTTCGGCAACAAGCCGAAAATGATATAATGTGCGATCGCCACCTACTGGCCTTGGGAGCAGCGCACAATTGTGAGGACATCATGTGGAGCGGTCCTTTCAATCCCACAGCACTCCCGAGGCAATTTCACAACAGGAATGGCATTTAAAAGGGCCTTAGTCATGATTGTGACAGTGTTGCCAAAATCATTACTCCCCCTTCCAACCTACTTTATTAGGCATCAGCTGCATGGGGAAGAGGTCAATCTGCCAGTGGTTGGAGCATGGGTGAACAACTCTTCCACCAGATGGGGAAGGGTAGGAGAAGTTACTCAATTAAGTATCCTACATAGCTGATGTAGCATACTGGCTACTATTCATATTCAGGAGAAAGTGATTTCTTAATTATACAACTGTATACAGCAGCATCAACAGTTATCTATCAATCTGCTCTTCCCAATGTTATTCCTCATTTGAACTAACTAAAGTCCCAATTTTTCCTGCTCTGTTGTAGTCCTGGGGCTTGCAGTTTAGGGAGTGGCTTCAAAGACTTCTCCCTAAACTGCAAACCCCAGGATTCCATAGGATGTTGAAAGGGGAATAATAGCACCATAAAAAGGCTAGTGCAGAAATGGCCTTGGATTTATGAGACAAGTGTGCTTATTTGAGCTTATGTACACATTGAATGAGGATATGCATAACAGTATATTGAAAATACAGGAAAAATTATGGAATTCTGAAGCAACCACGTTTCTCCCTAGTTACTGTGCACTTCCCTAGCTACCATAGGTTCTATGCCCTTGGAAACCTGAGTCAGGTTATCCTATTCATCTTCACAGACAGGGACGTGCTTTCTTTTAGTTATTTACACATCAGTGTTCATGGATTTCCAGTTCTTAGTATTAGATTTACTCCTTAACAGCTTTGCTCAAAACAGCCAAAAGTTTGTTTTGACACACAACCAACACCTGCAACTCACAGCTGTCTCTTGCTGGAGGAGTCTGAATAAGGCTCTGCGAATCAGCAGAGATAAAGCCATACCTTTTTCTGTAGTACCTGCAGAAGAAAAATGAAACAATGGTTGGCAAATCTGAGTCCCACTGACACACCAGCTTCATAGCCAGAGGCACTCAGATGAAATCTAAACAAGGAAATCTCCGGACCATTTTATGGAGTTTGCTTTTTTATTCCTACTTAGACTCTTCATTTTTTTTCATGGTGAGAATAAAATACCAAGATTGTATGAAACAATATATCCAGGTTTTGCTTTAGAAAAAAAAACAGAGAAAGAGAGAGATTAAACACACCAAAGGCTCTGATAAAGCAGCAGAGACCCACTCAGGCCGTAAGTCCATGTTTGCTCAAACTGAGACACAGCCTTAGAGAAAAATACGACATCTGGCAAGGAAGCTAGCTTTACTTTTTTGCCAATACCTGCTGTTTTGTCAATTGAGATGGGAAGAACTAAAGCAGGTAGGAATAACTACCTCCAGGAAAGAACAGGTAAACTCTATAAGAAACAGAAAAACTTTCAGACAACTTTTAGAAAAGATCCAAATCTTGTCTGAGTCAGTCCAATAGAAAGATGAATCATCCACATTGAAGAATTTGAACTACCAAGTGTTTATTGATATTTCCCTATGTTTCCTTTCAGTGACTGGATGGCACTGAAAAAAAAAAAAAAAAAAGCCAAAAGGCACAGACCATTTCCGCACTAGCCTGTTATAGCGCGATGATTCCACTTTCAACATCCTCTGGAATCCTGGGGTTTGCAGTTTCGGAAGGGGCCATCCAGAGGATGTTGAAAGTGGAATCATCGCGCTATAACAGGCTAGTGCGGAAATGGCCACAGACACCTACTTCTCCTACACATACTCAACTAAACTTAACATGTGGAGCAAAGGCATATTAAACTAGGATTCTTCCACACTAAATGTTGAAGACTGAAGTGGTTCTTTACTTATTTGTTATGGATTACACAAAATAGACATATGTCTGAACATTGTGACTTGGTGACCTAAAACATGTATTTTACAGAGCCTGGTTGCCATTTGCCTTGTATATTTCTGCCTTATCTACTATAGGTCCCATCAAAGCTTCTCAGTCTTTAAAAAAAATATCTCTGATTTTTCTCTTATCAATGTTGTTAATTTGTCCATTTGGGATAAATCTATAAATAGTGTCACAGTGATTTTCACTGGTCTCCACACTCTGGGGCCAATGACATGCATGTGACATAACCCCTTTTTACAAAAGAGATAACCTGCATGTCACCATTGTGACCTGGAAGTTCCTTTCAGATTATTCTCTGAGGACTTTTAAATTTAGTGAGATCAAATTTGCACCTCTTGTCCACATACAATGGAAATCACTCAGAAAAAAAAATGTTTCATCTACTCTATGCTCTGTGATGCAGGATCTCAGCCAGTGTAGGGAAGTCCACTTTTTTAGACACAAAATTCTTAGTAAACGTTTTCTAGTTTGAGTTACTATATATCCATGCAGTGCCCTTGTTTTACATGGTTGCTACTGCTTCAGCACCTTTTCCCCCATGGGTGATTCTCCTCCTCACATCTATGTGTATTAGTTACATGGATATCCCACCCAAATAAGGAGCATGTCACAAATTGGGTAATATCTCAGCAGTGCTAGCCAATTCTATTTATTGTTTGATAATGTTGCAGTAGGCAAGTGAAAACAGGCTAAGGCAAAGGCAATGCAAATGAATAAGCAAGTAACTTATTTTATTAGTGCTCAAAAACATTGAAAGGAGTGACCCACACTTCCCAAACCTTTTGCAGAGTACAGTCAACAGTATTATCTCAGGTCTAATTATCAGACAGTATACCCAGGACAACTTAACTCACCTTTCTTAGAGGTCTTTAATAGGAGAACAGATTTGCAGCATTTAGGGACTGTTGTGTCCAAAGAATCCTACCATTCATGGTTTTCTTCTAATTTATCTTTGAAGTCCTCCCCATTCACTTTTAAAAACATTTCCCCTCATCAAAAGATATACCTATCAGCTTCAAGAGATGCATGGTGAGTTGTAAAAAGTTACACAGCTCAGAGCCACTATTCAAATAATTTGTTCAAGTTCCCCACTGGCTAATTTTGAAGCAGCAGTGATCAATTGGAATTGAACTCCCAGTGCCATGTCAGAAGAAAATGATTTACATTCTCCCTAAAGAAATCACAGATGTTATTGGAACTTAATTGATATCCTGAGTTTTCATTTGGAGAACTGCGTATCTTCATCTTTTGAAGAAAGAATTTTATTTGGAAAACTTGGCCAAACGTCAAGATGAAATCCAGAAGTCAGTTCATCAGAAATATCACAACATAAACCAGTTTAATTTTATTGACTATTCAGGGACTAAACATGCTTATATACAAATATACTCATTTAAATCAGCTTCTACATTTTTGTTGATGAGTATTTTTTTGGGAACGGCAAAATTCAGGAAACTGCAACAAAATTCAAAATCCACATCAAAGTGATATTTTTTTATTAGGCCAACCAAAAGGCTCCAAATATAAAATACACTAGCTTTCAAAGCTTACTGAGATCTTCCTTAGACAAGGATCTTAAAATCATACACAAGAAAAAAATGTTTATGGTTTGGCATGATGGGCCTGCATCTTGTTTGACAAGTTTAAGTTAGTTTTTGGAGTAGTCTCATGGGAAGGTTGATGCAGGTAAGGCTACACTGCTGCTTTCTCTATAATTCACAAAATCATCTTTTTCTGACTTCATGTATTTGTGATTTAAGCAATAAAGGAATTGCACCTTTATTTTTCAATTTTTTAACCAAATTTAGAATATTGCCACTACTGATGAATTCTACTTTTGAAGGAAAAGACTCTCAAGTCAGGACTTATGACCTGCATTTCTTAAAAAAAATTAAAATCCTACAAATTCCACAGCCTGCTGCTGAATGCCTAGTTGATGAATACAAAAAGGGCAACAAGCTAGGACTTGATTGTGGATATACAGGCCAACCTGACTTGTCTTACTGAGATGACTGCCAGGGACAGATTCTGCTTGTGTAACACCCATTCCATTGCTCAACTATGTATTCCTGTCTGGGTTGGTATGAAATCCCCTTAACTTGTTGAGCTGTCAATAGCCATGCTGAGGCTGCTCCACGAGGAGCACCAGCATCTGATGTCCTTTCTGACAACCATGGGTCTGTCTCAAAATAGTGCATGGTCCCACTTACATTTCAAGCCATACTCTTGAGCCAGGATTCTGTGCTGAATCAGATGCCAGTCACCTGGATGTAGAGGGACTTTTCCCTTCCTGTCAGAGTTCAATTTCAATTGAACTTTGAGACTTGTCAGCAGGGGGTAATGGTAGTTAAGATGAGGCTGAAAGCTCCTGATGGCTTTTGGAGAGTTTCTTTTCACCTTCCCATTGAAAATGCAGTTGATATTGCAAAGTGCTGGTTATAATTTATTAAGCTCTCTAAAGTTTAGATCCAAACTAACTGATAGTATCTCCCTATATAAGCCTGCCTGAGGTTTTAAATCATCAAGAGAAATCTTTATTTTGGTCTCACTACTTTCCCAGGCAGATTTGGTGATAAAGTGAGAAAGGGACTTCTCCAAGGCTGCCCCAAGACTATGGAACTCTCTCTCTCAGGGAACTCAACTCTCCTTCTGATGACAGGCAGTGACCTTTTTAAATTCTTATTTCAAGAAGTGTTTGACCATTAGCCGGCTGCTACGAAAGAGTCTTGTAAAGGGGGCATTGGAGTATACTTTTATTCTCATTTTTAAGTACATTAAAACTTTTCCAATGTTGTGCTATTATAATGATAATTTAAGCACTTTTTGAAATCAATATTTATGATGCATTTTTAGATATATTCTCATTTAATCGGTAGTGTAAGTCACATTGGATCCTGCATTGGAAAAAGTTTGTTGAAATAGGGCTTTATTACATGAGGCAGGGAAATTGCAATTACATCAGGTTAATAGCACTTGCAGTTGGGACTTATCACATGCTGTTTGTTGTACCTCTTATCTCATGGGAGACCATTTGTCAATGATGTCCTTTCCCACTTCTGTGGTACTATGATTTCCTGTGTGAAAGTTAAAGTGTGCCTCTATGCTGATTTTGGGTGGTCAGGTATTCAGTTAGTGTGCTGTGAGTGGGGAAATGTCAGTCCACCTCCAATGATCAGGGACAAGGAGAAGGGGTGGAAATTTCAACTTGTTTTCCTTTAAATTGGCAAGGTAACAGAGAAATTTTTAAACTTTGTTTTCTCCACAGAAAAACAAAATCCATTGCCAAATGACGCCCCCACCAAAAAAACAAACAAAGAAGTGCTGCTTGTCAGAGAAGCCAAAATTTTGTTCCCTGCCTCCTCCCACTGAAACTCCTTTTCTATGCCTTTTCTAGAGTCTCTTTCTGGAACTTTCCACATTACATTGTATGCATGTATGTATGTATGTAGTATGCAGCAATGTAGCAGGTGCCTCTACTTTGATGGCTGTGTAGTAAACTATACACTGCTTGTTGCCTTCACCTCTTCAAGTGCTGAGATGGTAATCCTGTGGCTACTCTGTTGGACTGCAGCTCTAGCCACCAGCCAGTTGTAAGGACAATTAGAACTTGCAATTCAGCAAACATCTTGAGGCTGAGTGATTCCCACCCCATTCCAGGAACAAAGAAAGAGAAGGATTTGGGATTCTCTGGGAGAGAGAAATAGTGGTAACCTAGGGCCGTTCCACACTATACTGTTAAAGTGCTATTATTGCACTTTCAACATCCTGTGGAATTCTGGGGTTTGTCGTTTAGGGAGGCCCAAGAGCTCTCTGGCTGAGAATTCTAAAGGCCCCTCCCTAAACTGCAAATCCCAGGA
The DNA here is from genome assembly GCA_948474755.1 of Ctenosaura bakeri. Taxonomy (NCBI): domain Eukaryota; kingdom Metazoa; phylum Chordata; class Lepidosauria; order Squamata; family Iguanidae; genus Ctenosaura; species Ctenosaura bakeri. The sequence goes on along the minus strand of CAOLHI010002645.1, from coordinate 164,380 downwards.
TTCCACAGAATATTGAAAATGGAATAATAACACTCCAAGTTTAACAGTGTAGTGTGGAAATGGCCTTACTCTCACAAACACAGACACTTACACATAAAAAGTTGAAAAGAGTCTTACAGCTTTTTTTAAAAAAAAATTACTGAATTAACCCATTAATTCTTGCTTTCTTCTAAATTCAGACTTAACTAATTGCTGGCAGATGAAAGCCAGCATTGAGGTAGAGCAGACATCAGTAGCTGCTGGCTGGCTGCTATCCCAATCAGAAAGCCCCACCCCACCCCCGGGGAAAAAAGTCTTTTTAAACATAAGACTGTTTTCATCTATATTTTTGTAGGGGGTATGAATCTGTGTTTGTCTGTGTGCATGTGTGCCAAAATAGGAAAAAGGGCAGGGATAATATCTTAGAGGAGGCAATAGGTGGGAAGTCCCAAATGCTGTGTGTGATAAGCTTTTAGCAAAATGGATGCTGTAATCCAAGAATGGTTCTGAAGGTACAGAAGGGAAGAGAGCAATCCTGATTGACTAGTGTTTTCAGAAACAACACTATTGCAGCAGGAGAAGGGCCTGGTGTGATAAAGCCCATAAAGAAAGAAGAGAGGGAGGGCAGGCTACCAGGCCCTGATATATGGGAATCCCAATCTAGTGTCAGGCAGCAGATGATGTAGAAGGCTTGCACCTAAGTCCCCAGGTTGCTGTGACCACCCAGGCCATTTCCACATGAGACTGTTATAGTGCCATTACTCCATTTTCAACATCCTATGGAATCCTGGGGTTTGCAGTTTAGGGAGGGGCCTTTGAGGAAATGGCCCCAGAGTAGACAATTTATGTTAAATGGACAAAGAATCTGTGTGTGTGTGTGTGTGTGTGTGCATGTATTTTAATTTGTTTTAATGACATGCAAGCTGTTGTGGGGGTTCACATGGGAATAGATATGGGCAAGAAATTACACAAACAGGGGCGTAAATGCTATGTATGTGTGTTTAAAATATACATTAAATGTATTATGTATTAACATACAGCAATGTAAAATCTTAGCTGTCAATTTTAGCTGTCCCTGAAGTTGTTAGAAACCCACTTTCTAATTCAACACAGCTTTTATTTTTCTTTCAAATTTTACATCAGAAATATTTCTACAGTGATAAAGATCTATACAAATGCAGCATGAAAGCACTCATTTTGCTATTATTAGGAAAACACATAATGATGGCTAATTACTTCCATGAAAATAGGCACATACCTAATTAGTTACCTTTATCTTAATTTGCACCTGGGAATATTATTGTGAAAGGAGTACATCATGCACAATTTAGCTTCTGAAAGCATGCACTTAAAATGGGAAAAAGTAAGCGCAATGACGCACATGGGTGCTGCCCACTTTTCCATGAATCATGACTACAGTCTGTAATTGGTGTTGCTTGCTTTCTTTAAAAAATGATCTGATCAACTTGACCTTTAGAGAGAGAGAGGGAAGAGCGTTTGAAAAATATTACACTGCAGATTTTTAGGGAAGTGTTTTTAGTTAAATATAAAAATATGAGAAATAGATTGAGGAAGTTCTGCATCAAGCACTTTGATAAAAGAGAGCAGAGGAAAGTGTACCCAGAAAACATATTAGCATTTTCTGCAAGCATAAATGATCTGAAGGCCAAATCATGAAGAAGACTGATGGAAAAATGCAGGGACTCCCTTCTAGAGGTGTTGACCTTGGTCTACTGGGAAGAGGAACAAAGAGCTTGATTTGTTCTATTCATATTACACTGCCTTGACAGATGATCTATGGATCAATAAGAACCATATCTTTAGAGAGAGTCATATGACCTGCCACAATCCCAAGATAAATTCATGCAGCAGAGAAAAGGGACTTGGGTTAAGAGAAGGTCAAGCCTTTGCTAGAAAAAAGATGTTTCAGCACATGACATTTACTGCAAGGGTCTATGCAATAAAAACACAGAATGATTCCAAATGGGACAGGAAAATAGAGAGACTACTTGACATCTTGCTGTAACTTAGTCCAGCATTTCAAAGTGTGGCCTTGAATGGATAGGGTCATGGCTAATGATTCAAGGGAGGCAGTAGAAGTGCTAAACTACTTCTGGAACATGTTAATGGAATGAATAGGGACCAGTAACTTGAAACTCAGCCCTGAAAAGATGAAGGTGCTACTTTGAAATGGCTCATCTGTCTAGCCTGATAGAGTCCAATATTTCCCACTGCATTCCAGCTAAGGGGGAGATTCTCAGTTTGAGGATATTCCCAGACTCACTAGATGCCACTGCAGGTGAAAATGGCTTCTGTAGCAAGGAATGCCTTCTATTACTTTTGCTTTGTATGCCAGCTCCTTTCCTTTCTGGGTAAAGCTGGCTCAGCCTTAGTTATTCATATTATTGTGAGCACCACGTTACATTACTACATGCTGCATAGCAGGGATGTTGTGTGTATGGATGGGGAGTGTTGCCCTGAAGATGGTACAGAAACTAAACTTGGATCAGAATACAGCTGCAAAGTTTGGTACTGGGCTAGGTACTGAGAAGGTGCTTCCTCTGTGTTTAATGTGTGTGTATGTGTGTGTGTGTACATTAACCCTGACTTAAGTCAATGTCCTATTAAAGCACATTACTCTTTGGCACTGGGATACCTGACAGATTCCCATATCTGTATGAACCCAACCAGTAGTGGCACCTGATGTCTCCAATACAAATTCGTGTGTGTGTGTGTGTGTGTTTGAATCCTGTTTTTACTCTGAACTTTGAAAGAGCTATCTCATGTGCTGGATCCCATCCCCAAAATAGGTTTAGCACAGTGAACAGCTCATTTAAGGTTCAGACACAGAGTGAATTCAATACCACACTGACAATGGATCTACTAGCCACCACTGCCAGACATCAATGGAAGTCATTGTGGGGGTGCATTGACTGTGATTTAGAAAGTAGAAACAGTGAGTGGACTCATCTCTAGCTAAGCAAACTGACAACTGCTCTCAACTATTCATAGGTAAAACTTAAAAAAAAATATGGAAGAAAAGAAAACAAAGCATGTGGGTTATCAGTACATATATCTCATATAATTTAACCCATAGGAGCTCCAGTCAGCCCCCTCCCTGCTCTTTCTGCTCACAAGAAAAGTGCTTTTTATTTAGGAAGCTTTTGGTTCTTAAATCATGTGACAGGTGGGTCTTTGAAACTGCTGGTCTTTGGTTTTATCTTTTTGAATTATGATTTAAATCTGTTTTACACGGTTTCTGGCCATGTATTTTTTAAAATAGATTTGTTTAATTGTTTTATAAGTTCTGTAAAAACATGATTTTAGCTGAATTTTTTTTTTTTTACATTATTGTAAGACACTTTGAGTTCACACTGAGAGAAAGGTGAACTATAAATTAAACAAGCAAACAAACAAATCCCTTAAAATCATTAGACAAAATTCCCAAGAAGATATTCTTCATTATATTTGGTGAAAATTGGTAGGGTAATATTTTCATATGCTGGTGACACCCAACTCTATCTCTCCTTTCTATTTGATTCCAAGGAACGTGTCTTGGTCCTGAACTAATGTTTGCCACCAGTAATGGACTAGATGAGGGCAAATAAACTTAAGCTTAATCCAGACCAGATAGAGGTGCTCCTGGTCAGTAAAAAGGCAGATCAGGGAATAGGGACTTTACCTGTGCTAGATAGGGTTACAATCCCCCTAGAATCTCAGGCTTGCAGTCTTAGTGTTCTCCTGGATTCAACTCTGAACCTGGATGCTCTGGTTTCAGCAGTGGCCAGGGGTGCATTTGCACAGTTAAAACTTGTGTGCCAGTTGTGCCTGTTCCTTGAGATGTCCGATCTGGCTTCAGTGACACAAGCCTTGATTATACTTCATTTGGACTACTGCAACATGCTCTACATGGAACTACCTTTGAAAAATGTTTAGAAACTTCAGCGGGTTCAAAACACAGCAGCCAGAATGCTGAACAGGGCCAGTTACAGGGAGCACATAACTCCCTTGTTAACACAGCTTCACTGGCTACCTGTTTGTTTCCAGGCACAATTCAAAGTACATGTTATGACCTATAAAACTCTATACAGCTTAGGTCAAAGCTGTCTAAAAGACCATATCTCCCTGTACGAACCAGCTAGAGCCCTAAGATCTGCTAGAGAAAGCTTTCTCTTGGTCCCACCATCATCCCAGGCTTACCTGGTAAGGACATGGAAGAGAGCCTTCTCAGTGGCTGCTCCCACCCTGTGGAACTCCCTTCCACAGGAGGCTAGGTGAGTCCCCTCTCTGCTCTCCTTTCACTGATGGGTGAAAACATTTCTTTTTAAACAGAGTTCTATGTAAGTTTGGGAGCTTTATTTGTCAACTTCTTTTAAAGTGAATATTATGTTAGGTTTTTTATCATTATATATGCTTTTAATGTGTTTAATTCTTTTAAATGTTTTAATATTTTAATTTATTGTTGGAAGCTGCCTTGGGTCCCATTCTGGGAAAAAGACAGCATACAAATATAATAAACAAGCTAACAAATAATATTTCTTTTAATCTACATGTGTGAAATATGTATGTGGAATGTTTCGGGGTTGTATTTGTGCAGACTGGAGTTAGTCTAGTACATATAAGAAATAGATTAGAAAATATCAACATAAAACTAGTATAGACAAGGCAAAGAAATAAAACAAGTTTTTCTTCAGGGAAAGATGTTATTTTTTTTCTTTCCATATTATTTGTCTGCTCTCCAAGTCCTGTGCTACTGCTCGATCGCAATTTTCAGGTGACTTGGGGCTGTAGAAGGCAATGTCTCTAGAATACCAGCTCTGGCAGGTTCTACCCAATCGTTAAGGTTTTGAGTACAATCGCAAGAGCAGATGAGCTGTCAGGGAATCCACTGAATCCAAAAACTATGAACCCAACAATATAACACACCTGTGAGCTATGTCAGGGGAAGTGCTATTTTATTCTTTTCAGGCAGATATGTGTTGTTTGCTTCTCAATATGAAGGGGAAGTAGAGAAGTTTTTCTTTTCTGCTTATTTTGAATGTATTTGAGCCTAGCTGTAGTACCCAATATTGCCTGGATTGTTCAGTGTCAACTAGTGTGGAAGATGGGTATTCATCTGTTTGGATAATCAGATGTTCCTCACATTTCACATAACCTCAAACAGAGACTGCCCTAAAGAAAATGTGATTCTCCTGATTGACCACCAGACACATTAGACTGTGTGAATGAAAAAATTATTTGGATGTACTGCCCAGAGCCCACTCAAAGTGAATTCTGTGTATACCACATAGAAGGGATTGAATGGGAATCTATCAATTTCCTGACTGGGTTCAGGCTTCTGATCCTTTGATAAACTTACACAAGGAGAAAAAGGACATGTCAGACACTGTGGTCATTTCTGCACTACACTGTTATAGTGCTATTATTCCACTTTCAACATCCTGTGGAATTCTGGAGTTTGCAGTTTACTGAGGCCAAAGAGCTCTCTGGCTGAGAATTCTTCTTTTTTTTTTTTAGATAAATTTTTATTAAAATTTTCAATGAAAAAACAATAAAAAATCCCCCTCCCCGCTTCCAACATCAGTTTTCCCAGTTGAATCTGAGTTGAACATTCCGTTCCATAGAGGCATTCAGTTCCATACATTATCTCTTTTTACAACAATCATAAACTATTACTTTTAGCTTATATTTAAGTATTTACATTTTATCTTTTTTCATCTCATTTTGTCTTCCTCCTTTCTCGCAGCCTTCTTTCTTTTCCCCTATTTTATTCTTTTGTCCAGTTCAGTACCTCTCGCCGTTCTCTTTCAAAGCCTTGACTGGCTTATTTTTAAGTGAAAAAGTTAACTTTTCTGTCACTACCATATCCGGGACTTTAAATATCCATTCTCTTATATCAATATATTTTCCTTCTTTCCAGTGTTGAGCATAAGTCAATCTTGCTGCAGTTATTATATATAACAATGTCTTTTGGTGAGATCTTATTTCTCTTTGTTGCCCTAACATATTCAGCAAATAAAGTTCTGTCTTCATTTAAAGTTAAAACCATACATTCTTTGAATTTCATCATGTATTTCTTTCTCTGGATGAGAATTCTAAATGCCCCTCCCTAAACTGCAAATCCCAGGATTTCACAGGATGTTGAAAGTGGAATAATAGCATTATAACAGCGTAGTGCAGAAATGGCCTTTGTTTGGCTCCCAACACAATACAAACTACACAGTTTTTGAAAACTATGCAAAGGTCTGAGAAACTATGCAGCTTTGCTGTAAGAACCTATGCTCACAATCTTTACATATACTGACTTTGCCAGTTTGGGTATAGTGTAAACTAGATGTTACATGGAAGGAAAAGAAACTCAGGCTGATAAAAGCTGGAGCCTTTGCCAGTTTGAATATTCCGTAGTATTGTGTAGTTTCTGTGCCAAAAGCTGCACAGTTTCTGGAAAACTGTCTAATTATCTGGGTAAGCTGCACAACACTCAGAGATATACAGTTTCAAACCATTTTGGGAGGAAATTCCTGATACCCTGAAACTATAAGATGAAAAACTGTTTCATTGTTCTTTACATCCATCAAGAATTGGTTTTAACCATCCCTCCCACATAGCCTTCAAAAGCCCTAAACCACCCAATGAAGCAGCACAGAGGTAACACAGGAATGAAGATAGCGTATATAAAATTATATTTAAATCCATTTCAACAAAAGTTAACCCAAGGCATAAAACTATAAAGACAGGGAAAAAAATTGCAATCAAACCAAAATGAATTCACAATGGTAAATTTAATGCAAAATGAAATTTGCAGGAGAGTTGAAAGAGCATATCTTCACTCCCAGAAGAAGTAAAAATAACATATTTATAAACATTTAGGATTAAACTAAACATGGACTGGGCAGAGACAAAACAGTATTTTCCAGTGTCCCAAAGCAGCCAATGAGGCATAGTGTATTTTTTCAGTGTTTTTGACTCTACAGTTAGCAACAGCTACAGGCGCTGTAGGCCAGATCTAAGAGGAAAGAACTAGCAAAACTACCTCTATAATTTCTTGCCTGAAAATACCCCTATGAAATATATGGGGTCACCAGAAGTCAACAGCAGACTTGAAAGCACATATATGCACACAGATAGTATTGGCTTGCATAGAGAGTTGGTCAAAAGAAGGTTCTCTCCTTTGCATAAACATACACCTGCTTTTTGAACAATTACTAAAATGTGTTGCCATTTCCAAAGAAACATAGATTCTAACATTTTCTGTGCCACTATGAGAAAGCATGAGTTGAGAAGAAAAGTAAAACCTGCACAGAAATTCCTTAATCACTCCTTACAAGCCACATCCAAAAGCTCTTTATGTGGCTAAGTGGTAGAAAATCTGGTTCTGTTCGAGCCCCTCAATCATGAATGGTAGTACAGTAAGAACAAATAAATGTTCTCTGTTCAGCTGGAAATACAAACTCAGTGCCTTATTGTTGTTGTTGTTATCACTATTATTATTACTGCTACTGCTACTACTACTACTACTAACTTATCTGTCTCTCCCCATGGATCAAGGTAGACAACAACAGCAGATCAATACATAACATTAGTTAAAAACAGAAAATCAGTTAAAAAAACAACAGGTAAAATATATAACTTCAATTTAAAGAACAAATAATACAAATATCTATTAAAATTCACAATTTGGATCTGCCAGAAGAAACTGAGTTTTAGTGCTGTTTTAATTTCAAACAGTGTATTCAGCTGTCAAATCCCTTCTGGCAGGTCATTCCACAGTCTTGGGGCAGCTGAAGAAAAAGTCTTCTGGATGACTGTTGCCAGTCCAGTCCTGGCCTATTGAAGTAAATGTCTCCCAGAGGACCCGAGTGTTTGGAGTGAATTATATGAGAGGAGCTGACTCCATAGGTAATCTGGACTGATGCCATGTTGGACTTTAAAGGTAATAACCAACCCTTCGTATTTTGCCCAAAAACTATTTGGCAGCCAGTGGAGTGACTTTAACATTGGAGTGATATGCTTACTCCTAGACCAGTACCGGTAACCAAATTGGCTGTTGTGTTTTGAACCAATTAAATTCTCCAAACTTGGTACAAAGGTAGGCCAATGTACAGTACATTGCAAAAGTCCAGCCTTGAGGTTGCCAGCAGGTGCACTACAATTTTAGGTCTTCTAGATCTAGGAAGGGGCACAGCTTGTGTAACCCCCAAAGCTGATAGTAAACAATCCTTGTTCTTGCATCTATCTGATGTTACCAGGCTGTACACCTTCACTCCATTATATGGTTTAATTGGCAAATATTAATTGGCATAAAATATAAATTATATCCTGCTATGACTGGGAATCTTGCTGGAAAAGAGGAACAGTCTGCATATATGTGTTGTAAAATTAGGTCAGATTGGGATCTCAGGGTGTGGCTAGGTCACAGTCAGGGAAACTCTGGAGATAATGGACTTGCTGATGTCCCTCAAAAACTTGACCTTTAGAAACAATAGCACTTGAAACAGCTTCCACAGAGTGACTGATTGTCTTCCACTCTCTCCATTTGTCCACAGAAATTCTCCTTTTGTCCCACAAATAAAGAGCTATCATGATTCCCATCAGTCACCTAATGCTAAGGCCATTAGCTTGTTCTGTCACCTAATGCTAAAACCATTAGCTTGTTCTTAATCTGTCCACTCTGTGGACTCTATTGTCTACTCTGACAGAGAGCTATTAACACCTTCCTCCTCAGGCTAGAAAAAGTATATTTAAATCCTGGTTCCAAGCCAGATACTCCTAGTACCATAATACTTTAGCATACTTGCCATCACTCTACTACTACAATTCCCATTTGGTACTACCCTTGGATCTCTGGTCTAAGCCACATCATTTCATCTCATCACTTCTGGACAGGTAAATATCATCTATGTCACCCTAATTCTAACTATCCAAGCTTTTCCTCCCGTCTCCTTCAGCTAGCCTGGCGTTATTGTGTTACTGCTTGGATCTTGTGTGAAGTGATTGTTAATTCCCCCCAATAAAAACACCAGCTGGAGATTCTTTGAATTCTTTGAATCTCCAGCTGGTGTTCTTGCATTAGTACCAGTATGAACAGGTGTAAAAGATCTTGCTAGTTTAACCTCCTCTCGCAGGCTTCCCAACTGAGCTAATATTCCCCACTGCTTCACAGAGGCACTGGCATCATGGGTGGACCCCTGAGTCACCCACATTTTGAGGTAACACTGAGCTGTCATTTGGAGCAACAGATCCAGAGGCACTCCCAGGTTGTGAATGCTGTCTTTCAGGGGAAGTGTAATGCCATCCAAGACTGGTTGACACACTTCCAAACCCAGGTTAGGACCCTTGGCAATAAGCATTTTTGGACTCAGTTTCAGTTTATTTTTCCTCATCTAGCCCACTACCTCTTCCAGGCATTCATTCAGAGGAGGTATGCTATCCTTAGCTGAAACATTGAAGGCATAGAGAAATATATTTGGGTATCATTAACATAATAATACCACCCACCCCCATGCCTCTGGATGATCTCTCCCAGCGGTTTCATGTAGATGTTGAATAGCACTGGGGAAAGACGGCTCATTGTTGTATGCCATATAGCAGTTCCTTTTTCAAGGAACAGTTATCCCATGCACCACCAGGAATCTACCTGAGAGATAGGACCAAAACCACTGGCACACAGTGCCTCTGATTCCCAAACTCCCCAGGCATTACAGAACAATATCATGGTCAATGGTATCAAATGCCACTAAGAGGTCCAAAATCAGGGACACACTCCCCCTTGTCAGCACTCAGACAGAAATCATCCACTAAGGTGACCGTAGGGGTCTCAACTCTGTATCCTGCTCAGAAGCTGGTCTGAAATGGGACTAGATAATTTGTATCATCCAAGACTTCCTGAAGTTGGGAACAACTGTCTTCTCAATCACCTCACCCAAAAGAAGGAAGATTTGATACTAGTCTATAGCTGTTTAAGTCCAGAGGGTCCAAGGAGAACCTACCACCAAGTAATCATACTGCCTCTTCATTTAAACAAGATGGAAAATTTCCCTGCCTGAGAGATGCATTAATAATATGTTGTAATTGAGATGTAATTGTATCTCCTCCCTGGATGACCATCCAAGAAAGACAGTGATCAAGAGAAGAAATTGTCTTCTTTATTTGACCCATCAGTTTGTCCACATTTGTGGCACTCACCAACTGAACTGATCCAGTGTAATCCTGCTCAGAGATGTGCTGGACACCCCATTATCAATTTCTGTTACAGTGACAGCGTCTAAGCTGGTTCTTATCCAAGAGATTTCATCTGTGATCATTAAAAGCATCACAGTGAACCACTGAAGAGTCTAGAATAGGATTTAGTGGAGAGGGTGCCCAAGTCAATCCTTTCACCATCCTCAATAGTTCAGCTGGACATGAACGCAGAGATGCAATATGTGTAGAGAAGAATATTTTCTTTGCTGCACTTATTGCCACCTATAAGAACAAAGATGTTCTCTATACTGTGTCTTGTCAAATAAAAGCCAAGTTTTTCTGCCATCTGTGATCCAGTTGCTGTCCTTCCTGTTTCAGCTCTCTAAGGTCCTCTGTATACTAAGAGGTCCAATTGACACAACTCTAAAAACCACTAAACAATGGTTCTTATTTAGTACATGCCAGGTTTATTAAACTGAGTAGTTTTCTAGTCCAGCATAATCTTACTCACATTAAGCTGATGCCTTATAGCCAACTGGAGAGTTCCCACTCTCATAGCTGCCACTCTCACTGCCAACTGGCTTATCAGTATTATAAAAATACATGAAATCTACATATAGATAGAATTCTCTGATAATGCACTGATGAGGTTACAACATACAACAGTACAACATACAGTGCAACACATCCTCAGACACAATTAACACAGTCAACTTGTGATATGCTGAGAACCCACAAGATATTGATGCATCAGACTCTTTGAGAGTCTTAGGTTATGCAGCTATTTATAATAAGTTGACCTTAAAATCTCTGTTTCATGGTCACCCAATCTGCTTTGAACTAAGGGCATGACTTGACCTTTCCCCATGGCTGCCAGAAGATCCACCTAAATAAGTCCTCAGTTACTCTTATTTGCCAAAATCTTTATAATTACTATTCTGACTCACTCTAATGGTTAGATTTATTTACTATCATTCCATGCAGCCTTTATTATAAAACAGATTCTTTCAGGTGGTGTTTTATAACTCAGAAAAGGCAGTTTAGATGAGTCAACTTGTTATATTTGAGGGTGGAAGTGTTATTGCTAATGTTTTAGAAAGACATGGCAGTTTTTCTCTTCCATTGTTCTGTGGACTTCTGCACCGTTCTTCCTGTTTCTTGCTGGTTGCAAACCAGAGAAGGGATATCCAAACAATAACCATGAAGTACATGTCAAAGTACATTGACCAGAGGTGCCTTTTCACTTTCTCTTTCAGGGACAAGATGCATTTGTGCATGCATCTGTTAAGGGATGAGAGAAGATACTAATTCTACAATAGCACTGGTCACCATATAATTATGGTGGATGACAGTGTTCCATGTCATCATCTCATAAAAAAGAATTTATGGTCATTGGGTGCCTTCAAGTCATTTCTGACTTTTGGGGACCCTAAGGTGAACCCTTCATGGGGTTCCTGCTTTACTCTGAGGCTAAGAGAGGAAGATTTGCTAAAAGTCATCCAGTGGGTTTCCTGGCCAATTCAAACCCTGGTCTCCCAGTGCCCTAGTCCAACACTCAAACTTCTACATGACACTGACTCTCCTATATAAAAGAATGCTAGATACTATATCCCCAACTTTTGGGAAATCTTCAATATCCATGATAATGGATATTGCTGTTGTTCATCTGATATGCTGTTGTTCACCTGTGTGCTTTTTTAAAACAGCCAGAGGCATTGTTGATATGTGTCGTGTCTGTAGGTGGAGTGATGTGTTTACATAAGAGGAAGGGTGGTGAACCATAGAAGGAAGATGGGAAAGTGGAGCTATCATGGGATATTTGGTGCTTCCAAACTGTCCCCCAGTTCAGGTGGCCTGGATAGCCTTTGTCACAGGTGTTTGGGCTGAAAATGCTATTGGAGAATGCCAGGTTAGTGACTAGAAAAACAGTAGTCATCAATCCTGTATGAGAATTCCAATTTGGCCTGTATTATAGAGAAATCCATGTATGAAGATTAATTCCTCCCTTCTCTGCCCTTCTGGATTCTCTGAGAAGGAAAAGGTGAAATCTGGGAGAGGGAGCTGACCTTGCATTGGTCTGTAGTGATTTCAACACCCTATGCAGATGCTTGATCCCACAGTCTGCTGGGTGTATGTATTTGAATATCAGGGTATGAATCAAATTAAAGATTCTATTGGTGTACCACCCACTCTATTGCACAACACTCCTCCTTCCCGAGTTAGCAAAGTTTTTTTCTTGCAAGTGGTGTTCAGCTTCCTTGTTGCTGAGACCATCCTTTTCAGATTGGCTCAGGACTTCATGTCTTTCAGGAATGTGATTTGTCTGTCTCAACTGGTACCTGGATCAAACTTATCTGGCATGCCACACTTTGGACTTAGTTTTCTATGTCAGGAACAATGATGATGACTTTTGTACTTCTGTTGTCATGGGCAGATAACTGTCTTGGAGAGTTTAGGTAAACTAGGGATATATGCAAATGTTTGCTTGTTCTCTCAAACAAGAACACTGAGGATTCCATTCATTTCAAGGTGAACTTGAAAACACAACAAATGAGACTATTTTGTTCCATTGCTCAAACACCATGTGTATGACACTTTCCTTGCCTTTTTCATCTTTTTCATTCTTTTTTCTCCAGCAGAGTCTTTAGGTACAATGACTGGGTTACAAGGACCAGGGAGGAGAAAGAATGAGTAAGGTGGAAATGATTGGTAATGAAACCTTCCAGTCTTCAGGTCATGCAAATGGAATGGGTGGGGGGGACACAATAAAATAAATGCCCTTCTACAGTATGAAGAATCTGATGAAAATGTTTGAATAAGGAAAATTAAACAACGGGAAAATATTTAGTTGCACATTCCTACAGAGGACTTAAATAGGTGATGATCAAACTATATACAGATTTTATTGGGCAATCTCTGTTTCTGAACAATTTTTCACCCAATTCTGTTATTTCTTTTTTTCTCTTTTTAATATTAACCTCTAGCAATATACATATTTCACAGTGCTCAAAATCCCCAGCTTTTCCTTTATTTCATTACAACTATATAAGAGGATATGGAATTCAACATATTGCAGGTAAAAGTTGGCCATTGTGTGATATTGCATTTGTTTTTGCTTTTCTCCTGCTGTTCCTGGCCTCTCTTGCTTTTACTTAATGAACGTGTGTTGGACAGAGGTGTGTAATTAGAGCTGTCAGCATTGAATTCCAAATGTGTATGGTACTCTGGATTTAATTTAAGTTTCTTTATTCCCCAGTCTGCCCTCCCTGTTGCCACTGGGAGCAAACTGAAGCACTTGGCTGCTGCTATGGCAAATTGGTTCCTAATGAGTATGATGCTTTACTGCTTCTTGTTTTTGCTAAGATACAACTGTGGTATTGCAAAAGATTTCACCTGGGCTTTAACTCTACAAGAAATACTGGTACCTATATTATATTTTTCCCATTTTTGATATCATGCTAAATGACTTGCATATAAAGAGGCCTGGCAGCTGTTTCGTTTCAATATTGGATGCTCTTGTCACGTCTTGACTCAGATCTGGCTGATTTCAGACTTTAACAGGTTTTAAAAAATAATGTTTTCCTTGGCATTCTCCATATAATTTTGAAAATGTAACTAGTAAGCAAAGATGTAAAATTATTCCTAACCTGGGCAGATGTGTTTGTTGTAATTACAGCAAGGGGACAGGGTGTAACCATGTACTTTTGAAAATCTAGACATTTCATTGTAAGAGAATGAAAAAATCTCAAAAATGCCCTCGTGCCTGGATGAGAAAGTATGTGAGAATCACATTTACAAGGTTCATGCAAGTTACACAAATAATTTCAATAGAAGCTATGTGTACAAGCTACACATATAAGCTAGTGTGTGTGTGTGTGTGTGTGTGTGCGCGCGTGCGTGCGTGCACCAACTGTAATTGGTGCTGCCTTGGTACAGTCATAGCATTAAAGAAGCAGAGGCACTAGATGGGTTGCCCATATCTTTGAGATCAATAATCTTATCTTGCTGCTCTGCCCACCCATAGATGTGCTGTATTTACCAAAAGAGGCAAAAAGAGTGGTTTTGTGCAGAGGTTTTTTTACTACACAAATTGAAGACACTTTGATGGAGGACAATCATTTGTCTTTCTACTTGTATGCCAAAGGTAGGGAATTTTTGACAGAGCATCTTAACGTGTCCTCTCCCATTAGATATGATGAAAATTAGCAAATATCTGTACACCCCTTCCATGGTAATGACTCTGTCCATGCTCCCTTGTTCTCTCCTCCACATGGAACTTGTTACAGAGAATGTTAAGATCTGCTGACTCATTGTTAACAAGTACTGTAGCATTTGGCTTCAAGAAGAAATCACACTGATTCATGTGGCTTAAGTATTAGTACTCTCCTAACATACTAACTTCCAAATGTACAAGGAATCTAGTATAAACTATCAGCTGGTGAAAATTCAAAGATAAAAAGTGGACAGTTTTAAATGCATAAACCATGCACACACATGCACACTTGTAACTGTTTCCTTACTAGACAATGAAGAGCACTCCTAAGAAGCACAAAATTGGCTCCAAAGGATTCCAAGTTGCATGTGATTTTTCTCTTATGCCCTTTCCACATGACATGGCTGTGCCACTGTGGAGCCAGGATGGCAGCAGCCACTGGCTGTGCTTCTGCACAACATTGTCACCAGCCTGGTGCCATATTTTCCCAAATGGTGTGCATGCATGGTATTTGCAAAACAGAAAAAAAAATCCATTTTACATCTACCATCACGCAGTGCTGCTGCCCTTTCCGGCCGTGCAAAAGGGAGTAAGCATGCTGGCAATGTGTCCCTCTCCAGTGCAGCAATGGCAAGTGCTTGGCTGCACTGTGAAAGGGAAAAGGTGGGGCCAGCGCGCTCCTCACCACAGCAACAAGACGAGATGTGGCAAGGAGCAATAGAAGGTCTTGCCAGGGCCCCATCATGTGTAAATAGCCTTAATCTCCACTGGGATTTCCAAACAAGGAGTTTGGTTTGGTTTGGTTTGGTTCATTTTTTGGAAAGAGATTCCTGGCACTCCTCTTCTTACAACTGATTTTCAGCCAAATTATTTTTGATTCCATGGTACCTAATAATGTCTTAACATAGTTGCCCATAAATGCCCAAAGACTGAATTATCAGAGGGTGTTAAATAAGGGCTTAGAATGATTCCTCTATTCTCCTCGTTAAAGCAACTGGAAGCTAAAGCTTCATTTTTGAATTTGATTTTTCTTTGAAGCACAAAAGGGTAGCCTGTGTCCTCAGTTTCATTCTAACTTTTGGCAGCTCCATCTGGAAGCAACTAAGTCTTTGTGATTTCTTGCTTCAACCCTTATCTGGCATTTGTGCTTTCCTTGGCCATCTAGGAATACATCCCAGTTCTGTTATTTTTCTAGCACCCTTCTCATTTTTATACAAGCATTCTCTCTGCATATCTGCCTTTTTGTTGTCTGCTAGTCCTACATGCCATAAGTACTCCAGGGTGGCATCTTATTTCATAGTGTGATGAATGATTTTGAGAATATCCATTTGTACTTTTTAAAAGCCTGTATATTAAACTTTAAGGAGCAAGTGCACTTAAACATATCAAGTTGTCTCAGCTCTTTACACAATAAAGGAAAGTGTATAGTACAAATATCTGTGTGTGCATGAAACTTTACTGAGGATTCGCCCTTGTACACTAGCTTCTCTTTATATGGTTGCTAACCTTTGTCTTGGAGATACCTATGAATGCAGAAATCTAGTACCAAACAACTTCTCAGAACACATAAATTCATAGAGAATAGTTATAACTAAATGTTCCAGCCTCAGAAAAGTAGCTCCATAACAAAACAGCTGAGCAGGCTAAAAAATCTAATGTAATGGAAAGCCAGTGACTATGTTCTTAAGTTGCCACAGTTTAGTACAACAAGACAGAACATAAGACTCCCTTATTGCACCACTTTCCTCTTTTAGGGTACAGTTTAGTTTATCTTTGGAATGTGGACATAGTGTGATTCATCTGAAAACAGACTGTTGAAAGAGGATAGCTTTAGTAAAGTTTGTGTCCTTCTGGAGGGAAACATCTGAAGAATTTTAAAGGAAACTCAAAAAGTTTAAAAATGACAAGCAAAATGTCTCCAGAGAAAGCTACTACACATTCCTAGCTGAGACCCTGGAGAAACATTACTTGTCATTAAAAAAAATGTAGTAAAGAACCACTGAAAGGATGTCCTCCTGAGGGTTAAGGAGACTGAATATTGTTTTTGTTTTTTTTAAGGAGAAACTGTTGCACTGACTAAGCCATTAAGCAACAAGGGTAACAAACTAGATTCTCTTAAGCAATTGATAACTTTTGTTTAACCAATTAAAGTGAGATTAAACAAACAGGGTTATTAAGTCATTAATTTGGTATCAGTTCAGTCTAGACATGATAATTTAATATTATGAAGTCAATATAAGGAGGATAAAGATTTAGTTTGCAACAATGTTTGGATATTTGAGGACAATGAATTACTGATAAGGATCTCAATGAAACAGAGTTGAGTGTGTATATATATGTATATATACAAGCTTGTGTGTATACAGATTTAAAAATGAGCTACTGTATATCAGCCTTATATTTTCTACACATAATATTTTAAATTGGATTCTGTGTGTGTTTGGAATTCAATTTGTTCAAGTGCCAAAAAAATTCACAAGCCAAACTTGAAATAAGAGCACTTTCTCCCACATAAGGTGATGGCGAACCACTCCACTCTGAGATATTTTCACATTACTCCTCAATTGTTCCCCATATTACTGTTTCCCCAAGCCTCGGAAGGACAGGTAAAGGTAGGGTGGTGACAGAATGAGATCTGTTTGGAGACTGAAAGCACCTCTGTTTAATCAAGATGACATTGCCTTTATAATACTGTGGCATCCTGCACTTGCTGTCACATTGCTTAAAGATCCCTGGTGTCTGGGGACCATGACACCTGAACCATGAGCTATCAAAAGAAAAACATCATCATAATATATATAATAAACCAAGTCTGCTTGGGTTCTGCAGATGGCATTATGTCACTAAATATCATCTCACTGATGTACCACACTAGCACTGACAACCAGATGCTGGATTCAAAATGGTATGCCCTTTTTTGAATTTTCTCTGCTTTAAGAACACACCATAAATTCTATTGCTTTATAATAGTAAAGTTAGGTGTTCTAGCTGGGGTTTAATTAATGGTCTGATTTTCTGTCACGAAGGACACTGAAAATCCTTGGCTTTCAGGATAAAATATGTAAGTTCTGTTTTCAATGGGATATACTTCCAGGTTGTTTTTGGTATTTGCCATCAAATTGACTTTGACTTATGGCAACCCTATGAATGGGAGACCAACAAGAGCTCCATTCACGTCTTGCAGACTTAGGGCTCTGGTTTTCTTGATTGAATCAACAAATCTGTTTGGTCTTTCTCTTTCTCTTTCCTACTACGATTCATTTTACCAAACATTATTGGCTTTTTCAATGAGTCGTATTATCCCATGATATATCCAGAATACAGAAGTCTCAGTTTAGTAATCTTGGCTTCTAGCCTGATTTGCTCTAGGATCCATTCATTTGTCTTTTACCAGTCCACATATCTGAAGAACTCTCCTCTATTGTACTTACAGTTAAGATCATAGCCTTCCATCCCAATTCTAACTATTTTTTGCTGAAGGATTAATCTCAGCTTTTTTAATGAATTTATCTCTAAGCTTAGGATTGCAGCTTGCTTATACAGGAGCAACTTTCAGTAAACTCTACCACCCTTATGGTTTTTTGTTTGTTTTGTTTTTTAGTAATGTAGAAAAGTGAATTCCTAGTTATAATTCAAAATAATTTTATTTGTGTTGTCTCACATTTATCTCGTAGTTTGTGTATTTCAGGGATATCCAGCAAAAAAAAAAAAAAAAAGCTTTATTATAATTTCTTTCCAGGAAGAAGGAACAATAAAAGGTTTTTAAAAGAAATACTTATTGCTATGTAATCAAAATCCCTTTCAACAAACTGATCGCTCTAAAGTAAAGTAGGAAAAAGTTCTTTATGCACAGCTCTTATATACTTGTAACTCTTCATACCCCTAGAGACAAGGGAACACAAAAGATTTAGCCTACTTTCTGTTAGATTTTTCAATTTCCTTTGATCAAACAACATTCATTTTAACTGTGCTTTGACAGCCAGGCAGACAGTGAAGCAGAGTAGTATGTCAGTTTACTTTTATAGTCACTGACCAACCTAATCTCTGGGTAAAAAGTTAAAAACAAAAATGTTATTCTAGTTCATTGCATCACTGCAAGAGGATTTGAGTCTCTCAGTCTAGCCAAAGATGATTTACTCAGAGCAAATGAGATTTCTTGTTTGGAATGAAGGCAAGCAGCTTAAAGAACATGCAGTGAAAAATATAAACTACCTGATAAAGCTCTTGGGAGAAAACTAGCATCCTGGGACAATCTTAAAACCATATTTAGAACTGATGCACTGAGGTAGGACATTTTAGTCTCCATAGGTCACATTTGGGTAGAGAATGAACACAGAACTGGACTTACAATGTAGGCATGCTACAACATTGTCCACAGTTGCAAATAATGGTGATCTTCCATGCTAGCTGGTGGAACATAATGTGTAATATAGTTCCACTGAACAGCCTTCAAGTTCTGAGGAAGCAGCATGTGCAGCATGGAAGTGCACCCCACAATCATTTAATAGCTGCAGGAAGCAGAGGATACCTGAACAATGTCCAGCTACAATTTTGTAGCTGGTGGGAATGGGAAGAATAGTCAAAAACATTTGAAAAGCTGTAAAGAAGCATGTTTTTGAGCTTTACAAAACCCCAGTAAGAGGAATCCTGAACTGCTGAGAATTTTCACATGGTTGTTTTGCACAGAACACAGCATTTTCTGCACAGCAAAGCTGTGCTTTGCACAGAAAGTGGTGTAATTGGTTATTTATTTGGTGCAAAATTCACACATGGTTGTTTTGTACAGAAAACAGATTTTTTTCTTTTTCTGTGAAGAGAAAGCTGTTTCCTGCTTGGAGAATGTTGTTTTCTGTACAAAGCAACTACTTGTGAATTTTGAGCAGACTATGTCTTGAATTGTGAATTCTTACAACAGGAAGAAAATTGCTCAAATTAATTGTTGCTTGCTTTGAGAAGAGAACTAGTTAAGGAATTACATCCCTAGTAACCAGTAGATGAGAAAAGTCGTGCTCTCAGACTTCCTCTGATTTCTCACCAAAAGGATTCTGGGCGGTGTCTACCACTTATTGAAATGTATAATGCTTTTCTAAAGACAAAGGAAAAATGTCTTGGACAAAAGTACTGGACTCAAAAAGTGGAAAGTACTAGGCTCAAAAAGTAGTGGACCCTTCTTCCTTGAAAGCTTTTAAACAGAAGCTGAATAGCCACTTCTCAAGGTACTTAAACAGTAGATTCTTGCACTGGCAGAGGGTTCAACATGAGCCCTAGGACCCATTCCAACTCTGTAATTCTGATTGGATCCAGCAAATCTCCACAAACATCTTCAAGCATTATGTAGGATTCTGAGTCCCCACTTCACAGAGGTCCTATCTAGTCTTTTTCTGACACCCTGGGTCTTGACTAGAGATACCAGCCACTTGCACAGATCATGTTTCCCTCCTTCCTTCCTCCCTCTCTGCCTCCCTTTCTATATCCCTATGATGCATACTTTTTCTTTTGAGATAACAGGACATTTGGTATTGTTTTTTTTAAAGAAAAATATTCTCTTTATTCCGTTGTTTACTTCGTTTAAACAAAAAAAAGTACACTAAAAAGTGGCTTTTATGCAAGAGAGCTAGGAAACCCATGCAGACATGAAGAGCATTTAAAGGTTGATTTTGCAAAGATAGCTAGCTATTCATTAGAAAAAAAATATAGCCCATTCCCAATCCACACACTTATTAATTTGGTCACACAATTTTGCTGTTGTTTGCTAAACATGCAGTAAGAGTTTTATTGAATGCCTGTCAGGTAAATCCCAAATGGCCGTCTGTTGTACTCCATCCAAGTTGTTTCACCTGTGCTCCCTTTTAAAATGTTTTATTTATGAGTTACTCATGTCTTCATGCTATTTTTTTTTTAAAAAAATCAAATTATTCATCCAAGTTTAACTTCTGTGAAGCCCCCCTCCCTTCCACATTAAGTAAATAAAAAAGCATTGACTGGAAATTGATGAGGGCATGAGTCAAGCAGATTGTCAGGAACAGATTCACTCTTACACGGATCAACAAACTTAATAGAAGATTTATTGTAACATAGTAAGGGATGCTGTCTTCAGACGTTAAAGCTGAGAATGGAACGTTTTCCCCCACCTTACACTTTAACAGACAGTTTCTCCTAAGATAGTTGTAAAAGAACGAACGTCATCATGCCAAATGGTTCCTTTGAAATTCCAGCCAGAAGGAATGGTTGGCGCCTGGGAATAGCTAACAGCCTACTATCACTATTTCCTCAGTCTACTGCTATCCTAAAACAATAAAACATGGAGGACTCCCGACATCCTGCCCCACTTTTTTAAAAAAATATATACATAAAGATACACAAAATATAGAAAATATCACGGAACAGTAGAAAGACAAGAAAACTAAATAGTAATATGAATGCAGTAGCAAGTCAGTCGGGGCGTTGAGAACATCAGCCGGCGAAGAAGTCAGCGAAGGTGCCCTCTTCAGCAAACTGGAATGAAAAACAGGATGAATAGCCTTGAGGGAAGAAGGGAGATCTAGTTCAAAAGAGACATCATTAATAGCCCTTTTCACAGGAAAAGGTCCGAGAAAACGAGGGGAAAGTTTTTTAGACGGAGAAGGAGAGGAAATGTTCTTAGAAGAAAGGAAAACCAAATCCCCGGGCTGGTAAAGGGGATTAGGCTGCCGTTTACGGTCAGCGAAACGTTTGTGGGAAGCTTTAGCGGATGCTATAGCATCTGAGACGGATTGCCAAATGCCAGAAAATTTAGAGACCCAAGCAGAAACAGAAGGAGGAGCGGAGGAAGAGAGGGAGAGGGGGGGGAAAGGAGAAGGAAGGAAGCCGTAAACTATTTCAAAGGGGGGTTTCCCAGTAGAGGTATGAACCGCAGAATTGATGGCAAACTCAGCGAACGGAAGGAGCGGAGCCCAATCATTCTGGTTCTCAGAAACAAAACACCTAAGAAATTGTTCAAGAGATTTGTTAACACGCTCAGATTGGCCATCTGTTTGAGGGTGATAAGCACTGCTGAGTTTCTGAGTGACTCCCAGGGTTTTCAGTAGACAAGTCCAAAACTTGGAAGTGAAAATTGGATCCCTGTCCGAAATGATCACCGAAGGTAGTCCGTGAAGTTTCCATACATGATTAACGAACAGGTCAGCCAGCTGGTCAGCACGGGGTAGTTTCTTTAGAGGCACAAAATGACATTGCTTGGAAAAGTGATCAGTAACAACCCAAATAACATGAAAGCCGTGTGAAGAGGGAAGAGACACGATAAAATCCCATGCGATGACCGACCAGGGGCTAGCAGGCGCAGGCAGAGGTTGCAGGAGCCCTTGAGGTTTAGATGTGGGCGACTTAGAAACGTTGCAAGTGGCACACTGCTTAATGTAAGTTTGCACGGAGGGGTTTAATCCAGGCCACCAAAAAAGGCGGCGAATCGCATGCAATGTCTTCAAAAACCCAAAATGTCCAGCGGGTTTGGAATCATGATAACGATGAAGTACCTGCTCGCGGGCAGCAGGGGGAACGTAGACCTTGGTGCCATAAAAGGGGAGATTGTCAACCCATTCTATTTTATCCTTGTTTGCCGGTAGCCAGGAGTCTGCATGCGCTGCATGAATGATAGCATCGCGGAGAGCGGAGTCACAAAGAGAGGAGGCAGAAAGCCTTGTCTTTGCTAATGCACGAGTAGTCACTTGAGAAGCCAGAGAGGAGGCAGGAAACAAGGTATTGGAGTGGGAGGACGTAGCAGGGGATTCCGCAAAACAGGGAAG
This sequence comes from Ctenosaura bakeri, assembly GCA_948474755.1. Taxonomy (NCBI): domain Eukaryota; kingdom Metazoa; phylum Chordata; class Lepidosauria; order Squamata; family Iguanidae; genus Ctenosaura; species Ctenosaura bakeri. Next base: position 142,225 of record CAOLHI010002645.1, on the reverse strand, counting down.
TCGAAAAGAGGGTCCGCCAGTTGGTTAGTTCGGCCAGGTTTGAAAACAATTTTAAATCGGAATCTCTGGAAAAATTCAGCCCATCTCGCCTGCTTAGGGGAGAGTTTCTTAGCAGACTGTAAGGCTTGCAAATTCCTATGATCAGTCCAAACTTCAAAGGGGAGTCGAGCCCCTTCAAGCAAATGACGCCAAGAGGACAGCGCAAAATGGATAGCCTTGGCTTCTTTCTCCCAAATAGGCCAATTAGCTTGTTGAGGGGAAAATTTCTTTGAAATGAAAGCACAAGGCCTGAGTGCTCCTGTGGTGTCATGTTGTAAAAGAACGGCTGCCATGGCAAAGTCCGAAGCATCCGTTTGCACAATGAATTGCTTCGTACTGTCGGGAAAAAGGAGTAAGGGCTCAGACGTAAATTTAGATTTCAAATGGTCAAACGCCGATTGACACTCAGGCGACCAACAAAGTCTATGCGCCTTGCCCGCAGTGGATCCTTTAGGTTTCCGTAGAAGGTTGGTGAGTGGAAGCGTTATGGCAGCAAAATCCTCAATAAAGTTCCGGTAGAAGTTCGCAAAACCAAGAAATTGCTGCAGTTGCTTCACAGTTTTAGGGACGGGCCATTGCAAAATGGAGTTAATCTTCGAAGGGTCCATTTTAAGTGAACAATCTTGAATCCTATATCCCAAGTAATCAAAAGTTTGGGTGTCAAATTGGCATTTAGATAGATTAACCACGAGGTTGTTATCTATAAGCCTTCGTAACACTTCACGAACCAATGACACATGAGATTCCATGGAATCTGCGTAAATTAAAATGTCATCCAGATAAATCAGAACCCCCTGATACAACAAGTCATGGAAAATGGTGTTCAAAAACATTTGGAACACAGATGGCCCCGATTGTAAGCCAAAGGGAAGAACCGTCCATTTAAAGTTACCTAGAGGAGTTGCAAAGGTGGTGAGCCACTCAGAGTCCGGGTCCATTCTAATCCTATGAAAAGCCTCTTTAAGATCAAGTTTGGTGAAATATTTTCCTTGAACAAGATGGTCCAAAACAGTCCGTATCAGAGGTATGGGATAACAATTGGAGGAAATAACCTGGTTAATAGCAGAGTAGTTAACTATCAGTCTCGGATCCGCGCTGGGATCTTTTCTCTTTCGGAAGAAGACAGGACTCGCCGTGGGGGCTGTAGAGGGCTTGATAAAGCCGCGAGCCAAGTTTTTATTTAGGAACTTCTTGAGAGCAAGGAGTTCTTTTTGGCTCATGGGATAAATTTTCGGTTTAGGCAGGGTGGCCCCGTCAACTAATTCCAGTTTACAGTCAAAGTCCGTGTGGGGAGGCAATTTGTCAGCCTCCCTTTCGTGGAAAGCCTTTTGGAAGTCTCGGTAGTGTGAAGGAATTTGTTGCAATTCTTCATGGGGAATAGAAAAGTTTTCATCTGAAGAGGACATAGTGCCAGCAGTCCAGTTTATCTGGGGGTTATATTCACGAAGCCAATCGATTCCCAAGACCAATTTGAACTGCATCGCCTTGGGAACTAGAAATCGCATGCTGTAATTGTTTTTGTCCATTTGAAATGAGATGGGCTTAGTGATTTTACTAATTACTCCCCAGTCATTGAGGTCCCATCCATTTGCGTTAATTTGATGGGGCATTCCAAGGGCTCATAAAGAGTTTTCAATTGTTTGGCCAATTTGGGGTGTAACAAACTTCTGGAGCAGCCAGAGTCAATTAATGCCCTATGTACATGCAAAGTCCCATCGCTGCCACTAATCGCAACCGTGGCGTAGAAATGGGGAATTTTAGGAGTACTTACAGATGTTCCCGCCGCTTGCCAGTCATCGCAGTCAGGTTTAGAATCTCCATCTATGTCAGATGAGGACGAAGAGGTGGTTTCATCATCGGGATCGGAGTCTCCTGTCGCCGCTGCAGGGTCCTTAGAAGTGCGTCTAAGTGGTTGTTTGGCGGCTGCTGTCTGATGTGTGAATTCTATATCCTTTGGGTCTGCTCGTGCTCCCTTAGTCCCAGTCGGAGCTTGGTTTCCGCGGCAGGTGTTGGCGAGGTGGCCCGGTTTTCCACAGTTAAAGCACATGCCCAAACGGGACGTTTGTTCCGTTCCTCAGCATTGAGGACGGTGGGACCGCGAGGTTGTCGTTTTGGCACGTCTTGTCTTTGTCGGTTCAGCTGAACAGTCTGGGTTATGCCTTCCATTTCAGTAGCTAGTCTGACCCAACCTAGCAGGGTCTGTGGATTGGCCTGCATTAAGCACCCGTGTAGAATATCAGGATTTAGTCCATCTTTGTATAACTCAATTAGAATTTCATCACTCCACGGGACTTTGGTGGCCAGGTTTCTAAATTCACGGGAATACGTCCCCACATCGTTCCTGCCTTGTTTCATTCGTTTCAGTTGATATTTGGTGTTTTCCAATAAATGGGGGTCTTCAAAGCGTTCCCGCAGATGGTTCATGAAGAGCTGCAGATTTTCAGTTTCGGGGGTGCGGGAGTCATATAGGTTCACTACCCAGTCTGCTGCCAGTCCTTTCATCCTCTGGCTTAGGTATCGAATTCGGGCCGCATCATCCCGAAATAGATGGCCGTGATCAATCATGAAATTGTTTGCCATAGTCAAAAAAAAGGAGAGTTTCTCCCCCTTCCCGTTGAAGGTCGCTTTCAGGTCTCCCACATTTCTGAGTAACAGTGGCGCTGGCGTGTGCCCTGTTGGTTGCTGGGGCGGACCAGGGGTGCCTGCCGCCGAGACAGCCGCTCGTGGTTCTCCTCCTGGTGATCTCCCTGTCTGCGAGGGACGGATGCGCATCTCGCGTAGCATGGTCTTGAGTTCGAGTATCTCCTCATCTTTTCTTTCCAGTTCGGTTTCCATTTGCTTTATCTCCTCCAAAAGGGATAGGTCTTTTGCTGATGTATCCCATCTAGCAGCCCTTCTGCGTTGTCTCAACGACGTATGTGGCTTTTCTCCCCAGACCCAGGTTTGGCCGCTTGTGGGGGTTTCCATAGCCTCGGTCAGGCGCAATTTTGTCTTGGTATCCAGGGGCACTTCAGTTTCTGTAGCTCCATCAGATTCTGCAGATCCTTGCTCTTCTTCAGTAATCGACTGGTCCATCAATTGGTGCATTTTTTGAAAGGATTCTCGAGCTTTCTGTCAGGAACAGATTCACTCTTACACGGATCAACAAACTTAATAGAAGATTTATTGTAACATAGTAAGGGATGCTGTCTTCAGACGTTAAAGCTCGAGAATGGAACGTTTTCCCCCCACCTTACACTTTAACAGACAGTTTCTCCTAAGATAGTTGTAAAAGAACGAACGTCATCATGCCAAATGGTTCCTTTGAAATTCCAGCCAGAAGGAATGGTTGGCGCCTGGGAATAGCTAACAGCCTACTATCACTATTTCCTCAGTCTACTGCTATCCTAAAACAATAAAACATGGAGGACTCCCGACACAGATAGAGTCATTTTATTTATCATTATCTTGGGAACCTGCCCTCCCTCAAAGAAAGGAACATGGCAGTATTCCCATATTATCTTTTACCAAATCACTGTCTTTCATCAGAAGTTTCATTAGGCAAATTTAGAATATACCAAAATTATTTTTTCATTAACCATGTAAAATAAGAACTGACAACATATTTGTCTTAAAAAATATTACACCATCAATAGGTTTAAATGCTAGTATAATGATGAATGTATTAAGTGACACAATCATAATATAATATGTCACACTGACTCCTTCCTAGCTCTTTCCAAAGCCCACTTGTAGATGGCAAAGCACTATTTTGATGTTCAGCATTTTAATGTTGACCATTTTAATGCTGATCCTTTGTATGTTTTAACTATATCATGTTTATTTCAATCTTTAAGTCAAAATGAGTTATGGTTTTAATGAAAATATGGGTGTGTCAGAGTCAAGGGGGTATGGCTCAGAGAGCAGCCCTAGTAATAGGTGGTGAAAAAACCAGATTGGTTCTGTCTGAGTAAAACCCAGCCCTAGCAAGAGGGAGGGACTGAGGGTGAGACAGCAGACAGCATATATACTGGCAGCATGATTTGGATTCTAGCTTCCTTCATTGAGATTCTTAGAGTGAACTTTAAGTCAGGGCTTCAGTCAACCAAAGGAGGCTGTCTGGAAAGAGGGTTATCTTCTCATTGGCCTAGTGTGAGGGCAGAGAAGAAACCAAGCCACTTCTAAAAGGGTCAGGGAGTGGAAACCTGACTTGGGAAACAGACCTTTGTGCTAAAGGGAGCCAAAGGGGTTGGCGGGGGGGGGGTGAGGAATGAATTAAACATCTTGAAGGAATTTAAGGAATGGTTATTATTTTGTCTGAATATTCTTAAAACCACAATATCTTTTTCCTTGTAGTTATTTTAATATTCTGTTTTTATAAGTTCTGCCTCAACAGAGTATTTCCTTCAGTTTTACTTTTATAACACATTACCGGAGGTTGTCAATCCTTTTTAATAACCATTAACAAGCTTTGTCCTTTATTCCACTAAGGTGGTAGGTTTTAAGGGAAAGCATAGGGTTGTGAATAAGTGGAGAGGGAGGAAGCCAAAGTGTGATTGTAGGTTTAAAAGGGTGGCTGCTACTTGAGTGAGGGAGAAATAAAAGCAGTCCCTAGCCCTCCTCCACAATGGGGGATATATAAAGTTAACAACAAACAACAACAACAAGAACACATAATTGGCTTTGGGAATGAGCTACTCACCTGAATCCTTCTCCTTGTAAGCATGTCATCTATAGACCATTAAAATTGAATTCCAACTTTCATTATGGCACAAGCACCAAAAACAGAGCAGGGCATATGTGTGCCTGTGCATGAGGATGTGTGCAGCAATTGCTGCAACTACTGTTCATGATTTTCTACCAAAAATGGTATTTCCACTGGCCCTGGAACTGAGTTGCCATATTAGTTAATTAGACACATTTTGCCTGAATTCTGGACCCGTTTCTACAAATCCCCTCTACTCTCTATGCTGGTTTTAAAAATCAGCTGGCCTCAAAGCATTTCATGTCACTTTCATATCTTTTCAATCCATTGTTCTTGTTCTTTCTCTTTCTACTTCTAATTGTCCTGGTGGGCAGCTGCTTGAAGTTTTTCCCATGTTTTCATTCCCACCTCCACCTGCTCTTTTATGGCTGAGGAAGAAAGACTTATTTCAGTGGGATCAGACAGATTTTGTTCTTAACTGCCATCAAATCAACTTCAAATTATGCAAGCCTATGGATGAGATACCTCCAGGTTACCCTATCATCAACCACCCAACTCAGGTCTTGCAGATTCAGGGACATGTTTTCCTTGATCAAGTCTATCCATCTATAACGTGGTCTTCTTTTCTTACTACCTTTTACCTTATCAAGCATTATTGTCTTTTCTAGCAAGTCATGTCTTCTCATGATATGGCCAAAGTATGACACCTTAGTTTAGTCATCTTGGCTTCTAGGGAGAGTTCAGGATTGATTTGCTCTAGGACCCACTGGTTTATCTTTTTATGATATCCACAGAACTCTTCTTTAGCACCACATTTAGATGAGTTGGTTTTCTTCCTATCACCTATCCTATCACCTGTCCAGCTTTCACAACCATTCATAAAAATAGGAAATATGATGGCATGGGCAATCCTAACTTTAATATTCAATGATGTATCTTTACACTTCGGGATCTTGACTAGTTCTTTCTAGCTACCCTTCCAAATACCAGTCTTCTTCTGATTTCTTGATGGAAGTCTCCATTCTGATTAATGATTGAGCCAAGATATGGAACATCCTGAACTTTTTCAATGTCTTCGTTATCTCCTTTAAAGTGATGCAAGTCATCCACGGTTGTTATTTTTTTTTTCTTAATATTCAGCTGTAAACCAGCCTTTGTACTTTCTTCCTTGGCTTTATTCATCAGTCATTCCAATTCTTTTCTGTGTTCTGCTAGGAGTATGGTATCATCTGCATATCTAAATTGTTGGCGTCCTTTCCCTCCAATTTTCATGCCTCTTTACTAACATTTAGAGACCATTTCCACACTACACTGTTATAGTGCAATTATTTCACTTTCAACATATTGTGGAATTCTGGGGTTTGTAGTTTACTGAGGCCAAAGAGCTCTCTGGCTGAGAATTCTAAATGCCCCTCCCTAAACTGCAAGCCCCAGGATTCCATTGGATGCTGAAAGCGAAATAATGGCCAAAGTTTCCTTCCCTTCTTTGTGTGTGTGTGTATGTGCGCGTGCATGTGCATGTGTGTATTTGCTCACATCTGTACCAAGGAAGTTTTGGTTCCAGGTTTGGCTCTGATTTCAACATTTAAAACTCTAGCTCCTTCTGTTCCCCAATCTTGTCTTATTTTTTTTTCCTGTCTATTTGAGCACTCTTTTCTTTTTATATGCTATTTTGATCTGCTGTGCTTGGAGGATGTACAAAAATAAAAAAATGTATGGGATTTAACATGTGTAGAAAAACAGATGTCATGGAAGGAAGGAAGTGAATGGTACTTGGTTTGGTAACAATATTTTCAAAATATTTTTCTTATTTTTCTTGGGTCTCATAGAAATATCAATATACAGAAAGATAAGAAAGCATATTTGGATTAGTAATACATCCAATTTGGGTTTTTGACCACAGGAAAGGTGGCTTAATCCACAGTGGTGTCTGTAAAGCACAGGATATCCCCCCACCACAATAGATAGATAAACAGACAGACAAACACACTGTTGGAAAAATTCTAGCATTCTCTCTCTCCCCCATCTTGTTCCTAGAGCAAGGGGGCATAGTTAGCATAGGCTTCCTTTCTCCTTTGCATGCCAAATCTCCACCATTTGCCTTGCAATTGCATAATCATAAATACCTTTGGTGTTTAGGTGATCAGATCATTTGACCCAGGACTGTTGCTTGGATCATCAGTCTTATAAAAGAAAGAGACCTCTTCTCTCTCTTCTCTCTTCTCCTCCATTTTTTGCTGCTTCTTCCTCCTCTCCGACCATGCTTCACGTCTCTATCAGAAGATGGTGAGTTAGGAACAAATTTACTATTATACATTAGCTAATTAGGATGTAGGTTCCCCAATGCACATGTAAATGTAGAAGCCATTAATAAACTTTTCTAAGTTTGTAAGCTGAAACTCCCTGTGTTTGTTTTGTTCCTTCAGTCAGTTTCAGATCAGAAAAGCCATAGACAAATTTGCACACGCTTTTTCTGCTACACTGCTAAAAGGAGGCTTAATCTTAACAGTTTTAGCTTCCAAAGAATTTCCCAATGGGGCTAACACCCTGGGAAACTTGTGTGTGTGTGTGTGTGTGTGTGTGTTGCACACCTTCAAATCATTAGCTCTTTGGATCTTGTCCAATGATGCAAAACAAAACATATACTAAAAGAGGTTTCTGGACAAGATTTGTTCAGAAGGGGTTTGCCTTTGCCTTCTTCTGAGGGTGAGAGAGTGTTGTGTGCCCAGGTCAACCAGTGGGTTTCCAAGCAGGGATTTAATCCTGATCTCCCAGTGTTCTAGTCTGACACTCAGACCCTTTTCGCACCTTACTCTTTCGCGGAGCTAGGGTACGGGGCTTGCGCGAGCAGCCTCCAGCAAGAGGCTCTCATGTCCCGGTGCCAGTCCCATCGGCTCTGCAGCTGCTTCCTGGTCATGCAAGCCTGCACTGGGCAGGAAGCGTAACCAGCCCGGCTCTTGAGAATCTGCACACCAGGTAAGTGTGCGCAGGGCCCCAGAGTGATGTGCGACCGTGCAGCATTTTCAGCTTCAAGCCTAAAATGAAAAAATGTGTGCACAGTCCACGTCAGGTCTTTGAGCATTGCACAATGTGAGTGCATCGTGTGGACCGCTCCTCACATTTACACGACGCTCACGGGGCCCTTTCTCATCTGAAATGCCATGTGAAAAGGGCCTCAAACTACTACACCATTCTGTCTGTCTGTCTTCTTTCCTCATCTCCCTCTCCCTCCCCCTCTCTCTATATATATTATATGTGCGTGTGTGTGTGTGTGTGTGTGCGTGTGCGTGTATTTCCTCATCCAGTACTAAAGGAAACATGATAACTAATGGATGGGAACTTCAAGTTGGGAAAATGTTTGGGTTTTGTTTTTTGGGGGGGTTTGGTGTGTGTGTGTGTGTTTTGCTGCTTTTTCCTTTTTAAGACATGTCACATGGCAAGCTCCTTGGGGGCAGGAATGTGTCATCTTATATTCTGTAAAGCACATCTCTCACATTAATGGTACTATATAATCAGTAATTTTAGAATTTGACTTTGTACTACTGTTTTGTGAATAGAACACACTGATAGATACTAGTTCTACTTAAAATGGTCAGATACACAGCTTTCATGCCCTTCAACAGCCCTGATTAGGCAGGACAGTTTTGATTAATCCTCTGTCATCCAGCTTTTGCAACTGCTTTTAAAATGTCCCACTTTGCCCCTCGGTCTTCAGATTATTTCATTTGTAACAAACTGAATCCAAAGTGCAAAAGTAATTTGCATTCAATTAAATCTGAGGGGTGGGGGGGGTGGGGAGAGAAATGGAAAAAGTGGAATCTTCACTTGTTTCTTAGCCATCTCTGACCCATTTTTCATCTGTGAAATGCTGGAGAGCAGGAACTCTGGATACTGAGATTACAGAGATCCATGTAACAGGCATTCTAGTCTCCTTTTCTCTCTTTCTTTCCCTTTCTAAATCCAATCACAAATGTTCATGTTTTTAATTGGACTGAGAAAATTCTAGGCACATGTTTAAGCAGAATTGGGAAGGTAAAGAAAGTTGTCCAGCCTGGAAGCCTTTTCCACAATCATGGAGTTGGTGGGGCGGGGGAAAATCAGTGGCTTGCCTTTGATTGGACAAATAGAAAAATCTGATAAATATGTCATTGGCAACAGAAGCATTAGTGTTATCATCTACAGCCCACATGGTAACAAAAATTGCTGATTTCCAGAAGGAGTTTGTAGATGAATTCACATATGTTTTAATACCTTCAATAATGAAGAGGGAGCAGGCCTGTTCTGTGCTGCTCCAGAGACTAGGACAAGGAGCAATGGATTCAAGCTGCAGGAAAGGAGATCCCACTTGAACCTCAGGAAGAACTTCCTGATGGTCAGAGCAGTCCAGCAGTGGAATATGCTGCCTTGGAGTGTGATAGAGTCTCCTTCTTTGGAGGTTTTTAAGCAGAGGCTGGAGGGCCATCTGTTGGGAGTGCTTTGATGGGTGTTCCTGCATAGCAGAGAGTTGGACTCGATGGCCCCTGGGGTCTCTTCCAATGCTATGATTCTATGATTCTATGATTTTTTAAAAAAAACAAAACATAACTTTCAGAAATGTTCTCTGTTTTATTAGTTATGTTTACATATCATCAATGAACTCAAGGCTTTATTCTCATAACAACCATGCAAAATAGATCAGTATGAGGGTGACTGACTAGCCCTAATGAGGTGACCCACTTAATTTCTTGGTTCAGTGAGAACGAGAACTTGGATTTCTCAAGTCACAACCAAGTACTTTAGCCACTGCACTACTGTCTGTAAATGCAAACATCATGAGCCCTATAACTTGTTCTTCTCATGAACCTGTGGGTGCTGTTGGGGACAACTAATGTGAAATATGACAAATGAAGAGAAGAGAATTGAAAGTGGAGGAGAGAGAACGGCAGATGGATGTGGGTTAGCTCATGAGACAGGAGAAGAACAATGGAGGAGAACAAAGGCTGAATCTTTCTTTCCTCAAATATTCTTTCCTCCATCAACCTTCTCAAATTTAGGTATTTCTTTTTCCTCCATTAAATGGATACAGAAAGAACAAATAAAACTTTACTATTTTCTTCTCTGCATTATGCATCCTGTCATCATTTCTGAGTTGTCTCATTGTGATTTCAGTAAGTAGTACAGCTGTGATCACTGGAACTGTTTTCATCATTACAGAAAATAAGAACATTTTCCTAGGTTAAGATTTAAAGATGACAAGACTTTAATCTACAGATAGCTGGCTTGCTCAATGTGAGAGTTAGGCAAACATTTTTAAAAAATTATTATTTATTTACCTAAATCTTCAAAGAATTGTTTAATAATTTGTCTAAAAATAAAAAATGCAAAATACAAAATAAATCTCAAATTTTGAATTTGAAAGAAGTCTCCGTATCACCATGTTAAAAGTCAGGCAATATGTTCCTCTGTATTAAAGTCTGAATCATTTATTCTGTTAAATCTTGTAAAGACTCAAAAGTAGGCATGTGCCCTCCAACACATCAGCCTGTGCCAGATAGTGTCAACCCCCTCTTGTAATCTCAGATTCACAGCTTGGGTGTACTCGTTGAGTTAGACTTGAGCTTAGATGACCAGTTTTTGGTGGTGGTCAGGAGTGCGTTTACAAAACTATAATTAGTGATTGAACTGTACCCATTCCTGGAAATATCTAACCCAGCCATAGTAACACATTCTTTGACATATTATCTCTTATTAGGACTACCATAATGCAGTCTACATGGAGTTGCCTTTAGAAACTGTTCAGAAATTTCAGGAGGTCCAAAATGCTGCAGGCAGACTGCTGACTGGGGCTGGTTACAGGGAACATATACCAGTAAATGTCTGTCCTGTTGCAACTGCTTTGCTGGCTACAAGTCTGTTTCCACACAGTGCTAGCCATGACCTATGAAGTCCTATATAGCTTGGGCCCAAATGTCTAAAAGACTTATCTCCTTATATGAATCTGCACAAGGCTGAAGAACTTCAGTGGAGTGCTTTCTCTTAGTCCCACCACCATCACAGGCACAGGTGATGAGACCAGAGTGAGCCTTCTCAGTGACTGTTCCCCAGCTGTGAATCCCCTCTCATGGGAAGTTCACCTGGAACTATCCTTGCTGTTTTTTTGCTGACCAGAAAAGGCCTTTTTATGTAGTCAGGGTTTCAAATGCTAACTGGTTCTGACAGAAGGGCCTTTTAATGGAGTGGCCTGCATTTTTATCTTTTTTTATTGCTTTAAGCTTTTTAAAATTAGGATTGCTTGTTGAAAGGCTTTTTAAAAATTATTATTTGGTTTTTAGCTGTATTTTTAGCCTATATTGAAAACTGCTTTGCATTCTATGCGAGAAGAAAAGCAGGATATAAATTGAATGAATGAACAAATGAATAATCAAGATGATCATATTACTAAATGTGAGTAAAATGAGGTAGTGGAAGCTGACACATAGGAACAGAGGAAATAGTCTCATACTATGGCCATTTCCACTCTATACTGTTATAGTGATATTATTGCAATTTCAACATCCTATGGAAATCTGGGCTTTGTAGTTTACTAAGGCCAAAGAGCTCTCAGGCTGAGAATTCTAAATGCCCCTCCCTAAACTGCAAATCCCAGGATTCTGTAGACTGTTGGAAGTGGAATAATAGTACTATAACAGTTTAGTGCAGAAATGGCCTATGTCTATTGGCCACATACTTTCATTTTGTCTATAGCAGTGACAGGAACAATACAGCCTGTGGGGCCACATATGCTTCCCATGACCATCTAAAGCTCCCCAGCACCCCCAATTTTTTGAAAGAAAATAATGCCCTGATGCCCAATGACACACCCCCGACACCATTTTAGCCCAAGAGCAGTCTTTTTTTTCCTAACAGAAAGTAACTCAGAAATTGATCTTCTTGTCATTTCTTGTTGAAATAAAGGCTTCTCCTGGGCCTAAACATCACAGTGGGACAGCATCTGGCAAAGTTTCTTCCAAATGTCCTAGGAGATGTTGAGCCCACTGGGAGAAAAAAAATGGATTTTTTTGTTCTGGAAGAGGGATGTGTAGCTTCCCAGGGGCCCTGAAAGTAATGTGCCCCCTAACTTCCCACAGTTGCCCACTCTAATTGGTAGGTGTTCTCCAGGCCTTCAGGCATGAGTCCTTCTGGTGCTTACTAAAAACAACCTGAAGATTCCAGGGATTGGACCTGATCACCTGGAATGTTTTCCTCTCAAAACGGTTGTGTGTGTGTGTGTGTGTGTTTTAATACTGAGCTAAAACTCTTCCTCATAATATGATGGACCTCAAAGCCATATATGTAGTGATACCTGACAACTCATCTGATTTGAAAGAGGGAATGAGATCCTGCCTGAGACACCTAGTGCCCTTTTCACATGGCATTTGCCATTCAAAAGGGCACCTGGAGCATTGCGTGATTGTGAGGAGTAATCTGCACGACGCACTCACAATCGCACGATGCTCCAGGGGCCAGCAGGCACTGATCGTGCACCTTTTCATTTTCAGCTGGAAGCCAAAAATGGTGCACAATTGCACATTGCTCCCAGGCCCCGCACGCACTTACTTGGCGTGCGGAGCCTCTAGAGCTGCACCGGCCGTGCTTCCTGCCCCAGCACAGCCTGGGAAGGTCGAAGCAGGGCTCTCGCGCGAGCAGGCGGCTCGTGTGGAGCTGAAGAACCCCGAACGTGAGAGCCTCTCGCTGGAAGCTGCTTGCACGATCCCTGCACCCCAGCACCGGAAGAAGGTAAGGTGCGGAAAGGATCCTAGTTTCAAGATTGCAACTATGCTCTGCCTCCCCATTCAATCCCTAAAACTCACCTTAAAACCCAGACAACCCTACTGAATGAAGGAATTCTGCAGCACTGGTGAGTGGGGTGATGAAGCCACCTCTTGGTGCAATGAAGAGTTGCAATAGGACCCTAGGGGGTGCCAGCTTCTGCTAGTCATATCACAGCTTGCTAGTGGGCAAGAAGTGGGCAGGAAGTGGATGCTTCATGCCTTAGCAACCTGCTAGCCAGCACTGCAGAATTCATGGCTGCCTAGCTTTTAAGGAAGGTTTTGGGGAGATCAGCAATTATGGCAATGGTGTCATGGCTTTAAATGTGAATATGAAATAGTTAATAAAGTTGTACATCTAACTTACAACATTGTTGACTGCCTAACAAGATGCCAGCCATGATTCTTAAGCTCCCAGTAGGCCTCCATATTTAGTTGGTGATCAGTGGGCGGCTTGATGGTGTCCTATATGTTGAGCAGATCCAATGCACATGTGCCTGCCAGCTTTGCATTTGCTAGCAGAACCTCATTTAATAAGGATTAATTTATGCCTGTTAGTACACACTTCTAGTCTAATTTCTGATTTAGTAAAACAGACAGAAGGCAAAAAATAATGAAGAGAAAAAGAAATAAGAAATAGCAGATTTTTCATCCCTAAGCCACCTTCTGTGCAATTTCAAAAACAACAAGATATTTTAGGACCATATTAGGGCAAAGGGACAACAGGGAACTTAAAAAGGCCAAACAGAACATGTTGAATCTGTGCTGAGCTGGTGAAGGACCTTGTGGGGCAATGTTGCCAGATGTTATGAGCTAGTTCAGATCCAAGGCTCCCCTAATATTCACAAACAACATCACTTGCCAGCACATGCCTCTGACACTCAGGGATGAGGTGGAGGATACAAACAGTATTTTTATTTTTCTCAAAATGGCTAATAGAGTAAGGCATGTTTTTGCTGTTATGGAAGTTATACAACAGGGATGGGGAACTCACATCAGGCACCATGATGGTAGTTATAGTTCATCTTTTGGAGAGCTAGAGGTTCCTTATCCTCTTTTTGAGAAGCAAAAGCAAGCCAGACAACAAACAATTGAAACTATGGCAGAGAAATATGAGGGAAGTTTGAAAGCTTGAGTAACCACTGCTTACTGCTTGTTCATTGATATTCACAAATAGATGGCAATGGAGATTTATTCCTTTTTCTTCTAACTCCCATTTGAGGTGATGGTGATGAGATTTAATCCTTCTCTGCCCATACGAGATGGACCTGATCTGGAGTAGGACATTCTGGACTTATCTTGGAGAAAACTCACTCTCACTCTCACTCTCTCTCTCTCTCACACACACACACACGCTGCCTGTGTGCTTAACCAACCAGAATGCAAAAAATCCATTACCCTAGCTTTCAAAGCCCACTAGTTTCTTCATCGTTGAAGATAATTTTTAAAAAATGCAGGAGAAAAAAGGTGACAGGCTTGTGTCCTGCTTATTTGAGGTATAATATAGGTTCTATGAAGAGAAACACTTCAGGCCACACTCCCTGTGTCCCTGAAGTGACTGGGAACTGCCAAGAGGCCCATGGCTTAACACAAGATAGAGACATGTCCATGTCTTGAAGAATTGTCTTGCATTTTGGTTTTATTGTTGCATCTTTATTTTGTTTTTGAATTGTTGTCAAAATGTGTATATCCTTAATAGGGACACATGAATACAGTATTTATGGCAGCTCTCCTAGCTTCGTACCCTCCAAGTGTCCTGATTTGGCAGGAACAGTCCCAGTTCATCCTCTGGTATCCCACTTTCTCAGCTGCTTTTAAAATGTCCTGGTTTCTATCTCATCTTCCCACTTTCCTCCTTTGTCCATGACTTATTTCATTTGATGCAAACTGAAGTAAAAGTGCAAAAGAATTTGGCAATCAGTTCACACAGTGAGGATAGAAGGGGGAGCAGAGTCGTGTCCCTCCCAGTGAAAAGAAAACTGTTTCCCAGCCAAAAGCAAACTGCTGCAGGCTGTCCTGGCTTGCTTGTGCTTCCTTGTTAACAACTTTTGCAATGTGGACAACACGCTGATTTTTCCAGACTGCACATGTTCTGGTTTTCATCTGTGAAATGTTGGACCATATACTGCTATTGATTTAGAAAGTCCATGACTGGAGGATGTGAGAAGATGGGGCTTATGCGCTTCAACAAAATCCTGCATCCTTTACCCAAAATAAATTGAGCAGTGGCCATGAAATCACACAATTTAGAAGGACAGAATCCAGGAATCTCACTTACATTTTAGAAGACAGACTGTGGATATAAGGCTTTGCAAAACTTTGCTTGCCATGAACAATATGTGGCTAGTTCAGAAAAAGTCCTGTGGTGTATTAAACTTTCCACATGTGGCAAGCAGCTTCCAGCCCTGTGTCTTATAATTGCATTTAGTGGGTAAGAATTAATACTTTAAGACTGGAATGGAGCTGTGAGGAATCTTAAAGAGCTTTTGTTTTCCATTGCTACATGAAGCAGATGACATAAGAGAGCAGACTAGAACAAAATGTACCAACCTAGAGGTGTTTATGGAACAAGATAAAGGTTTCATAAATAAAGTGGATGACCAAATATTATACAGACGACCAAGGGGTATTTTTCTATTATCCTTATACACAAGGCATGTATATGTTTGTTTGCAACAGTGGAAGAGGCTTTCAGCAATGCTGATACAAACCCTTGAATGCTATTCTTGGAATGTAACAAATCTTTTCCCTTTAATTTGCCTGCCCATTTTTTGTCTTTGGACAGGGATAAAGCACTGTAGGGACTATCATCAGGGTTTCATAAACCATAATAATCTTTCTGTGTTTGCTGAGTGGTCTAGAGATCACATCAAACAATGTACTGAAGGTAGATGATTAGGAAGTATCTTTTGTCTTCTTTGAGGAGATAAAAATAACATAGATAAAAGGAACATCTCCTTTAGAAGGCAGAATTCAAGTAATTTCAGGTGGAAGTCCAAAAAAACACATACCCGACCATAAGTATTGTTGAAATGATGAATCGCCTGAGAAGCATAATCTATTTATCTACATGTTTTTGTGATTCCTTTGAAGTCTTGTATCTTAGAAAATAATATATATATATATATTAAAGTCCTTTGAAATAAGTTCACTTTTCCTTTGAAATCAGTATACTGATTCTCTCTCTGTCTCACACTCTCTATCAGACACATATTGTTTTTCTTCCTAATTATATCTCTAGCTCTGCTTTTAGTATGTATAACATTGGATAAACTTTTGTTGCAGAATAATAGCCTAGTTTTCAGGGCCAAACAAGATAAAACAAAATGAAAAGTTTGGGTCTCCTTAAGGCCATTTCACATGTCATCTTAGACAATTGCTATGCAATTACACAATTGCCATTCAGTTACCAAAATGGGGTTGATGTGGTTGCCCCACACTTGACTTCAGGCATGCTGGTAAATGGGGGTGGGATCAGTCGCATTACTGTTGCCATAGGTGGAGGTTAGGAGGGGTTGTTTTTTTTTCCTGAAACCATTAAAAACAGCTGGGGGGGGATCAGCTGAGCAAAGCTGGCAGCAATGAGGTCATGACAGGGGTCTTACTGTACCATTTTCCTAATTAAAGATGCTCAGTTCCGGACTGTAAATAGTACTGGGGTAACAAAGCTGAATATCTTTGTTGCACCTCTCTTATTTCATCAGAGAAAATATTGGCCACAATATACATGTTTAATGGTAAAGGGATATACAGGGATAGCCTCATCCTCCAGAAACTATGGCATTAATTTTTCCAAGTGCTAGGAAACTATATTTAGAATAACTGAACTCACATACCAACTATTTATTTCTTTATTGACTTTCTATACCACTTTATCTCCCAAAGTGGGACCTAAGGTGGCTTCCACAAAATTTAAAAACATTAAAAACATTTAAACAATTATTAAAACTATATGAAAGTATAGATTTACAATACATTATAAAAATAGCTCATAAATAAGTAAAAGCTCTCCTGCTCACCCATTAAAGGCCACCTTGAAAAGAAATGTTTTCGTTTGCCTATGAAAAAAGAGCAGGGAGGGGGCCAGCCTGGCCTTCTGTGGAAGAGAGTTCCATAGAGTGGGAGCAACATTGAGAAGGCTCTCTCCCATGTCCTTAGTAGGTGAGCATGGGATGGTGGCAGTACCAAGAGAAAGCCTTCCACTAAAGATCTTAGGGTTCTAGCAGGTTGATATAGAGACATATGGTTTTTCAAATAGTCCACAGGTAAGCCAGGGCTTTATAAGTCATTACTAGAGCTTTAAATTGTGCCTGAAAACAAACAGGTAGCCAGCAAAGCTGTTTTAACAAGGGGACTATGGCCCTTTTCGCACGGGCTTTCCCGAGCGAAATAGCCCCGTGAGCCGTGCGGGAGTGGGAGCACCGCTCCACACGACGCACTCCCACTTCCGGTGCTCTCACGGGGCTGCAGCGGCGCGAGCGCGGGGTTTTTGATTTTCGCTTCCAAGCGAAAATCACCCCACGCTCGCGCAACGCTCCCGGCGCCCACCCGCACTTACCTGTTGTGCGGTGCGTCGGAGAGGCGGCCGGGTAGCGCTTCCTTCCCTCCGCTCCTGCGGAAGGAAGGGGTGGGGCGGGGCGCTTGCATGACGGATGCGATGGCATCCTGCTTCGTGCGGGTGGGGGGCTGCTCGTGACAGCCTCCCGCTTCGTGCGTGCGCGGGGGGTGGGCGGGCGCGACTGTCGCTTGCTCCTGGCGCGCGCGGGGGGACGGGCGCGACTGTCGCTCACTCCTGGCGCACGCGGGGGGGACGGGCGCGACTGTCGCTCGCTCCTGCCGCACGCGGGGGGGGATGGGCGCGACTGTTGCTCGCTTCCCGCGTGCGGGGGGCGGCGCGAGAGGCTCCTGCTTCTCGCGCAAGTGGGCGAGGATGGACGCGCGAGCCGCCTCCGCCTCCGGGACGCTGCCGCTTCCCCGCTTGTTCCTTCGCCTGCGGAAGGAACGAGTGGGGAACCGGCAGGCTCTCGGAAGAGGCTTTTCGCGCAAGCCGCCCACCCCGGCTCACGCAAAAAGCCTCAGTGCGAAAAGGGCCTATGTGTCCATGTAACTGGCCCCAGTCAGCATTCTGGCTGCTGCATTTTCAACCCACTGAACTTTCCAAACAATGTCCAAAGGCAGCCCCATGTAGAGTGTGTTACAATAGTCCCACCAAGATGTAATTAAAGTGTGTGTCACTGTAGCCAGATCTGATCTCTCAAGGAACGGGAGCAGCTGGTGCACAAGTTTTAACTGTGCAAATGCACTCCTGGCCATTGGTGAAACCTGGACATCCAGCTCAGAGCTAAGTCCAGACAACATCCAAGTTGCGAGCCTGAGATTTCAGGGGGAGTAGAACCCCGTCTAGCACAGGCTGGGTCCCTATTCCCTGATCTGCCTTTCAACTGACCAGGAGCACCTCTGACTTGTCTGGATTATGCTTCAATTTCTTTGCCCTCATCAAGCTCATTACTGAAAACAGACATTGATTCAGCATCAAACAGCTTCCTTGGAATCAAAGAGAACGGAGAGATAGAGGTGAGTGTCAGCATGTTGGTGACACTGAACCCCAAAGCTCTGGATGACCTCTCCCAGTGTTTTCATGGAGATGTTAAACAGCATGGGGGACAAAACAGAAATTTGAGGGACCCCATAGGCAATGGCCAAGGAGTTGAACAGGAGTTCCCCAGACCACATTTTGAATTTTTCCCTCCAGGAATGACTGGAAACACTACAATAACAGTGTCCCCACATTCCATCCCAGAGTTGGCACAGAAGAATAACATGGCCGATTGTATCAAAAGCCACTGAGAGGTCCATCAGAACCAACAGAGGCACACTTTGTGATAGATGGCGGACCCTGAGGTTGATGAGCAACTGATTATGCCAGGAACAGAGCCAGTGATTGACCAAACCAGCTTGCAAACATCCCCATCAGTTGAAAGACAAACGGAGGCAGAGTTGCCCCAGCCAGAAGCAGAGGGAGAGGGAACCAGCAGTGATTTAGAGGAATTACATTCACCTGTGCCCCCTAGCTCTCAATCATGGAGGAGACTGAAACAAACAGCTCAGAGGGAAGCTGCTTTGGCTAGATTAAGCAAACAAAACAATGACGAGTAACATCTGTTTTCAGTGGCTATTTAAGTCTGTCAGAGTGGCTTGCTTTTGCTTGTAGCAAATTACTACACAAGCCTTCACAACCCTTATGTTTCAGCTCCTTTGACCTCTCTGGGTGGACCTTCGGCTTTCTGGACCTTTGGATTTGACCATAACTTGGCTCGGCTCAGCATTCCCACTTGTTGTTTGTATTGGACACTCCCCACTGCCTCTTCCTTCTCTTGGGCAAGTACCTTTGCCTCCCCTCCCATGCTGGCAGAGAGGCCCAGGACACACTCTTCCATCTAGTTCCTGGTGAATGTCATCCACCAAGGCAACCAAAGCTGTCTCCATCCATAACCAGGCCTGAAACCATATTGAAATACATCTAGCTAATTAATTTCATCAAGAAATCCCTGGAGCTGGGAGGCCACCACGTGCTCCAGAACCCAAAAATGGAATATTGGAGATTGGCTGATAATTAGTCAAAAAGGAATAACAGACTCATAAAATCAAGAAACTATTTTACACTATGATGAACTGTACACATGTAGGGTATACAGGTGCCAAACTACACAAACAAACACACACACACACACACACACACACACACAGAGAATGTGGAATTTGAATAGGTGTGTGGATGGGTCCCACTTGTATGTAAACATGTGAGATTTCAAACTTATTCTGTGCATAACCAATTTTGATATTTAATCAAAACTTCTGTATCTGTCCTTTTCAACCAATTTATCTCCCATGTTCTGAGTCATATTCTAAAATGTTGTTTCAATTAATATTGTGATAGGTAGATTGCTTGATTAATTTTACTTGAATTAATTTTTCTTGAAGAGGAATTAATTTTACTTGAATTATTTTTTCTTGAAGAGAAACAAGAGAAACAAGGTCACTAAGTGAAAGGAAACAACATTAGAAGCAATACTTAACAATCTAGAAAAACATCATGAATCCCAACACACCTTGGAATGGGCCTTCAGGCTTTCAGAAAGAGAATTTTCAGTCAACTTCCTCAGACTTGTATTACTGGAAAAACACTTGTATTGTATCTATTACTAATTCTTACTTAGTAGCTTGTTACTGTTGAGTTATTTATGTAGTTTATCATTCAATCTTGAAAGGTTTCCTCAATGGGATTTCCCTGAACTGAAGTTTTAGAGAAATACATTTACTGGGCAGGTTAGAGACCCATTGACATCAACATCTGAGAGCTGATTTAAATGGTTGACATCCCTGTGGTGAATTTTCCCTTTCACAAATGGATCATTGAGTATAATTTACTGCATGAGTTGGGGCTATTGATGTGGATTGAAGGAGGGAAACGACTGATGTGAGGACCCATACAGTTACTTGTATGAAATGGTTCACCTAGTGGGTGAGAAAATCCCTACACTGAGGTCAATTGCCTTAGTGAACACAATATCTAAACCAACACTACAGATAGTACAGTGACCACTTACAAAGCCTGTGCAGGGTGCCCTTCAGCCAGAGACAAGAGAATAAAATATACTTAGTACTTTGTGCAGGATTTAATTTTCTCCATGCTTTGATCAGCATCATAGCACTGAAAAAGTCAAATCACAGCAGCTGACAAAGGCACACCGTCCAAACCACAGAACCAACCTATGGGAACTAGCTGATATATTTAATATAATTAATATGCTGCAGTGCCTTTATTGAACTAACGATGGTTCTGAGTCAGGTAAGCAGTATTTGGAATATAGGAAGCTGTCTTATCCTATGTCAGAACATTTCAGTAATATCAGAATGATATAATAGTTTGAGCATTGGGCTATGAGCCTGGAGACCAGGATTCAATTCCCAACTTGGCCATGGAAACCTACTATATGACCTTGGGCATGTCACACACTCTCAGTCCAGAAAACTCTATGATAGCTTCACCTTAGGATTGACATAAGTCAGAAATGTCTGAAAGAACACAACAACAAGAACAATGTTTTGAAGTCTTACTCTTGTTTTTCTTTCTCTCTTTTATTTTCAAGGCTCTTGTCACAAGGTAAGTGGTCTTAGCACCGACATGAAATATTACTGCCCATCAGTGATCTCTGTAGTTTACTGAGTAAGTGTAGAATTTGGCAAGTATGTGCTGCCCATAAACATCCCCTCAAACATATTAGAGATGCAACTTTGCTTTAAAAAAGGACTTTAGCATGCAGTTTATGAACTGTCTGTGTTTCCTCCAAAGTAATCATTCTGAAAGCTGCATAAGTTTCTGTCATGCTCTGGCATCTGGAAATGAAATCCTCTCCACCCAGAAGGGAGGAAATTTGCCTTTCCATAAGACATTTGATTTAGATGAGAGAAACATGGCCAGGGATTAATTTGGTTTTCATCAAAAATTCATCAAAGGGGTGGCAACTTTGCACACACACCCTTTACGATACAGAACAGTCCATTTCATTAACATCTCTTAAATAGTAGCTGCTTTCTATTCATGTTCCTCAGAGTGGAGACTGGCAAAATTTACACACCTCCACAGTGAGTGCTGAAAATTGTTTCTACCCTGAATCAAATAGTAGTAGTTGTTTATATGCATGTACACGTTTAGTAGGTTCATTTGATGAGATGCTCAGGGTCACTTGCCATATTATGATTTAATGACAGCATGTCCCTGCTGTTTACACCTGAATTTGAAGACATAAAGTAGCAGACCGAGAGACCAAAAGGGGGACAGGGTTGTGTATATACTGTGATTTTCATACAAGCACATGAAAAAGGTGCACGTTGCAGGGTTTTCTTTCTTGAACTTGCAGTTTATGTTTCCTTTTAAAAGCAAGTTTCTAGTTCTCATGGGCACATATAAATGTAGTCTTCAAGTCAGAACGAAAAACTTGAAGTGTTTAAGCCATAATTTCCTTCTTTTACTCTAGTCTCACTCATGCTCTCACCCAGAGGTAAAACCAGCACAACACAGCACTCTGCAGTTCTGAGTTAGCTGTCCTGTACACATTTGTTGCTGTTAACTACTGTCAAGTTGACTTCAACTTAAGGCAGCCCCTATGGATGAGAGACCTGTAAGTCACCTTATCATCAACCACCCTGCTCAGGTCTTGCAGATTCAGGTTGTGTCTTCCTTGATTGCGTCTATCCATTTGTATTGTGGTCTTTCTTTTTCCTACTGCCTTCCACCTTAGCAAGCATTATTGTCTTTTCTACTGAACCATGTCTTCTCATGATATGGCCAGCCTTAGTTTAGTCATCTTGATTTGCAGGGAGAATTTAGGCTTAATTTGCTCTCAGATCCATTTATTTGTCTTTTTAGCAGTCCATGGTATCCATAGAACTCTTCTTCAGCACCTTATTTCAAAGGAGCTCCCCATCAGCTTTCTTCACTGTCCAGCTTTCACAACTGCACATAGAAATTGTAAATATCATGTCATGGATGATCCTAGCTTTAGTATCCAATGATAAATCTTGACACTTCAGGATCTTGTCTAGTTCTTTTCTAGTTGCAACATCAAGTCCTAGTCTACATCTGATTTCTTGACTGCAGTCCTAATTTTGGTTCACAATGGAGACAAGATACAAGAATTCTTCCATTATCTCAATGTCTTCATTGTCTACTTCAAGTTTATATAAATCATCTTTGGTCATTCTTTTTGTTTTCTTAATATTCAGCTGTAAACCTGCCTTTGCACCTTGACTTTCTTCAGTAATCACTCAAAGTGTTTTCTGTTAGTGGCATGATATCATCCACATGTCTTAAATTGTTGATGTTTCTTTCTCCAGGTTTCAAACCTCCTTCCTCCATCTCTAATCCTGCTTTACATATGATATGTTCAGCATACAAGTTAAACAGATAGTGTTTAACTTGCAGGCAGTCTTGCCTGACCAGTCTTGCTAATTGGAAGCCATTCAATTTCTCTATATGCTGTCCTTGAATGAATCTGTCAATCTTTCATATGACTAAAAAAAAAAAAACCTCAACTGTGAAACAATATTCCTTTTTTGCTTGTTTATTTGTTTGTTTGGGAATGAGAGTTTTGCAAGGCCTCACCCAAACTATTGAGAAGTTGATGGGGAAAGTAGACCGGCCAGGAAACTAGGCCAAGGCCTCAACTGCACCCAGCAATGAAGGAGAGCCATGCCAACAAGCTGGGTAGAGGGTGAGAAGCCACAAGTTATCACCAGATGTCACTTTCAAGCTCATCATTCAGCTCAACCTTTTTGTCAGAGGATGAGGAGAAAGAAAGGATTGAAGCAGCAAGGAAGAAAAAACAGGGTAGCAGATGAAGGTGATGCAAGGTGACAGAGGACTGTGAGGAGTCAAACAGCAGAGGGAACAGCAAGTGAGTCTTCAGATGAGGAAGACAGTGAGGTAGATGATTATAGGTGGGCAGCTACTGCCCCTGTTCCAAGATCTCCAGATAGAACCCTCAAGAGGAGGACTGCAGAAGGAAAATCTGAGTGTAGGTTCCCAGGCAGTGTGGAAGAAGGATAGAGAAAGAAGAGGATGAGTTGATGTTGCCCAAAATGATCAGAGACAAGATACTGAAGGGCCACTTTGTGGACATTTTCTCTCTCATCAATCCCAAACTGGAGGAAGGGAGCAAATGTTGCTCCAATGGGAAGGACAGGAAGGAAAGGGCAGAAAGGGCGGGGGGGTTAGAGAAATCATTTAACAGCTGGTTAGCAGGATACACATTGTTTATGAGGTGGCACAAGCAGCCTACCCAGAGCATGGCTGGCATCTGACCAACCAGTTAGGGCTCGAGGTTAGGCAGGAAATTCTGTTGCCATTGAATACAATTCAGTTTTCCTCAAAAGAACTTCCCAGAGTGAATGCCAGCTGGGGACTTTGGTGTCCCCCACAAATAAAAGCCAGAAGCTTCTGGGTTCTCTGGGTTGGAGAGATATGTGGCACTGAACTTGCTGGGAATTCAACCAGGGCAAATGCCAGCTTGTGCATTATATGTATAAGCACAGCAATGGCAGCTTCTATAGACCACATCTCAGGGTAACCTATACTACGTAGCCAATTAATAGGAAAAAAATGAATAAAGCAAACAAAGAATGATACAAACGGAGAAAGGGGATAAAAATAAATGAGAAAAAAGAAAGAAAGAAGGAAGATGGAAAGAAAGAAAGAAAGAAAGAAAGAAAGAAAGAAAGAAAGAAAGAAAGAAAGTTTATTCTTTGAAACTGATACATGTGAGGTTAAAATCTGGGACTGGAAGGGACTGGTGGCTGTCACACTAAGACTGGCTTAATAAATAATGACATCAGTTTGGCTGTTGAGAGGGTTCATCAAACAACTAGTGTGTTACCCTGAGGATGGCCCTGGGATTGAGCCTTAGGGCCTTTCCAAACTACACTATTATAGTGCTATTACTCCACTTCCAACATCCTACAGAATCCTGGGACTTGCAGTTTAGGGAGGGGCCTTTAGAATTCTCAGCCAGAGAGCTCTTTGGCCTCAGCAAACTACAACCCCAGAATTCTACAGGATGTTTAAAGTGGAATAACAGAACTATAACAGTGTAGGGTGGAAAGGCCCTTAGACCTGGTCTTATGTCCAGTAAAAAAAGATTCCAATTGGCCTCAAACAATTGGAATTTCTTTAATTCCCCATCCACAAATGCACAGAATACACCTACTTGATGTATTTGATGTAAGATTTAATTACCTCACTAGCATTCTTGCTTTGATAAATTGTCTCATTATCTCCAAAGTCAGGAAAAATCATCACTTTATCTGATTTCCACAGCAACTCTCCCACCTGCCTAGCAATTTGAAGCAGAGGATCTCTAGTACTGACACAGAGAGATTGTACAGCTACTGGAGTAGATCTAAACCATTGTTTAGCATTGGCTGTCTTGATTTCTAGTTGAAAACCAAAAATTCATGTAGAAATTTGTTTTAAAAAATCAGTTACCTGCTTCCCAAGCATATTGAGAGACTCTAGCAGAGAAATCTGGGCAGGCAGAAAGCTATGTGAAGCATTCATAGCTATTTTATGAGCTATAGCCCTGTCTTCTATGCTCTTGGTCTTCAATTCAGTGTTCTGTATACAGGTTACCAATGCACCCATTGAATCTTGAATTTCCTTAACAGAAGCAATGAAAGGCTTCATAGATAGCATAAGTGGCTTCAGCACATTGCATTGTGCAACCATACCATGCAGGGTGGTAAACATCTGGTACATGTTGATAGCAGCACTCTTTGGATTGTTCACAGGGGGAAGCATGGGAGGAGTTTGCATGGAGACAGTTTTGCTTTCATTTTTCCCATTATGTTTGAACATTGTATAAAGCACCTCTAAAATGTGACTGAGCAAAAACTCCAGAACTGAAACTCAGCTCCCAGACAAAGTATTAGCATTACAATCTCTAAGGAGTTTCATTATGTTAAAGAACTTGTCCCATTAAGTTTGCACAAAATATTACACCCAAAATATTGCAGAGATTGCCCCCACAACTTTGGAAGCATGCCCAGCAGCAGAGAATACCTTAGCAGCAATGCACTGTAGCCAGGAAAAACTCACCCATGCCAATTGCTTTCTTCCATCAAGGAGGCAATTTATTCTTGAGTTACAATGTGTACATATTTACAAGAATCTCCAGAAGACATTCCAGCATCCCCCTGCTTGCTCTTTCTAGCAGAGCCTCCAGCAGACACATCAGGCACCATGTGCAACTTGTTGGTTAGCTCTCAACTACGTTTATACTCACGCTAGCTGATGCAATCCTGCCAGCCTTTGCATTCTCCCCACACCTGATGCAACCTTCTGACCTAATTGCTCATCAGCATGACTCAGCTAAAGTCATATGGCTCTTCATAGGTGCACTTAACGACCCACATCACAAAGTATTTTCTACAGGTTTGGTCCAACCTTTTCTGACACAAAACAACTGCATACTCCAACAAGACTGAACTGTGTTCTGCACTAGACTGTTATTGTGCTATTTTTCCACTTTCAACATCCTATGGAATCCAGGGGTTTGCAGTTTAGGGAGGGGCCTTTAAGGCCGCTCCCTAAACTGCAAACCCCAGGATTCCATAGGATGTTGAAAGTGGAAAAATAGCACAATAACAGTCTAGTGTGGAAATGGCCAGAGACTTAAAACTAAAACCAAGCTGAAAGTAGCTAAGTCAAAACAAAACAGAGTTCAATCCTGATAGCAAAAGTCTGAGTGAGGTGTAATAGTCTCTGAGAAGTTTGTTGTTTAAAAGTTTTTCCAATTATGTCCACAGTTTATACAAAGTACCTTCTGCCTCTAAACTCTGAGTGAAAACTGAAACTATTCTTTCGAACAAAGAAGGATTTTTTTTTTAAAAGCAACGAAGAGAGAAACACTGAGGAGACACAACACAACAAAACAAAATCCAAATAGCCAATATTTAATGATGGTAATTTCTGAAGAGTCTGTTGTTTAAAAGCTAAAAAACAAAGGGGGGAGAGATGAAATGGAGCAATTAATCACACTGCCGTTCTGACTTGAAGTCCATAAGTAGAGTCAGCACTTTCATATTTCATTCCATTTGAATGCCTTGTACTGGCTGGATGGTGTGCACCTGTCAGAATAGGGTCAGGATATGCAGCTGTATGATATTTACTATAGACTGTTTTCATGGTTGCAAGTTTGAAGAACACAAGGGTTGTGGGGTGCTGCTTTTTGTGGTGGCTTTTGTCAGAGAAGCCAGATCCAGTTGAAGAAGAACAGGCAAGTCATGTCAGGCAATGGGGAGTCCCCATAAGAGACTTTGGGGTGCACAGAGGTGAAGCTCTGCACAGCTCAGAGGTGGGGGGGTGTTCACTGTGCTCTCCAAGTGGCAGAGGAGCCACACAGAGGCATCTACAATGTGGAATCCCATTTCTGTCATCCCAGTTGGACCCATTGACCAGCATTTGGGTCATCCAATGTATGGATCTGTGGCCTATGCTGTGACCAAGTCTGTTCAGCTATCTAATATATAAAGATCCAAGTTTGTTTGTCTGTGTCAGGTGAAGACCTCATATGATTGACTGCCTGTGAAGACTGAATGGAATCTTGGGGTTTGCAGTTTAGAGAGGGGCCTTTCGAATTCTCAGCCAGAGAGCTCTTGGGCCTCAGTCAACTGTGCTTTCCTTGAATAGGCCAGTTGCTATGGAGATGAGGCCTAGCAGAAAGAAGGAGGAGGGCAGTGTATTCCCTCCAGAATCCAACCTCTGTATGCTAATAACTCTAAATACAGATTGAATTGGGGAATATGGGGGAAAATTACAGGTACTGGACAAGACGGTTTGGGGAATTAGAGACAGGATCTCAAATCTTTCTAACAAGTATTACCCACGAGAAATTAAAATCTCAGGCAATGCCGGATATATACGTTAGCAATCAATAAAAGTTGTGGCCTTATTTGTCTGATAATGGTTGTTGTGTGTATTATTCAGTATAGGGGACTCTTTTCACTCATCACTGTTCCTGTAATTATATGAGCTCCCTTGGAAAAAAGACACAGCAAACTATAACTTCATTGCAGCTGTAGAATAGGTAGCATTTCTACTGTATATTAAGATTTTTCTCCACTTTTCATCTTTCTTTCAGGAGTCTTGACTTTAGTATCCTGACTGAAGCTAAGCAATCTTATTACTATTGTCATATTATCCTGATTTTATCACCAATAGTAGCCATGCTCTCCAGAGAATTCTAGGAGTTGGAGCCTTATAAAGTGACTTTTTCAAGCTCTGCATAAGATCAAGAAACCCAGAGACTTTTATGCAGCATGGTAGTTCTGCAGTGCCCCAACACTATAAAAGCCGTACTGGCGTAGACTTGTAAGGAAATGTAAAGGAGTATTTGAAGAATGCATCTGCTAAGCCTTTCTTTTCAACTGTTACTACTTACAGAAAGTCACCAAGATGATAAAGAATTAAAATCCTATTAGGCAAATCAGATTTTTTCCCTCCTGTAATTTGACATGAAAGTCTCTTTGTTAGCGACTTTCATATTGTGTTAGCTATTTAAAAGAAAAGAAGAGGGTGGGTGAATGAATGAGGCAGAAAATGCTGGCTGCTTGCCAAGCAGGAAAAAGATCTTATTCTAATAAAATGTAAGGATGAACAGCAGAAAGGAATAGAAACTTGTCTAAGCAGGTAAGACATGGTCACAGTGATATGAAGGGTCACCATTAACCCCCATTCAAAACCAATGTAACTATACTTCACAATTTGAAAAACTAACTATGGCAATTTCTGCACTGCACTGTTATAGAACTATTATTCGACTTTCAACATCCTATGGAATCCTTTCTACTTTAGGGAGGGGCCATTAGAATTCTCAACCAGAGAGCTTTTTGGCTTCAGTGAACTACAAATCCCAGAATTCCACAGGGTATTGAAAGTGGAAGAATAGCACCATAGCAGGAGAGCACAGAAAAAGCCTATGAGTGTGATGATTGTGCCGTTTATGCACTGTTAACATTGCAGTCTTACACACACAAACACACATACAGAGAGGGTCACATATATGTGGAGACAGACATACATACAAACCCTAAAAATGTATTAGCACCTATTAATTCAAAATTAAAATACAAATGCATTTTGTATTTTCAAACATATCTGCAAACATCTAGAGCAGTCAAGCCAACAGTCACACAAGGCTGGCTCACACATGAATGAATATCATTTTCTTCATGATTTCCTTACACTTGGCCGTGGTACACTTGAAGATGGGCAACTCAGTATGTGACTTGGCTTCATTGAAAAAGTGGCTGAGATTATATGGAAGTCTTGTGGATGGTGTTGTATGTATGATTCCTATTTTTACAGACACCATTTGATGTTCTAACCATTAAATAATATTCATGTGAACCAGCACTTAATCTGTTTGCTATTTGCTGAGAGTGAAAAGAAAGTTTTCAGTATCTAGACTTGAATTTTCAGGAAGGAACTGGGACAAATTCTAACCAGAAAAGATACAAGATTTTGGATTTTATTGGCAAATTGAAATGAAACCATTTCCTGGGACCTTACAGTCTCCATCTGAGAGTTCCTAAAGAATTGAAAGGTGAATTGGAATGTCATGATGTGTGGGGAAATGGAACTTTCATAATATATAAAGGAATATTCATATGCACACACACACACACACACACAAAACATACACATACATATATCATCATTGTTGGGAATGTGAAAAAAAATTAAATCTTTAAAATATTTTCAGTCCTGATGTATGTTAGTTATTTTTTTTTATCTCAGGAAACCTCACAGGAAATTAAATTTGACTCCCCACCAGAATTTTCTCAATCACTAAATGCCAATATTGGATTAAATTATTTGTCTGCTGCAGTCAACAACAAATCTGCTATAGTGTCCATAGTTTTCCTGTAGTATGGCCAATAATTTCTGTTAATATTAGTACAGAAAAGAGAACAAAATAAATGCCACAAGATATGAAAAAGGGGAACCCAATTCAGAGTCTGGAGATAACCTAAATCCAACAAATACATGCTCTGGAAATCTAGTTTCCTGCTGCATACAATGAAAACAAACAAACAGGGAAAATATTGAAACTGAAGCCACAGTACGTGTAACGACAGACTTCCAGCCAATTCTCCTTTCCTTTAATTCTGCGTGTTTTGCTGGAGAACTGTTTACAGCACCTTGATGGGTTCTAAATGAAAGCAGTATGTTATAGTGATATGTACCCGCAATAAGAGGCAGTACAAAAGGTGGAGGCTATGGGGCGATGTGATTATCTGGTCTAATGGTAAACATTCACCTCCTGGCAATAAAAGGCAGGGCTCTGGTGAATCATTACACTTTTAGTCTTCTAATTTGATCATAGCTTCATGGCATATAAGCCTTTTTTTTTATCTGGCTAGTAAGACTGAGGAAAAAGAAAAGATATTGATTGTCGTAGCACATTTTCTAATCCAATGAACTGCTCATGACTATGCTTGAAGGATTTTTTCATTTTACCTGAGATTAAAGTTGCCACCAAAATTGCACCTTAAGCAAAATTTGAAGTTAATTTAGAGGTTCCTTCTCAAGAAAACCATCCCAGAAACTTCAGAGGAAGCAAAAATAGATTAAGAGTACTGAAATTTCTTAAGGGAATTCTACACACCTCTAGGTAATCATCTGATGCTGCCCATAGTGACATTCAAAGCAAATCTGAATTGTTCTTGACAGGTTTTTAAGAGTAGTACATAGCTTTCCACATTATAGATAACAAATTATTTTATCACTGAATTAGTTGCAAAGTTTGCACTCAGCTCTAAAAAGAATTCATACGCAATTTCTACAGAACTGGCATTAAAAGAGACTGTTATAATATTGTTTAATTTGTAATGATGTTCTCTTCCAAAATGGTTTGTGAGATTATGTTATGTGCAGTCTAGAGATGTTCATTCTAAGATGTTTCTTCTTAAAGCATGTTTCTGTTTGATAATGCTGAGATATATTTGTTCCTGCTGAGACTAAAAAATATGGTTCACCTTTTGTTAGTTGTTTATACTTGGTTTTTTTTTATAAAAAAAAATCCTATTTGCCACCTGAATTACCTCAGTATGCAGCTGCTTGCAATTATCTGTAGGAATATTTGGAACTATTATTTCTATTAAAAGAGAAGAATACATTTTTAAATTTCATAAACATACAAGCCATAGTTTTTATGTGCTAATTGCCATTTAAGTCATATATAACTTATTAAATGTTCTTTTGTTGTTGTGTGCCTTAAAGTAATTTCTGATTCATAGTGGCCCTAAGGTGAGCCTATCAAGGGGTTTTCTGGGACTGAGAGTATGTGATGCCCCCAAAATCACCCAGTGGATTTCCATGGCTGAGCAGGGAATCAAACCATGGTCCCACAGTTTCCTATCTCAGTCCCAGCACAGCTGATAAAACAAACAAAACAAACTTCTGGCTCATTACTTACTTCCAGAAAAAAACACGGAGTCATAAATAAAGTCCAACATAAACAAAGTCTGACTGGGTTCCATGGCAAGGGAGTGCCTATGGTTAGTTCGAGCATTCATCAAGGCATCCAGCCAGGTCTCTCGAGGTTCAGATAAGCTCTGACAACTCCTTGAGTGGAAGGACATCAGCTAAATAGGTCTGAAGCCTAGCACAGCTATAACTTGAATGATTGTTGCTGGTTATAAATTCTGAGAGAGTGACACTAGGTCTCTCTTTGCTGCCTATGCTCTGCAAAGTGGTGTAGGTAAGTGTCCTTCTATATCTGAAGAGGCAGGACTCTCAGTTGGAGCTGGCACCACACTCTGTTCTGTTTCTGGCACTGTAACCTCTCTCTGTACAACAGGTCCTGGCATGCCCTCTGTCTCAGCCTCTGGCATGCCCTCGGTTTCAGACTATGAGTCAGAGTCCATTCTCTGGAAGCAGGGTATGACATGGTCCTAGTGCAACACTCAAACCATTAAATCATGCTGGCTCTCAAATGTTATTTTAATAGTAAATAAATTAAAGTTTGTAAACCAAATCAGAATTTCTATATTTTTCAATTTGTCCTGGTTTTATCTTGAAAATGTTATTACTTTTATTCTTACTTCTTCAGATTTTATGGAATTAGCATCACATACAACACATGGAATAATTGGGCATTTTGCATCTGAAAAAACAGACTGGGGTTCACAAAAACATATGCTGAAATAGTCTTAAAGAGGTCATAACTCTCCTTTCTTCTTTTTATATTGAAAGTGACTAATATAGCAGAACATTTTTTTTTAATGAACACATGTAAATTTGAGCATATTCGATCTCTTAATCCCGCTGCTATCAGAAAGATGAAGATTTTTCTGATTTACATTCCAAAACTATTAAATAGGCAACATTGAATTACATTCTGAAAAGAAGGTAGGGAGTGATTGTAGAATACTGAATGGACTGCAGCATTCCAAACAACAAACAAGACACACCATACTGCAGGACTTTAAAAAGTTCTTGTAAGTAGAAAACTTTCACAATAGGCAGAGGACTACACAATAACTCCTCTTCCTTGTATTTCAATATTCTATCTGCTTACCACTGTGGCAAGAATTCAGTAGAAATGTAACCCTCTTGTAGTCTGAAATTAGTAGAGTTCCTTCTTCTACTTCTTTTTTTTTTTTTTCCACTTCATTCACACTATCACTTGAGATCATCAACATGAATTAAAGTGCCTATAGATATAGAAGAAATGTTGAGATGAAGGGGGAGGTGCTCTCCTGAATTATTTTTTGGACAGCAGTTCCCAGAATTTCCCAACCAACTTGGCCAAATATAATGTTGTCAAACACAGGAATGTTTAGTTACTTCTCTCAGTCTCTTTTTTTAAAAAAAACTTGGCTCTTTTATTTTTAGAGTCAACATGGGTTGTAGAAAAAAAGTTACTTTTCTGATATCTGGAACAGTGACCTAAAGACAAAGTATTTGATACAGCATCTTTGTAAAAAGCAAGCTTGTCCTTCACCTCTCAAAGGCAATTCAGGAAAGGCATTGAGAGAAACAAGAAACAAGGGGAGGGAGTGTTAATAGTCACCGGATCAGAGCAAAGGCCCAGCTGGTCCAATGTTATGTTTCCATATTAACTGACCAAATGCCTCTAGAACTTTGCAATCAGAACATAAGTTCATCTTACTTGTGTTCTACAGCATACTGTAAACTGTGTAGCCCACAGCTAGGGAAGTTGTGTCGGGGGGTGGGGGGAAGAAGGAAGTATAGTGGAATGTTGCAGTGGAGGGTTCTGGGAACTGTAATCCAAAAAGTAACACTGATATTCTTGTCATGGGTTGCCATTGATGGCTATATACACCTGCATGCATCTTATGGATAGATCTTGTTTCTCCTGATTCTAAACAAAATCCCAAGCAATAAATGCTTGCTTTATTGAGATTAAAATAAAACTCTTTAGTATATACTTATATCTTAAATTGAGCAGATGCCTTGATTTTTTCCCCCAGTTCTTCATTGCCTTATGATTCTATCTTCCCTTAGGCTATAGCATCACAGCCACAGGTTTGCCTGGAGCCATTCCTATATTTGTATAGAATGTCACATTTTCAAGGTGATAAAGTTCAGTTTCTCTCTCAGCATGAAGCAACCTAATTATTAAGGGGGATTGTGTCCATGCCCACCATGAGCTAACTGGAAAAGGAGAAGAAACATGTGTGTTGAGGGTTGCATTGGCCAGTGTTTCTAATTTGAGCTTTCCTATACAATAGACTAGGACAGGAAAGGAGAAAAAGAATTAGCTATCAGTCAGTTCCTCTGAAGACTAGGGACAGGATTAGAACAATTGCTTTACAACAAGAGACGTTGTGTTCCTCATGCAAGTTTAAATTCTGTAGAAACTGATAGGCCCACCAGAGGAGAGAAACATGGCATGCTGCCATGTGAGCAGCTTAGTCCGAATTCTGATAACAGGCAAATTTGCAATGTCCTAACAGATGTCTGCTTAAAATGCAAAGGCTCTGCTTGTGAATCTTATGTAAGGTTCAGCCTCTCTTGTTCTCACAGTGGATTGTGAAGAGGTGCTGGCATCCAGCCCAGGTCTCTCACAAAGTGATTAACCTGAGACTACATAGCACCATCTGCTCCTGTCTCAGGTAAGGGAACAAACATTTTAAGATAACTAGAAAGCTTTGTTTTTTCCATCACTAGTATAGAGGATTGGTGGTCATTTTCTTTAGTAGGCTAACTGAACAACTGGTAGACTTTCTTCTTTTACTTTTGAAAATACTAGACTGTGATTCTATTTATACATACATAAAAGAGATAAATGTTTGTTTGTTTGTTGCATTTATATGCTGCGTCTCTGTGAGAATGGGACCCAAGGCAGCTTCCAGAACAGTTAAAAAATTACAATAAAATTGAAAAATAATATAAAACAGCATAATATCATTATAAAAAAATAAATTTTTAAAAAACATTAGAGCATCCTAATAAACATAAAATTTTCTCCTGCTCACATTAAAAGCCTGCTTGAATAAAAATATTTTTGCTTGCTCCCGAAAGGAAAGCAGGGGAGAGGCCAGCCTAGCCTTCTGTGGAAGAGAGTTCCAGAGGGTGGGAGCAGCCACTGAGAAGGCTCTTTCCTGTGTCCTCACCAACTGAGCCTGAGATTATTAGTGAGATCAAGAAAAAGCCTTCCACTGCAGATTTTAAAACTCTGTTAAGATTGTATAGGGACATATGCTCTTTCAAACAGTCTGGATCTAAGCCATATAGGCCTTTATAGGGTGTGACCAGCACTTTGAATTGTGCCCAGAAATAAAAGAGCAGCCAGTGAAGCTGTTTTAACAAGGGAGTTATATGTTCCCTATAACTGGCACTGGTCAATATTCTGGCCACTGAAGTTCCCAAACAGTTTCCAAAGGCAGCCCCATGTAGAATGTTATACTAGTCCAACTGAGATGAAATCACGGTGTGTGTCTCTGTGTGTGTCTCAATGAACAGGCACAGCTGATGTACAAGTTTTAGCTGTGCAAATCCACTCTTGGCCACTGCTGAAACCTGAGCATCCACGCTCAGAATTGAGTCTAGAAGTACAACCAAGCTGTGAGTCTCAGATTTCAGGAAGAGTATAACCTCTTCCAGAAAAGGCTTTTGACTGACCAGGAGCACCTCTTTCTTTTCTAGATTAAGCTTCAATTCATTTCATAGATTATCATAGAATCACAGAGTTGGAAGAGACCACTGGGGCCATCCAGTCCAACCCCCTGCCATGCAGGAATTACAACTGTTGTTGACGACAATAATGAGACTGAGAAGAAAAATATGTGAAAATTACTTTGGCACGTGCTGGGTAGATTTTCTTTATAATAGGAACAACTTCCTTCTCAGAGTTGATCATGCCTGTGATCTCCATGTCACCTGTAAATTCTAATTTTGCTGTTCCCTCAAAGCACTTCTTCAGGTGTGGCTATACATGGAGAGGATCTTTGGTTTCAGATTGTATCTCCAGCAACTCATCATTAGAAAGGAGGAAGAATCTGTCCAGAACAGATTTTAAGTATGTTATCCTCAACCAGTCCATTGCTGGAAACAGACCTCAGTTCAGTACTGTGATAGCTTCGTTGGAATCAGATGGAAAGGAGAGGTAGAGTTGGGTGTCATCAGCATATTGGTGACACTGAACCCCAAAACTCTGGATGACCTCTTCCAGTAGTTTCATTTTGGTGTTAAACAGCATGAGGAACAAAACAGAACCTTAAGGCACCCTACAGACCAACAGCCAGAGCATCGGACAGGAGTCACCTGACACTACCTGCTGAGTTTGTCCCTCCAGGAACGAACTGAACCACTTCATCAGTGCCACCAAATCCCATCCCAGAGAATCAGCCCAGAAGGATAACATGGTTGATGGTATCAAAAGCTGCTGAGAGGTCCAGTAGAACCAAAAGAGACACATTCCACCTTTCCATTTCCTGTGTAGGTCAGTCAACAAGGTGACCAAAACTGTCTATGTCTCATAACCAGGCCTAAAGTCAGATTGACTTGGATTACTGCAGTTTCTTATTTGTGTACAACCATTAATATAGGGCCTTATCACACCAAGGTGTCATACCACCAGAGCAGTGCGCTATTTCAGGCTTGAGATCAGTACTATCACATCATTGCTCGCCAGCAGCTATTACATCACAACCCATTGAAATGTCCCCTTTTTCATGCTGTAAATAATCCTTTAATGACCCCCTTTCCTGCAACATTCCGGTTAGCTGTGGGAATGGAGTTTCCTCATAATGCTTCCTTCAATAGCTGATCCAGTAGTGGCACTATGTGAGGATTCCCAGGTTGTCCCTCCTCAGCTATTCCCGAGGAGATCTCTGCCCAATAACTTCCAGAGCAATCATGAGGGGTCAGGTGGGAAAAGGGACTCAGCAATGGCACCTATCATGCAAAGGGAAGAACAGCACAAATGACACTACTTATCCGCAAATGTCAGAATAGTGCAATAGAGAAAGTTAATAACTTGATACCATCACAGGAATGGCTATAGTGGGATTCCAATGGAACAATGTGGTATTAAGGTATGGTGTGATAAGGCATAGTTTTTACCAAGCAATGTAGACCAACAAAGAACAGCTCTGGGGGTAGGAACAAGGCCTTTTCATAGAATTTAAGAGAAGGGCCCTTCTTTCTTCTGTGGCCACAATTGTGATGCAGATCAAAACACTCACTGCAAGCCAGCA
Source organism: Ctenosaura bakeri (assembly GCA_948474755.1). Lineage (NCBI taxonomy): Eukaryota > Metazoa > Chordata > Lepidosauria > Squamata > Iguanidae > Ctenosaura > Ctenosaura bakeri. The sequence continues at coordinate 106,429 of CAOLHI010002645.1, read as the reverse complement.
CAACCCAGCACAAACATTTTCAGCACCCTATTCTGACTAGGGTTTTTCTATAAATCTGAATTCTAAAATTTCCACTACCTAATTTGACCAATGGAAATTCCTTAAATTCTAAAATTACTTTATAATAGAATTTGCATTCACTTTCACAGAAAAGAGATTAAAAATATCATATGTAAATTGTTCCTCATCAAATCAATTCCCTTGACAGAGTTTCCCATTACAACATTTTAACACTAACATTTTAATATGAAATCTTGGACTACAGGAAAAAAGTATGGTGGGATGTGCTTGCTGGGAAGAGATATTTCTCATGGATTATTATTGTATCTTCAATCTTCAATTATTCAATCTTCAATTGTTTTCTTTAGAGGCATTAATAAAACAAAGTTTATATGCTTCTAAGATCACACCAAGGCTTTCTCTATATTCAAAAGAAATTTTTTGGCTGAACATTATTCTTCATTTTTTTTTTTATTATGTACTTTTCTGTCAGCCAGTAAAAATAACAAATACCACAAGACTGCTGAACCAAGAAAACAGAAGGTGTGAGTTTGTCAGATGGATACTATGGGCACAACACAACAGTAACTAATAATAGTTTCTACGTCATCCAAGAAACCACTTTCAAATTTGTTAGTTAAAGCGAACAACCAGCATTTCCTGACCTCACTACAGTGTTCTAGAAATTACACATCCTGCTGACAGGACAGTGTTCACAACTAATTAAGGCTTAGGTCTGAAAGCCAATCTTGTAAGTCTATCTTGTAAGCCATTTCAGGATTTTGGCCCTTAATAAGAAACACCAGCTGCACTGTGGGTATTTCAATTTACTGCAAGGTTTGCAGTGCTTATGACAGAAAATGCAACAATATTTCCTCTGTAACTTGAGTGCTTTTGGATTTCTCATCATAACTACACAATAGTGACAGTATACAAGAGGAAGATTCATTAAAAGGCTGCCAACACAAACATCTAACCAGAATGATAACAGTAGATGGGAATGTGCATGTCTGAATGAACCATCACTGATATGACAAGTGATATTTTTGAAATAAGGATGTGAATTTAATTTCTGTCAGTTTCATTTTTGTTGGATTTCTCAGATTTGAGCCAGCATGGTATTGTGGTTTGAGTGTTGAAATCCAGGAAACCAGGGTTTGAATCCCCGCTTGGCCTTGGAAACCTCACCGAATGCACTTGGGCAAGTCATAGGCCCTTTCTGCACCTTATCTTTTTCTGGCTCTGGGGTGCGGGGATCGCATGAGCAGCCTCCAGCGAGAAGCTCTCGCGTCCCTGCTGCTTCAGCTCTGCACGAGCTGCCTACTCGCATGAGAGCCCCACCTCTTCCTTCCACAGTGCAGCCTGGGAGCTTCCCAGGCTGCACTGGGGCAGCAAGCGTGACCACCACAACTCCAGAGGCTCCACACATGAGGTAACTGCACATGGGGCTCGGGACCAATGCGCGATGGTGCACTATTTTTGGCTTCCGGCTGAAAATGAAAAGGTGCGCGATCGGCGCCTGCCGGCCCCTGGAGCATCACACGATTGTGAGTGTGTCGTGCAGATCACTTCTCACAATCGCGCAATGATCCAGGTGCCCTTTTGCATGGCAAATGCCATGCAGAAAGGGCCACACTCTCAGCCTCAGAGGAAGCCCATGGCAAAGTTAATAACAATATTATGAATGTGTTGTGTAAATGCAAGTAGTATTGTATCTATTATTTTCCAAGCTAAAAAGAAAGGGCTTCAATTGCCTGGGTGGTTGTTGTATCTCAGGTTTGGCTTTTGATTTGAAGATCAGACTCCTGTCATTCAGCAGCCATACTTTTTTTTCCTTATATGTCTTTCCTGTCTGTCTTTAAAGAATGAGTGAGGACCCTAATTTTTAAAACTGTACACACAGATGAGGAAAGATATCTTTTCCATTTGGGAGAAATATACCTGAAGAGAAAGAACACAGTGAAACAAATGGTGAGATAGGGAAGGTTAAGCTTTACTTTCACATGCGTATACATTTTCTTGCAAACATTAAACATATACTTCAACATGAACATGGTACAGATGTGAATAAACATGATTCCCCTCAGCCTGTCTACTTTGCCTTCAGTTCAAACGCCAAAGGTGATTTTCTGCAATATCTAGGCAAATAGCAACAGTCCTGGCCACCTAAATGTATACAGCTGCCCCACCATAGTTAATTTATTTCATGGAGAGAAAGAGCTGCACTTGGTCCATTTATGTATATCATCATTTCTGCAACCATCCATTTTGCTGTGTACAAGCATTTTGAACTTTAGTTTCCTCCTCTGTGCTGTTGCTGTACAGTCCTTCTTTTCAAACAACACCTAATGCTATAGTTACATCCTTCTAGTAGTCTAAGTAATATACTAGAATTTATCCAACATCCTTTGCTGTGCAGGGCCAAGTATTCCCAAGTCCATGATATGGCAATAAGGTAGAGCTGAAGCCACAGGCCTATACAGAGAAAGGAACAAAGCTGGGGTGTAATTTCATTTCGTGAGTACTTCCAGCCCCTAAGAGAGAATGGTTACCACACTGGGGACTTTTCAGAGTTTAATCAACAGCAGCAAACCTCAGAAGGGTACTACAAGATATTGACTTTCTTTTTCACTGCTAATCATATAACAGATGCGGATGAAAAGAAAGCAGTTCCACTCAGTCATGAGGGGGCTCTCACTGAGGTATTATTGAGAAGACAATTAACCACTAAAAAGCCAGGATATACCGATGGTTGTAAAGGGTGGTAAATCTTTTAAAGAACTATTTACAGCAAAATAAGCAAGCAACTGCTTGTGTGCTGGCATCCTGATATCAGAGCCATTAAAATGCCTTACAAAACATTTTTAAAAAATCATCTTAGAGTATTTTTGAAAGAGAAATATACTTTAAAGTGTATTTGAATTTAACCCACATTGCTAAGTAAAACCGCAGTTAAAAAAAAACAACAAGTGGATAATATAATTCAATAAAGGCACACATGGTTAAACCGGTACCTTTAATAGCCAGAGATTCCACCATAATTCATTGGGATTCACCTAACACTCCGGAATGTGCCAATCTATACTGTAGAGTAGGGCTTCCTTATGTTATCGTCCTCCATACATTTTTTAAAAATCCCTCCACATTGAAAGCTAGAGGTGAAGTAAGTGCTTGATGACATCATAGTTTTCTGTATGTGAATTATTTTGTGGGAAGGAGCTTTCAAGCATGGATGTCCCAAATTATAGTACAAAACGGATCAAAAGAATCATAGGTTTACCAACTCTGAAACAACTATTTATAAGCAGTTTACAATGAAAATGTGAAAGCTACTATTAATGGGTAGAGATTTAGCACAGATACTTGAATATAAAAACATTCCTACTTGAATTATTGTAAAGAGAATGAAGGCAGGCATAGGCAGGCATTCTGCTTGCACCTTTAGCCCTCTCTCAATTGCTACCCCCTCATCAGTCTAATCTCTTTTGATGGGCTGCATTCAGGAAGACTGCAGCTGGACAGCAAAAGCCCATCCCTTGTTACAGACTTTCTTGCTCAAGGATCCTGATCTGGAAGCAGCTGTGTAGGAGAAACAGTCCAATCTGCCTGCAACAAATACCAAACGGGTGGCATAGCTCTCTACAAGTGCAACCCATTCAGTATGAATCATGATGCTGGCACAGAGGAATAACCCCAACCATGAAAGTTCTCCATAGGACCATGCCACATACAGATCTGCAACTGTTATGGTTTGCTTTGGCGGCTACTCCTTCCCTGAGGCAAATGCTTTAACCAGGTAGCAGCTGATTTGGCAGTTAGGATGGGTTGTTGGCAGACTTTCTGACAGTCATAGCAGCCATGTTAGCAACTAGAGTGCAATTCCCAAGAGACTGTCAGGCCCCAATTCCTTGCTCAGTACAAAGTCTTCCGGAATGGGGACTTAGAGGGAGTCTTCATGGATATTCCACCCACAGTGCTCCACTCTTAAGAAATACCTCTTAGATCAAGCTATGGGGGGCGGGGGGAGGAAGCTAAGGCCCTTTCCGCAAGATGACACTCTCACATGTCATCCCACTACAATCTCAGCTCTGCTTCTGCTGGGATGGGAGGGTGTCCCCAATGCTCCTTTCCACTCATGACCAGCTGCCTGAGGAAGAGAACATGAGGGACATGTTCCATCCTTCTGGACTGCAGCCAGCCTTCTTCCTTTGCTGCAGTGGGGGATGAAGCACATAGATCACACTTCTGGCCCTTCTGCATGGTCGGCTGCAAAGGAAGGCTCATGTGACCAGGGGTCATTGACAGAATTTTTCCATCAATGACATAGCCCACTGGTGATGTGAAAAGGACAAGATCATGACAATTTCATGTGAAAGCGTCATTGCCATCCCACTCCTCTCACCTCCCTGTGACAGGATGCTGTCTTCCTGCAGAAAGGGCAACAAGAGAACTCTAGGACAAGAGTTTTGAGAACTAGCTACTTAGATGAGGACAGAGTAGGACGATCAAAGATAGCATCTAGAACTGACACACCTCCCACCCATTACTGGCTCTCTCCTTATTTCTCAAGCACAGGTAAGCAGTTGGTGCATTACCCCTCCCCTTAGCTTCGCTTGTAAGGGATAGAGTGATCAGATTTTTGTCAGAAGGCTTTTGAGTATTCACAAAAGCCCTGAGGGTTTTGTAAATAGTTACAGGGTATGCTCGCAAAAATAGTCATTTTAAAGGTGAAAACTGAGATGTTTGCATATTCGCAAAGACTACTGAGTGAAGCACAGTTAATCTTTAGCTCCACTTTAAAGTTGACCCCAATTATGTGATCAGTAAATGAAACTGCACCAGATTCAAATGTACCACTTCTAGAAGTTGTGGTGGAGGAAAAAAAATGTATTGGTGACAAAAGGAAATTATTTTAAGAATTATTGTAAAGGACATTGTGATGTTGGGACTAGAAATAACATTTAGACATCTGAAAGAAACTTAAATAATGTGCCACATTATTGAGGCAATACTCTATTTTCAACTTCTGTTATATTTTTGAATGTTTTTATTTTTAAAAAGTAGTAATATGTGATATTTTACATTGTACTTTAATTTTTATCATCAGGTTTTTAGCTGATCATGTTTTACTTTTATGAGCCAGTTTAGGTCTCACATCAGGACAAGGGCAGCATATAAATGGAAAATAGATAGATGATAGATAGATAGATAGATAGATAGATAGATAGATAGACAGACAGACAGACAGATGGCAGCCTGATTTGTGTTCATGATAAGCCCAGGTGTGTATTCTGAATTAATCTGTTTGAAAATGTAATCCCTTCCTTGTTTCTTTTATGGGTAGCTAGGACAGGGTTTAAGGTTAAATGGCAGGTGGGTGGTAGTTGGGGCAGGGACATAGTTAGAGTTAAACCCTATATCAATTTGTCATTAAATTAATTCTTTTATTTATGCTATCTGTGGAACTCAAGATGGTTTCTTATAAAAGTAGAAGAAATAAGTGCATAACTTCACAAAGGAGAGGAACTATTTTTCTGAAGAAAAAGAACACACAGAAGAAAATTTGAAGGTGTTCAGTGCTGTGAAAGGGATTCTTAGAAAAACAAGTACTGAACATAAGAGTGAACATCATTATTTCAAAGTCAGGACTGTACATTTGGAAATGAAACAGAAAGGGAAAGTGAAGAGGAGAAAACTGGAGTGATTAATATTGAATCTGGAAACTTGCAGCCCCAACCATACTTGTAGAAAAATCAAATGTTTTCTGATCATCTCTCTGTGTGTAGAAGAGTGCTCAAGTAGAAATACTCCAGAAGTGGCCTTTAATCCTGTATTCAAGCCTGAACCAAACCTTTTCTTTTGAAATCTAGGATGGTTTGGCCAACTAGTCCATAGTCCAAGGACGATGCCTGAGGCCAATTCTTGTTTTTCAAGGTCCAAGTGAATTCGCATGACACTTAATCAGCACAAAGCAGTTTCAGGTTGAACAAGGGGCCTAAGGCTAATTTTGTGATGTCTCAACATTCACGGAATATATCAGGTGATGTCTTCATCATGCTGACCTGTGTCGAGAAAGCTTCTCTGCAAAGAGTAAGGAGATGAGAAAAGTGACTCTGAGAGCTTTCTTTGTATAACTTCAGAGCCAGATTTTGAACTTGTTTTGTCTGTCCAGTGAATAAGTATTCAATGCTGGAGAGCTTGTATGCTCTCACCAAGAGAGACTAATAAGCTTCCAGCTAAATGTCAAGCTCAGTTCATTTTGTATGCAGAATCAGGTAAGATTTTAGCCACCGGTGAGTTCTCAGTCTGTGATTGTGAATGGGACCAAAATACAATAAAAAGACTTCAGTGTACTTCTCAAGGAAAAGCTATGAATAGATGGTGTCCAAAACCTTTGTATAAATATAATAAAATATCATAAATAAATAAAGCCAAACTGTGTGTGTATGTTTCATCGTATTTTTATTGCAGATTGGATCCAGATTTAGTCATGCTAAGAGCACATCCACTGAAACCAATGAGATTTAGTGACGATTAACTTAAACCCAATTGAGCCTAAGAAGAGAAATTCAGTTTTGATTTTCTTGATTCTCCAAAAACACACTTGCATTTTCTTTGCCTCTCCAGTTTATTTGTTTGTTTGTTGTATCAAGTTGCAATACTTTGTGTATGCAAGCATTTTTTAAATTGAAGTTTGTACACAATTTTTATATATTTTCCTAACTTGTGCTTCCATTTATGTATTATTTTATGCATCTTTTCCATTAATTAAAGGCTGTTTCTGCATATTTTTCCAACTGTACATTTTTTAGTTGTTTGCAAGTGTCTTGCAAGATTTGAAAGTGCACGAATTAATGGCGTAAAGTGTATTTCTTCTTGAAAGGTAGAAGACTCTTTTCATTGAGACTGAAAAATTCTTTCCTATCCTTATTCCATAAGATCCTTTTCCATCCCCATTCCATATCCTCCATTTCACAGATGAAAACCAGGGCCACCATTCTCCTTCCTCTACCAAGTGAAGTGGCTTCCATCAATCATGGGCCCATTTCTGCCACCTCCATCTCCTTCTCCTTCTCCCTCTAAGTCCTCCATCAGCCAATTAGCCAGCTGAAGGAGTGGTGTGGAGTTGGGCCAGGGTGGCAGCACCAAGAACAACTCAGTGTCTCCTCCTGAGACAAGATTGAGGTGCTGGCATTCAGCATGGCTAGGCCAGGGGGAGGAAGTGCTAGTTCCATGGCTGCTCCCCCTCCCCAAGACCGAATGAGCACAGAGTCAAGGGAGGCTATAACAGTGATAGAAACAGTGGTGTTGCTAGTAGCAAGAACCTTGTCACCTCACATCTTTCAAGGTGGGGGGGAGGAAGAGAAGAAGAAGCAACAGCTTCCATTGTCACGGTGGCTGCAGCAAACCAGCAACAACATATTGTGAAGGGGTGAGTTTCCCTCTTCCTCATATTTGTTGCCACCTGCATCTCGCCTAATCAAACCTTTGTTGACTAAACTGAGTGGCAGTGCCTCTCTGTCCCCTCAGAATTCGTCCTACACCGCCCAAGTAACGCGAGTGGCAGGGGGGATGGCCTTTGCCGCCCTCCCGCGAGACGAGATCGCGCTGCGGTGGCCGACGGGAGGAGGCGGGGCTGAGCATGATTTAGGGCCACCCCGCCTCTCCCTCAGCCTCTCTTCGGATCCAGGCGACCCACCCTCCCCCCTGATGGTTTCAGTGTAAGATAACTGGTCGCTTCGGGGCCGGGTAGGAATTTTTTCCTCCCTATATGGGGTTTTTTTCGCCTACCCTACACTGCTCCTTGGCTTTACAGGGTGGTGTCTTGATTTGGTATTAATTAGGTTGCCACTGTCATACATATAGTCATCCAGGCCAGCATGGGGTGGGGGGTCTTAAGGTTCGGCGTGTACCTATAGCACCTCTTTTTGGGGTGTAGGATAAATCCTATCCTTGAGGAGGGCCCTGGAATCACCCCACTCGCTGTGCAGCAGGGGGTGGGCCTTGGAGCTCACCTTCCAGATAAGGGCTGGCCAAAAGTCATCATGCAACTTCAGCGGTTGGCTTTGGAGCCTGGTATCTCGCTCAACGGGCTAGGGGAGATGGTCGGGAGCTGCCTCTTGGCCCTAGTCTGAAGATACTGTTGACCCCCCCTTTCTCCTCAGGTCATAAAATGCAAGTTCAAGTTCAAGTTCAAGTTCAAGTGAGTTCAAGTTCAAGTTTAAGTTCACCCCTTTATGTTAATTAGGCATATTAATAAATTGCCCTAGTTCAACCCAAGCTCTGTCTGCGATCTCGTTATTTCGTGGGTTGGGCGGCAAAGACCCTCCCTAGGTAGTGGTGCTGCTGAACATTTTGCCCATAAATATGATATTATAGAAGTTACAGACTTGCTCTTTTTTTAAAAAAAAAAATGAAGCCTAGAATTGGGTGAACAAATGCAGGATATTTTAAAAGCAGCTGAAATAGGTGGGCAGAAAACAAAGCTGTTCCATCTAAAGCAGGACTGTTGTAGGGCATGCCCTATGTTAAGCATGTCAACATATAGATCCAAGTCAATATTTTCATCCCTTTGTTTTATAAAATCTATAGAATCTAATGAAATATGGAGATTTTGAAGCCCCTCATGGAGGAGACTTCTGGCTCCACGGTTGATTGCTTTGTAGCAGACAGCTGAAACAGTTCTGGAGACTTGTGATTTTTGATTAACTACTGTGCATGAATTATGTTCTACTGCTGCTATTATTATTTTTTTTTTTTTTACATGTGGTTTCACATAACAGTTGCTTAATTATTTTAATAAGTCTCATCTTTCATACTGGAATTGTTTAAAGGCATCTGTTAGGTGGGTTAAATGTTTAATATAGAAATCTGTGTGTGTGTGTGTGTGTTGTGTACTCTGAAATAAAACTGTCTCCATTATTTTTTCACTTTTGAATGCTTAGGCCTAAATCCAATTGTTAATGCCAGCTAGAGTAAACCATGTAAGTCAATGACACAGGCTTTTCCCTTAGCAAGTTTCTATTGGCAGAATGGGTTTATTCAAGTCTAGTTTGGACTAACAATTTAATTAGGTCTTAGAACCCTAACTTTCACTTACATGGATAATCACTTCCTTGATTATCTCCTATTATAGCATCAGACTAAGGCCATTTCAACACTACACTGTTACAATGCTATTATTCCACTTTCAATATCCTGTATAATTCTGAGGTTTGTAATTTACTGAGGCCAAAGAGTTCTCTGGCTAAGTATACTAAATGCCACTCCCTAAACTGCAAACCCCAGGATTTAATTAGATGTTGAAAGTGGAATAATAGCGCTATAACAGTGTAATGCAGAAATGGCCTAAGAAACAAAATGCAAAGTGAGGCTATGATTGTTAAAGCTTTGCAGATCGGAGTTGGTTCATTTCTCAGCCATTGCATTCTATATGTCCAAGTAGATGGGTTACAAGCTAAAATACAACTGAATAAAAGCAAAACTTGTTCTCATCCCAGAAACTGGATTCAGCAGTAGAGGGAGCAGGTTTTATTTAGCACACTCATGGCTTTGAGTGTACCTTTTAACTTTCTTTCACATGAATTCATGCTTTTCATTTTTATAAGGAGAATAAGCATTGCTTCTAGAGATTTTGATAAGGTAGCAAACTTGTCCTCTGCCTCTCTCACTCTCTGGCCTAACTGTCAATGAATCAAGAGTCAAGGATGAAAAAATTTGTCATTTATCACATCCAGATTGTTAAAACTTGAAGTTCTTGGAATCATGAACAGGAAGAAATTCCTGAAATTTGATAAATTCTTCGAAAATGAATCAAAACAAAATTCTCCTCCAATTTCACAAGACAAATTCATGAGGTGCAGCTATAATCATCATGAAGAAGTTCAAGTGATACTTGTGTACCATGGAAATGGGGTCGAAGGAAGGAAGGAAGGAAGGAAGGAAGGAAGGAAGGAAGGAGTGTGGGCGGGGGGGGAGAGGAGGTATTCCAAATTCAGTATACAGAAATATGATTAAGCATTGAAATCCATAGGTCCAGATTTGTCAGATTTTTTTTAAAAAAATTACAAGTTATCTCTGTGCTGTTTATGAACAGGAAAATGTAACTTTGGTTAATTCATAGGGAAAAAAATCTGATGTAGATTGAGAAAGAGGGACCACCCCAGATCTCTACCCAGGGCACAAGAAAGCTGTGCAGCAGGTTTGCTCTGCTTTCGTCAGGTCCTCTGTGAAATTCATGCATGCACACCTATCTTGTCATAACAGCAACAAATTCACAAATTTGTAACAAATATGACTTGAGGAGTGCGTTTTCTAGTTATTTTGTAGGTTGGTTGACATATTCCCTCAACCTTTAGCTACATTTCATTGATGGCTAATCAACTGCAAAGTTGTTTCACAGTTGAACATTTTCATTCTGTGTCACTGTCAACAGCAAGCTAAACTTCTTTAGCTTTATTTAAGATTGTGTATTAGCAATAGTTCTTCACCACTCATGCAATTTCTCAGCAGGATACTGAGGGGGAGGAATTAATACAAACTGTGCTCTTTTTAAACAGAGAAGTGCAATAAATTAATTTTTAAATGTAGGTACCCACTGGAATTTAGCACACTTTTGGTAGATTGAGTTACCATCTTTGCTTTTGTTAGAAGGCATTCTCTACCCACAGGCAAATAAAAAGGAGGGGATAAACGGACTGTTTTCAAATCTGTTCTGTTTTTCTCTGCAGTTGTTTCAGAGTGATAGGTTGCTGCTCCACTGCTCTGGGCTTCAGTCACAGACCTGCTCTTAGCAATGTGCAAGTTTCCCAACCAAAGAAAATTCAGTTTTAAACCATCTTGGAGATGGTAATGCTCAGAATGTAGAAAAGAATCCAAAGGGAGTGGCTATGTTCCCAAGTATTTTCCTCCTTTGCTAAGAACTGATCATAAGATGAAAACCTCCCTATGTCAGTGACATGATAACTGTCAGCTCTGATAAATACAGAGCACCCTATGACTACGTCCTGACAAAGGAGAAAAGACAGAAGGAAAAATAATAACTACTCTTTTTTTTCCTCTGATTGAGATGGTACTTTCTAGCCAGAATTCAGTTTGAGGCATCTACATTCATACATGTTCCTCACGTGTGTTCATCTGATTTTTTGGGGTGCTGTTGTCTGCACACAATGCCCAAGCCCATCTCCTGACTTACTTTAAAGCCCTAAAGTCACCTCATACAGGCATTCCATGCTTCAACATGAGCAGAAGGGATGGAAGCAGCATCCAGCAGTCACCTTCCCCCAGCTGAATACACAATGATTACAGAAATCTCAGACATTTGAATAACCCCTGAAGATATTGGCACTGAAGTCCTCATTATGTGTCTGGATATGAAGGTGTAGTCAGATTTTTTTCAATCCTGCCTGCTCATAATGAAGCACAGTATACCTCTAAAAGGCAGCTTTGGGGTGTTAAAGTAAGTCAGTGGGATGGTATGTACATCAATACAACATAAGCTCTCCATTCATATCCTTACATTATTCTGAGAGGTGAAGTTGAGGCCTCTGTCTCCTTCACAACCTGGATTCTCATACTTTTACTAAAACCAAACTAATGTTGTGTGGAGAATGAGAGCCAAACACCTTAGAGTAACAGATCAGAACATTTATTTACAGTTATAGACAACAATCAGTGATATAAAGGGCAACCTGGTGCCCATTGCTGATCCCTTTCCAATTCATTATTCCATTGCCTCTGGGATCTGTCTTTGCTGTGTGACCAACTTGTGAGAATGGGTATGAGATTAATCACTGAGTCTCTACTCAGCAGCCATCCATCCCACCATTCAGACCCAGTTTAATACACCAGTTTTCCTTTTCACAACTTAATACCTGCCACAGCAAGGGGCCAGCCCAGCTTGGTTTTCCCTCCCCCAACCTTCCTTCCATAGCATCCAGCAGCAGACATCACAATCTTCCTCTGACAGATGCATGCCATCAGCCCCTTACAGTCGTGGCTGATTTCCCATGATACCTGGCTGCTGAAATGCTGCCCCACCTGTCCATTTCAGGTGCCTAATAATGGCCATGTTGTCATGCCTTCTTGCTGCATTGACAGCCGCCAGGTGTTATGCATCCAACCAAACTGTCCTGAGAATCATCTTAGCCATAGTATATGCTAAGGAGCTTTGATTGCATGTAGGTCAGTTGTGGCCACCAGCAAAAGTCCTGATATTTCTGTTAATATCCTTCTCACCCAGAAGTATGATCAAAATGAGAGGTTGGTCTCCATCAGCCCTTAATTCCACCACGCAGGACAAAGGAGCAGGCAATAGCATTCCTCACCTCCCAATCCAGTGTATGAAATCAATCCTGGGAATCCCAAGATCATCATTCCTGCCAGTCTCCACTACTTGCCTTTCCACTCAGAAGACAATGCTATGCCCATATATAAATGGTCATAGGCTCACCTGTTGAAGGGCAACAAACCTGGAGGCCACCACCAACAGCAGAGTGTTAATCCTGTGTTCAGCCTTTGCGATGTACGAGATAGCTCCGTGGTCAAGTAATGGGGCTTAAAAGTTTCAAAAGCTCTATACAGAATCATTGAAGAAAATAACTGCATACCTTGGCAACTATCAGAGCTAAAGAAGCATTGGATTTGCAGCACTTTATATGCTATAACATTTCAAATTAACACATGCTAACATTCTATTTGATAGCCAATCACAATTTCTTTCCCATGCTCTTCTGTTCCCATCTCATTTTCTCATTCAGTTTGCCAACAATTCGACCTTGCAGCCTAATTTGTCCACCTGTACCTGTACTCTTACCACAGTTTGTTACAATAACATTTCCTCCTTTCCAACATACTGTTTCCCAGCCAATCTCATCATCTGCTCACAACATAAAGCCCAGTAAAGCACAAAGCCCAATAAAGCCCAATAAAGCATCAGAGCAAGACAATTACCTAAGAGCATGGCAAGGAGAGAAAAACCAACCTGACAGCCTTGTGTCTTATCTAGCACCAGCATACACCAGATTTCTACTTCCTAACCCTCTGTATTGCCTTGGTGCCAAGCCCACCTCTGCTGCTGTGGTTGCTGCTTCAATCTGAGGTAAATGTGACAAAAAGTTTGCAGGCCAACAATTAAACCTCATTTAATTCATAATGTGTCAGCAGCACCCCATCTGGAAGGACAAATAATCTGCCAGTATTCACAGGTTAAAACTGCAAGAATGCCTTAAGGACACAAGCAGGGCAGACTTCAGCTCTGGTTGGCTTGTGCAGCCAGACCAATTGGTCCTCTGCCTCCTAGTCCACTTTTGATTTTCTAACATGAATTTCTAACATGCACAGCTCTTGCCAGTAAAGGTCCTCTAATGCCAGCTTCCTGGCCTCATCCAAATTTTGGAACCAGATCACTTCCCCTTGCTGCAATAAAGAAGTAAAGGCTGTGCCAAACAGTGTGGCCTCATACTGGCTGTTGAAGATGGCTTAGAGTGTACGTAGTTCCAGTAAAAGAGAAGCAGAAATAGGACACCTGGGGTATGGGACTTGGTGCATGCCTGATCGGGAAATCTGTTGCTGGGTCCTCACAGCCCAGTACCTTGGAATGGAATGGTATTGCTTTCAACCTGTTCCTTATAGTGGCTGGAGTAAAGCCTGTAACCCAGAGATGTACTGCATATCTAAGAACCTGATTAGGATGGATTCACCAGCTTACATAACCCCCCATTTGCTTCTGAAAGTTAAGAATGTTAGTCATACTATTACCATATGCCTGACATGTGGATAAAATTGAGAATAGAGAAATGGTCCATTGGGCCTCTACTTCCCAAGGCTCCAAAAGTCTTTTGGACACAAACCAATTTGAAGGCTACGAAAACAAACACACACACAACCCTCATCACCCTGGGAGATTTAGATGCCTTCATATTCACTACTTGTACTATATGACTGATTGTCACACCAGAATAAAACTTCTGCTAGCAAATTCTTCTGCCCTTACAATTATTTCCACCAGTATAGGGAAGAACTCAACGAACATTAAGTGTCTCATGGATTCCACCTGGATTCATTCTTCTGGCCAAGGTTCATACATCTTTGGTAGCTAAAAAAGATTCATAGTCCTCTGCCTCCTGCTCCATCTGACTGAATCTCTATGGCCCTTTTCACACGTTACCCGTTTGTGCGGCTGGGGGGGGCGTCTTGCACGAAAAGCCTCATCCGGAACGCTGCTGCTTCACAGCTCCTTCGTCCCGCAGGTCGCTTCCTGGTAGCGCAACCGTCGCACTAGCGCCCCGCCCCTTCCTTCCGCAGTGCAATCTGGGAGCTGTAGGCTGCCCTGGGGGAGGAAGTGTGACCAGGCCAGCTTGTTCGGTGCACCTCATGCAGGTAAGTGTGCGAGGGCCCTGCAAGCATTGCGCAACCGTGCAGTATTTTCGGCTTAGAGCCAAAAATAAGAAAATGTGTGCGCGTGTCCCGCTTTAGGCTCCTGAGCGTTGCGTGAATGAGAGTGCATCGTACGGACCAACACTCCCATTTACGTGACGCTCAAGGGGCACTCGCACACAAAAAAAAAACTGTGTGCAAAAAGGGCCTAAGTCTGCTTGCACCTTAATGACATCCTGCCAGAAAAAAACATATTTGTATTCCAGCAGGAAGTTGCTCCAAAATCGTAAATCCTCCTTAATCTGTGCTATTATTTGAATGTGGTAATTCTCCATCTTTGTACCCTTCATAGCACCATAAAGCGGGTAGAAGAAGGCCCAGCCTGAAACTGTGACCCTACATACAAAAATTAGATGCTCAATCAGTACCTGAAACTCCTTGAATGCTGCTTCCACTTCCCTAGGAAGTTCTGGACCATCACTAGGAGGTTGCTAAGCTTATCCACCAGAAGTGATAAGATGTTTTTCTCTGTATCTAGCCCTATACCTAGGAAAATGAGAAAGGTGCTTGTGCCCTCAGCCTTTTTAGACACTAAGGGAACACCTAGTTAAGCTGTTAACTTTTGGAATGACTTCAGTGTATGGTGACAGACATTGTTACTTTTTGTTCATGTTCCCTATGAACATGGGAGATGGTAGCATTACTGAATTTCACTTTTATGCACCATCTGAGAAATGTGCTAGAATTTTCAAAGGCAGAGCAAGAGATACTACACCCCATAGACATTGCCTTATTATAATAATGCAACCCCTCAAAGCAAAAACCCAGGAAGTCAAAGTCATTGCTTTTAACTATTATGACCCTTTGTCTAAAACCCTCAATATTCTTCCTGCTGCATCAAAAGTGGCATATTTTGTTAAACAGACTTCAGGATCAATGGCATTATTCATTGATGCTTCCTTCAGGAATTACAAGTTATGAATTAGTCTGTTCTCCGTGAGGACTTCTTTGGCACCATGCCCAGTGGAGAGATGTAGAGTATGGGCAGAGACAGTGCAGCATGTGGCTCAGATACCCTGCCCGTTTTTTATTTCCTTCGCCAACTTTTTAATGACAATACATGCTAAGGACCTCACTGACTGAGAATTCTTTGACTTCACGTGCTACCTGGCTAATGTGTATGGTATCCTAAAACCATTAGCAAATCCCACGTTCTGGTGTCCTTTTTAGGATAGATGCTAAGCCACTGCCTCAAAGGTTCCATTTTATTTGGTGTTCATGCTCTTGGTTCCCTGTGTCTCACCCTGCTGTGAAATGTGGTTGTAGCTAGTTGTGCTGGAGTAGTGCTTACATCTGAAGCATGTGGACCTAGGGTGAGTGCCCCCACAGGTTCTACATCATATACTCGGAACAGGATCCTAGGCACAGCATGGTGGCCAACTCTGAAACAGGACAGCAGGGAGGAGTGGGGCAAAATGAGAAGAGGGGATGCTACTGCAGCAGGTGCCACCCCCTGGCTAAGACACTGGAAGTTGGAGCGAGGGATCACCATTGACAAAATAAGCCACCACTCAGTTTGGATGAAAACATACACATTTGCAAATGGAAATGAGGAGGCATGCTCAGGGTCTTTTATAAAGGGGTTGCTTCAACTCCCTTTTTGCCTTTAACCCCCGTCCCCACTTTTTGCCCATTTCCTTCCTTCCCTCCTATGTCCATCTCAGTCTCCTCTCCTCCTGCTGAAGAAGGCAAAAAAGGAGGGTGTTTGAGCATTTCTGATAGTAGACTAGACTGCTCTGTGCTAGAAAGGAAGGAGAGAGAAAGAAAAAGGGCAAATGCTGGCTGGCTGGCTGGCTGGCTGTCAGTTCCACTGTCACTCAGCTACTGAGCCCACCTTCTCTCTGCAGCAGAGGAGCCAGGTGACAAACAATGCACAAACCCAACAAGGCTGCCTGCCTGCCTCCTTTTGCCTTGGTTGCTGTCAAGTTGCCACTCTGGTGAGGGAGGACATGGATTGAGCAACTTTTGAGCATTTCACAGACCCCATGTGAGGGCACTGTGTACTCTTTGCAATCCACAAACCCCAGGTTAAGAACCATTGGATTAAGTGATTTCTGGAGTAGTTTTGAATCTTGTACAAGAACGAAAATGAATGAATGAATGAATGAATGAATGAATGAATGAACAAAAATGAATGAATGAATGAATGAATGAATGAATGAATGAATAGTCTCTACCCATGAGAATTTCAATAAAGTGCAATCAAAAATATCCCCATCTTCACAGGAATTTTTGTAGGTGAAGAAACTGTGATACCTATACAAGCCTAAATCCTCAGGAAAAAGTGAAAGCAGGTGGGTAGGGTGAGACTGTGTATCCTAAAAATGCTACTGTTGTTATTTCCAAATCAAAACAACAAAAGTGATTTTGTTTTGTTTATAGTGGAATAATTTTCTCCACAAACAGCAAAAGAGTCTCTACTTAGAGAAATGCTTTCCTATGAAGGGCCATTCTTCAGTAACATGAAGTGGCAGCACCCAGAAATTGGATCCACCTACTGTCCTCTCACCTCTAGATCTTCTGCCCATTGGACATTATGGTTACAAGACCTATCTATCTTTTTACAGGTAATGGGAGGAATTTCTACAGGATACTCCTTAATCCTGTTATATATGTCAAATGCTCTAAGAAAAAATTGTCTTCATGTTCTGAGCAGTTTTCAGCAGATAGCACAACTGTCTTCATCTTCACATGTGCAATGGATAATATCAGTGTCTCTCTAAAAGGGCTGTTCCAGAACTTCTTCTGAAGTACAACATTTTTGCTTCATTGCAGACCACAAAGTGGAAAAGCACCGGCTGCCAATTTCTTGTTAAAGTTTTCGGGTCCATGCTTATGTGATTAATTCCACCTTGCATCATTACCAATAAGTCACAGATATGTTTGTTGTGATTGTGTCATTTGTTGATGTGGTTAAGAATGACAACAGACTATTTTGGGGTGGACAAGGGGTTCCTAAAGCAGTTTCAAGGTCAGGCTGAAGCAGAGAATAAGGAAGCCCAGGATTAGGTGTCTGAAGATAGTAATTGCACCCCAGTAACATTGAAGTGGTAAGTATGCACAGGATCTGGCCAGTAGGAAAAAATTGGCAGAATTTGCAGAAGCTCAGTCAACCTGAAGGAGGATGAATTGGTACAGTCTTGAGGGGCTTCCTGGCATGCATGACTAGGTTTAGGTTTAGGTTTGGAAATGTGAGGCTGGATGGTAACTATGCAGAAAATCTGAGGGACTATAAATTGGTGCAGGTTCAGTGATCTTCATATTCCTTTCTAGCATTGGCAAGGGGAGTCCACATCTTGCCTGCAATGCCCCATTGCCCAACACTGCCATCAGCATCTGCCAAACATCTCCTTTTCCTCCTGCTCCCCTCTACACACACTCTGCCTGGGCTTGGGGTAAGACACCAACTAGCCAATAAATGACTTCTTTCTCTCCTCCAGTGGGTTCATTCTGCAACACAAACAAAGGTCCAAAGGAGTTTCTTCTACTGGTTCATCCACCCTAACTTACTAATAGCTTCCTGGCTCCATTCCCACTTCTTCTTGCAACCTCACTGTCCACCTTGCCTTTGCTCACTTCCTGCTTACTTTCCCTTCTCCCACTGTCACATAGCTTTTTGAATGGGCATTCCTCACCCCACTCACCTGCTGCTGGAACCCCCTCCTAAGTCTTTACCTGGACTGACCTGGCAGTCATCTGTGCTGCAAATTGAATAATATCAGTAGCCAGTGCTGCTGTGGTTGCCAGCTCCTCCAGATAGGGTGGCACCCTTAGTAAATACCTTCTTTACATGTAGGTTTACTATGAATAATAAGGGGCTTCTCTAGCCACTATGAAGGAACAATAATGTGGAATCATACTTACCACACAAGCCACCCCCAGCCAGAACTAGGAATACAAAAATTAGGCTATTTTGTCCTTCATCAGTATAAATTAATAATTGCTACAGTTTCCTCCCTGCTTCAAGGGAAACTATTCTTTCTCCCCAGTTCTTAATAAATTCATTTCATTTATTATGGCAAACAGCCATCTTGCCAGTATCCACACATCTCAAAGTGTTTCATGGTATTGTTCTGTACAAAAATATGTATGGATTTTAGTGTGAGAATTTTGGAAAGCTGTCGAAGAAAATACTATTTCAAGAAATTTGCATGTTGCAATTTTCTATGCAAAAACTAGTACCCTTGCAGATCAAAAATTTGAAAATAAAAAAGCAGTCCTGTCCAATATAAATACAGGTGTGTGTGTGTGTGTGTGTTTGCAAGATTGCTGATCTTTGCATGATTTTCTATGTAAGATTTTCATTGTGAAAGACTGCTATATTTTTATTTATTTATTTGGAAGGAAAAGAGCAATCAAGTGCACCGAAGAACCAGATGTGGCTACAAGAAAACAATGCGGGGAAAGGGGGGTTGCCGTCACCACTTTGAAGGTGGAATAGGGCAGCTGGCAGCAAAAAGAGAGAGAGTCAGGATCTGAGAGATGAATGAGCAGGAGTGTTGGAGCCACTGCCTTGAAGGCAGAAGTGGGTAGCTGTTAGCAAAAATGTCTTAGTCTTTGAAGGTTTTCAGATTTTGGATTTCCAGATAAGGGAGGCTAAATTTGTAGTACTTTTTACACTGCTGCTAGTTGCTTTCTTTAAAAAGTGCTGATCACAGACTGTTTTTATTCCCAGTAGGAAAAATATATGACCCCCAAACGAGGGAGGGGTAATGATTTTTATTGTGGGAAAATAACCCACATTGAAAGAGTTAGATCAAAATTTAGATCTCCCTGAGGTATGAAAAATGACAGGAGAGACTTTAGATATCTTCCATGTTAAGTTTTGCTTAGCTTTTAAATGTAGATGAGTCCTGGCCTCCAGAGCACAGAGGCACACAGTGCTTCTCAGATTGTATCTCATTAAACTGGATAAAACCCATGCACCAACCATCCTGAACCTCAACAAACCTCCTCTTTTTTTCCTGCTTAGCTGGGGATTGTCAAGGAGAGGAAAGAGTCAACACCTGAGTGGTCACCATATATGCTGTCAGTGCTGATCTGTTTGCAAAGGTTTATAACCATTATCTTGTCAAAAATAGTTTTCTCCTAAAAGACAGCTTGGCTCAATAGTAGTGACATCACAAGAGATAAGGAATGTATTGTAAGAACTCCGGTTCTCCCATCATAAATATAGGTTGCATAGATTTTGCAAGACAGACAGGAGGGGCCATGCTTTTTTAGAGAGAGAGAAAGGGAGGAAGAGATAGGTACACATGCACAGAGTCAGCCCTCAAAATTAATTAGAGTTAGATGTTCAGGACCCCCACAAAAGTGGAAAAACAGTAAATATCAAAATGTGTATGTGCGTCTGTGGGAAGAGGGCTGAAGTATGGTAGGGAGAAAACGCACCCAGGTCCAAGCCAAGGCCATTTCCGCACTAGACTATTATAGCGCTATTATTCCACTTGCAACATCCTATGGAATCCTCGGGTTTGCAGTTTTGGGAGGGTCCTGGCCCCTCCCGAAACTGCAAACTCCAGGATTCCATAGGATGTTGCAAGTGGAATAATAGCGCCATAACAGTCTAGTGTGGAAATGGCCCAAGTTAGGGAAAGAAGAGGGAAAAGGCATTGTTGACATACTGGACCTATACTTCCTCTCTCACACACATGCCCTTCCTTGGGTATCAGGGGGCACTGAGAGAGGATTTTTTCGTGCTGGAAAATTGGGGTGCAAGCCATCCTTAAGTAGTGGCAGGAGAGGAAGAAGAGGAGCTGAGGAAGGTTTTTAAAGGGCTGTGTACCCTGCTCAGAGCTGCAGAAAGGAATGATTCCCCTGAGAAAGAACCACTTGAGGTGGGGAGGAAGGGGCAGAAGAAACTCACAGTCAAATCTGTGAAAGCACGTGTGGGGTGCTGCCTCCCTCTCTCTCTCTCTCTCCCCGTGTGTGTGTGCAGAGGGAAATGTCATTTGAGATATGCAGGTTCTGCATCCTGCTAATTCCTCTGATTATTAAGATTTGTGACTCACATCAGTCCTCCTATCTTTTCAACAAGCTCAATTAGCTTTAAAATGTATTTCTTAGTCCTAACTGAGAAAAGAATGTGGGCTGTATCACTTTCAGACAGCGAGTAGATGTTCAAATGTCTATATATTCTATTTTGGGGAAAGATTCCTTAATACAGATCAGTAGCATATCAGGGATAGACCCTTTTTTTTTTGCATCTAGTTTTCTTGTGTTGAGAAACAAGGGCTATATGAAGGAGCACACTAGCAATTGAGCCCTGATGGCAGAGTGAAGTAACATCCCCCCCAGAATTTACCATTCCTAGAAATAAAGTGATCTCTTATGTTTGTAAAGTTGGTTCTTCTAGTTCAGAGCCAGAGAAGGATGTTGACCCTTGGATTGGGAACAACCCATTGCTGTTGCAGGATGGTGGCCTTGCGTGGAAATGGCTGTTAGTCCTAAATAGAGTACATCCACAGAATTATCTGAACTTGCCTAAGTATGGACTTACCAAGTTTTCATTGGTTCAATGGGTCTGCTATAGTTGAGACTAACAATTGGATTTAAGGCATTGTTTGTAAGCAGTTACTTCCAAGTTCTGTGCTCATACAATTCTTCAAAGAGTTCCGTGGCACTTTGAACAGGCTACATGATTTTACTTACAAGATGAACTGTATTTCTTAAGACCTACCCATGCTTGATCAGAATAAAAGTCCAGCTAATACAGTATTCTGCTGGTATCAGTGCCTAACTTTATGTATCCCAAACAAACACATGTAACGCAAGATGGAGATACTTATTCTTTCCTGGTGCTTCTGGGAGTAAAGAATTTTCATTGGCTGACAGCATTCAACAGACTATGTTAGCATATATATCTTAAAATGACTCACCCCAAGCCTCACTTGCAGAGATAGAGGAACAAGGAATAAGGAGATCCCAGACATCTAACTCTCTGCCTCTCTAAGCTTAATTATTATGTCTGTGCTCAACTCAGATACAAATAAACAATACAAAACTTATTTTGGTGTTCTGTCCTAGTACTTCACTGAATAATAGCAACTAATACTAAAACATTTATTTCATTTGCCACCAAGATAATATAAAAGAGTGCTCATAATTGGAACAGCTTCCACCATCTGAGATCAGACCTAGTGTACTGATGACAAGTAGTCAGTGAGATGTGGATGCTGAATCTATGGCCATTTTCTTTCTACATCAGACTACCACCTCTAGAACAAGTTTCTGAAGAAAGAAGAGAACTTTAAACTAGCAGCACCTGCAAGCCAATGGCCTGACCATGGCTTTCTCCTAACCACCACCAGATGCTCTGCATATGACATATTTGGCTTTGCAGGGCAGTGGCAGGGCAAAAGACCAGCATTTTGGTATGGGGGGTGCAGATCTCTGGGGCTCTGTGCCCCTTGGAAAGCTAGTATTTTTACCAACAGCACTATTCTGATAGGAGGGATCACATATGCCCAGTTACAGACCTCTTCAATTCAGAAACCAATGGTGTATATATAAAAATAGGACTACTATTATTTTTGTCCTGACACACATAACTTTTGTACTTACATTAAATCTTACTAGGGGAAAGGGTATATTTACAACTATTCAGTTTGGAGAGGTGATTTTGATTTGCACAATATCTTTGAGATGTTCCCCTTCTGAATGTAACCCAAACATGCACTTTTATGCATCTTTATTCTGAAACACATCCCTGTCAATGAAGCAAAATAAAAGTTTTCTCCTATTTGTGTGAAATTGTTAGAGTTTGTGAATATTTTCCAATGATTTTTATATTTGCATTTTGGGGACTTTCCTGCAAAAAAAGTCATCTGCACAAATAAATAATTGTTTTTGTTAAAAAAAAATACACCTTTTAAGTAAAACCTACTGAGAATGAGAAAACAGGTACATTGGTCTTTTAACACAAGGATAAAAAAAATCTAGTGTCAGTTGACAATTTTTTTTTATATTTATTTATTTGACCAGGTGTCTCGCTGTGTCAAGCCATCCTTTCTCATTCAAGATGAAAAAAACTGCAGATATTTTTTACATTCCTAATGTAGTCCATTTCGAATTCTTACCCTCCCGTCTCCACATAGAACTGTTTTACCTTCGTACTTTTCCTCATGGTTCTGCATGTTTTCAGTTCCTAGAATGGTTCACTGCAGTTTACTCCAATGTAAATCTCCCAAACTGGTTCTGTTTTGGTTTTTGCCTACATGCAGAGTGTAGCATCGATTCACATTGCAGAAGTGGCTGGCTATGGGCATTCCCAGACTGTCCCTTCTGCCATTTCCATCTCTATTTCTCTCTGCCCATCAAAGGACAGGCTGCCATCATTATTGTATTCCTGTGTTAAATGGACAGCAGGAAGAGAGTGGATCTGATAATGGACTGTTAAAACGTGTTTTTTTTCCATTTATCAATGAACATACATTCTTATGTACAAATGTAGCAACACAAAAATGTGTTAAAAAACCAGACCAATCAGCAATAGTGGGGCGGGGTGAAGGAAGGGAATGGGAGTGGCCAGGGAGTTGCTGCTGTGGATGTAGCAATCACTGTTCTCCACAGTAGTATGATGTAAATGGGGTGGGGGGTGCAGACAGCACAGTTTCTGAATTTCTGAATTCAGTTTCTGAATCAGAGTATAAAAACACTGTTCTTGACATGCAGTGAACTGCTCCTCACTTCTCATGAGGAAATGGCCCTAGTGTAACTGATACAATTATTTCAGTTTTGTTGGAAAAAATATGTAAAGTCAGAAAAAATAAAACAGATCCACCAGGGATTGTGAATCAATGGCAAACCCTATAGCTGACTTTCTCCTCCCACCCCCCAAAAACCCATACAAATTCAAAGACATCCCATCAAGTAAACACCTACAACAAAGATGGCGTTTATTTCCACTTTGATAACTAGACTTCCATTATTTTTTTCCAATTGTTATTTAAATTTGCTGCTACAAAAAAAAGATTATATTCCAAGCAGGGAGTTGTGGGAATTTTCTCCCCTCCTCAGCTATGGTGTGAATTTCACAACATAGAGTTTATATTTTATTGCAAAACTTTTTTGAAGTTCATTCTTACCCCCAGAATTTTCCTAAATTGGAACCAACATTTATACATTCAAGAGGGCAATGATGGTATGAGTGATTGTCCGGTTTCCTTGCATGTTCCATGAGGTATCTTTCTACCTTGTGCATTTCTTTCTAATTCATTCCTGTGAGTTTCAGTGGAGCATTTTTGATTGCAATCAGATTGGACAACCCTGTCAGAGGCCAGTCAATGACAATGCATATCAGAACAGTCAGAAGTTTACAGCATGTAATAAAATCTGAGCTAAAGTCTAGCCAGCCATCCTCTTGTGGTCTGAGTAGGACTCTAGGCAACCAGTGATTTGTAGGCTCCATTACATCCCAAATGTTCTTTGTATCTAGCCCTTGGCAGGGTGTCAAGGACGAGGCATAATCAGTCTTCAGAGATCAGTCTTGAAATGCCATGCCCTCTGCTCCCTTCAGGTGACTCATTTTTCCTCCCATGTTGTCAGGGATGGTTGATGAAAACTGACGACTTTCAAGGCTCTATGACAAGCGAAGCATCCCAATTGGATGCAGGGGGAGATGATCTTGGGCAGTCAATACTCACAGAACTCTGCGGATGATAGATGATCCTCAGTAAACAAATGTGCTTTCCATATTCCAGAAGAAATTGTCTAAAAGAGTTATTAAAGCCAGGAAGGAAATAGTCAATGGATCTGAAAGTACACACTAGCAATACTGAGTTAAATGTTCTCTATGTTCAGTTTCCAATGCAAGCTTTTATTTGGATGAGCAGAAATCCCTCTAGTAGCCTTAATACCCTTTTTATGGCTCGTTTGAAGCTAATCACAGTCAATGTTTTTCCTAAGGTTTTTTTTCCTCTCTCTCTCTCTCTCTCTGTTTTCATTTCATTTCTTCCCCTGTATGATTTTTAACATTGCCTGATGAAAAAGCCAGTGAAGCCTTGAAAGCTTGCATGATGTATTTTCTGAATTTTGGTTCGCCAATAAAGGTATCACTCTTTTGCAGATTTGGGATTTTGCTGTATTTTGCTGTGTGCCCAACACAGTTATTTCTGAATATGTTGCCTGGGCTTGAAGATACCAAATTTTGCCACAAGAGGGGAAAATTTAATACAGGGGGAGCAATGGACTGGGACTTAATTCTTTGAAGTTTTTACCTCCAACTAAGGAGTTACCAACTTTTTCATTTGGACTACATTTTGCAAATTAGGTACATATGGCACCTAGATGTTTTCCTGTATGATTTTTAACATCTTTGCCTGATGGAGATTGCAGTGAAGCTTTGAAAGTTTGCATGTTTTCTCTGCTCTCTTATTGTTCAATAAAGGTATCACTCTTTTGTGGATTTTGTTGTATATTCCTCTAACCAATCAAGTAACACATATTGACCTCACTATATTATGTAAGCTTTCCTAATTAGCTGTATGCTAACATTTACTGATGCAAAATGTAGATCCTTGTTAACCACAATTGGGCAATGTACATCAAATTTTAAAAGTATAAAATGTCAATAGTATAATGATAAAAACAATAGCAGCAACAGAATAAGAGCAAGGCTTTTTGTAGTGGTCACATCCAGTTGCTAAGTTTCTTTCCCTCTGCACCCCAGTATCTTTTGTTCAGCACCTCCTACTCAGTGCACAGCAAAACTAGACATCTGATTGTCACAAGAGATAGAAGAGAATGGTGGGAAAAAGGACTATGTAGAACAATAGCGTTGTGTTATCTTGGGTCCTCAATCTTTTCAAAGGGAGAAGCACTGCCTTCCTTTTTATGGTCCCTAGATGAACCTCAGACTAGGGATGTAATTCTTCACAAAGTTTCTTCTAGAAGATAGCAATGAGTAACAAGGCAGTTTTCAAATGCTATTTGCAATTTGGAGCTTATTCTGCACAAAATTTGTGTTTCCCACACAGGAAACAACACTTTCTGCATATAAAATAATATTTCTGTGAAATATTTCTTCTGCACAGATGTTGTTTCCTGTACAGATTTTTTTTTCCAGTAAAAATCAAATTCATTCTATTTTGGCACAGAATAAATCCCCAATTACTTTTTTTTCCCACAGAGAACATCATTTTTGTGCATGGAAATAAAATTTCTGTGAGGAAAAGAGCATTTTGAAATTAATTTACTTTTCTGTGCATAAAATGCTGTTTTTCTCTGAAAAACAACTACATGCACATTTTTCACAGAATAAGTCCCAAACTGTCAAGATTCTTATCAGTCCAGCATTTTTCTTGTCAGGGTTTCTGAATACTCAAAAAACAACTGTTTTGCAAATATCCTTTCCAACCCTACCTCAGATAAGACTGGATCCGTAAGACAGAGCTGCACACTTTGAGTTCCATAAAGGCAAACAGAACTTGGAAATAACCATCTGCAAATAACTAGTATCTTGTAATTAATTTGTTTTTCCAGAGCACAGATATAAGCCCATTATGTTATGTTTTTCAGTAACTTGATTAGGTATATCTTCACTTATTGGAGAGGCAGAGTATCATTTATTTTGAATGGTGGGCTAGTGACATGTCTCATGTTTTGGTGTTCATTTTGAGAAGACAAGGAAGTGGACCAGAGGAAAGTGTGTTTGGTACCATTGGCTAGCAACTTGTGCCATCCAAAGTAATAAGAAAGCTAACTATTTCAGTTACAAGTGAAGGTCTTGAAACTAAAGAGTGTTGATAAATTGTAACTATTCAGTTTACTATCTGAAGGTCTAAGAACATGAGAAGTAAACCATTACTTTAAAAAGCTGAGAGCCAAACACAACCCACCATCCACGGACAATGCAATTTATAGTCCATTGTAGTTGTGCTTAGTATCTCCGTCAATAGTGGAATCTATAAGTCTGAATTAAGGATGTAAATAATATTCCTCAGCTTTCTTAGTCTCAGTGAGAAAGGCTATCTACCAAGAAATCATCACTTGAGATGCCACCAGTGTGAGAAGAAGACAACACACAATTTTACCACTGAAGTTTCTACAATTCTGTGCAAAAATGCCTGTGTACAAATTTGTTGTCTTTTTCTTTTGTAAAGCAAAGCACAGACACACTAATGCACATTCACATATGCACACATATATGCACAGGAAGCACAAAGGGACTGGCTGATTGAGGAAGAGGACATCAACAACCCATCAGATGTGTCTAATTTTTTAAACTATCCAGGCAACCAAAACCATAGTTTTGTGAAGTTGCTACAAGTTTGCATAATTTCAGTATTTGCACAAAAACTATTTTAACAAAGGAGAGAACTCTCACTGGAAATATTTCTCAGGAAATATTTCACCATTTCATAAGGGAGGAGAACAACTGTGTGATTTCTTATTCTCAGGCCTAAGAACAAGAACAAGACAAAGGAAGATTCACATGCCTAGCCTGAACGTGCCCTGTGTAAGAAGTCCCTGTAGAAAATCATTAGGTCCCCACCAATATTAAGCCCATCTTGAATTCATTCCTTTTTTCATCTGCACTCAAATTAGAAACTGCATTTTTTAAAAAAAAACACACACACACTCTCTCCTGATTTAAGAATCTCGAAGTCACAATAAATCTATCTGCTGTGTCATGCCTTGAGAGAATATTCTGCCCTTCTCATGAATCTGTGCATTTCAAGCATGGCAGACTTACTGAAGGTGCATGAAAATGATGTGAAAATCAATTGTACTAATGCAGGGCAAAGCTCACAAGGCAACAGCTATTAAGCAGCCGTTTCAGTTTTAATACTTTTTAAATTCTTCATATAAATAATATATGCGGGGTAATAAAACACCACTAACAAACAAGAATTTAAGATGTTGTTTTTGTGCTGGGTTTTTGTTTGTTTTTGTTTTAATGGAAACTTTAGTCATTGCTGTCAATTAGAGATTAGAAATTAACAGCATTGCTTGCAGTGCATAAATGAGTGTGCAAATACAGAGGAGTTAAGCTCCCTCCCTTCTTTTAATAGAAAGATTGTTTTCTTTTTTGATTTCATCCTTCATGGCTTATTCAGTATCTGCATTTCTTACAAAATATTTTTACACTGAAAATACAATGCAGAGTGGGGGGGTTTTCACATTTTAAGTCATATGCACTGGTGGAGCTTAGAGTGTGGGGGGACGTGGCCACAGTGTGGGGGGCATGGCTGCATGTGTGGGGGCATGGCCACTGTGCATAGGGGCATGGCCATGGCACGCAGAGGCATGGCTATATTGCCACCTGGGGCAAACTGCCCCCATCTCCCTCCTGTTCCTATGTGACTGGTCGCAGGCCATTCCTGTGCTAGACTGTTAAATAGTGCTATTATTCCACTTTCAACATCCTGTGGAATCCTGCGGTTTGCAGTTTAGGGAGGGGTTTCAGAAAAACATTGCAAACAAAATAGTGCCCCCTAGAGTCAATCTGCAAAACAGATTGAGGAGGAACTCAGGAGTTGTGTGCTTTGTAGCAGTCTGAGTGGCCCATGGGCCACAAATTCCCACAGGGACCACATGTAGTCCAGGAGCTGCATAGTCCCCAACCCCATTCTAAGATGCACTTTTTATCAGACCCACAAGAGAGGGAGTTAACACTCTTTCTCCCAATCTTCTGTGATCCCAACACTTATCTTCCCACATGAGCACATCTGCAAAAGATACCCTCTGAAAAAGCCTGCAATGTATATGCCCCTTCAAAGCATCCTCCAGCCATCCCAATGACAGACACTTGCTGGTAAAAAGTTAGCAAGTAGGGGGAACAGGTAGATCAGCAATGCCACTCACTCCTATAAATTCCAGATTTTATGTGGATATTGTTATCCACTGTGCCCAGTCGCAATAGTAATAACAATAGCATGTATATTTCTATACTGCTTATCAGCTAAGTGCTCTCTAAGCAGTTTACAATGTGTTAGCTAACTGCTTCCAACAAGCTGGGTACTCCTTTTAATGAACTGCGGAAGGATGGAAGTCTGAATCAACCTGGAGCCCGGCAGGATCGAACTCACAACTTTGTGGCTGCAGAATCAGCATTTAACCTCTGCACCACCAGGGCTCTCTTAATTGTTGCTACTCTTTACTGCATGCATCTCATAGTCATGGATAGAATGCAGTAAGTGTTGCTTTATCACATTCCATTACTGTAGCTGGGACTAACAACTGGATATAGGCCTCTATGAGCATGTTGTGAGCTAGAATGTCCCTTTTTCCAATCACATGTTTAATGATAATCTCCCTCAGTAGTCTTTACCAAGCCACTCACTCTCAGCCTCACTTTAGTCGCATCTGTCTGCAATATGGGAATGATAATTCTGTCCTACATTACAGGGTAGTTAAACATTATTTGTAGGCAAAGTGGTTTGATGTATTAAAAACAGACATGTTAAAAATATTAAAATCTTATTGGTTTCAATTAGAAAGTGAATCATGTTTATACCTCTTCCCACTAGAGTAATGAAGGCTTAAGAAAGATGGTGGATAATGATGATTTCTCCTGTAGGGAAATTCTTCCGAGCTTTGAATCTTGATTCAGAGCTTCCTCTTTTTGTAATCCTTGGAATCTACTTCCTGCCACTCATGGACAAACTCCAAAATTAAGTTCCCAGAGATTCTTCCAACATTTTATCATATGTTATATTTGTGCATCCATTTGTTTATTGGATTAACACTATAGAAGATTATGGACGTTCCTCACTCAATTATCATGCAAACCTGTGGAGTTTAGAGCCAGTTACTTTTTAAAGCTGTTGTTTACACTGTTTGTGTTTGTACATTGAAGAGGAAGCCATATGTCAGCATTTTTCTTAATGCGCCCCTCAAGGCAGTCTACCCAGGAAAATTCAAAACATCTCTAAATATACATCTAACCATAATATTTCCAACAATTATCTGCACCGTAGTGAGCTTTGAGCTTCATTTACATAACTAGTCTTTTGAATGCTGAACATATTTTGGGCATACAAATTAATGCCTATTATGATGGTTTACTTTGATTCTTACTTATTGTGCATGCCAGCACTTGCTTGGGCCCAGAATCTGTTTATTTTAATCCTGATTTCAGACCTAGGATCATTGCTGCCATGCTTCTGTGAGATGCATGTGAGGGAAACTTTCACAGAGCAGGAAGCTATACTTACAGTTTATTACAAAATGATGGGATCCAACTATACTACATTTTTTCCGGGAAACATCTGGACAATACACTCTCTGACTTCAACTTTTTGTCCATGGCAATCTAAGCAAGAGTGCACTAGTCACTGTTCACACTGGCCAAGATTCTACTTATGTGACTTTTGGCACATGACTGTTACTGCGGTCTAGGCCTACCCGGAGATAGCACTCGATATCACTTTGATATCAAACAATTTGGCTTTCCTCTGCCACCCCACTCCACCTGTTTGTGAGGTCTCTGGACAAGCACGCAAACAGGCACGGCCGATAATTGCTGGACATTCCACTCTTCACCCAGGCAGGCCAGATACAGCCGGTTCGTCGCTTCAGGGACCTCTCTGGCAAACACCTTATTGCATATGCGCAATACTAACAAAGGCTCCCTGCCCCAAGCAGGCAACCTGACAAAGTTGTACTAAGCGCTCCACATTTGCATACTGGCTACACTATTGTTAATTCAGCTCTGATTCAATCATGCTAAATTCTGACCTTTCCAAAGCTTTGTCCCACTCCTAAAACGCATTGTTCTCACCGAGTAAGGTATGGCCTGCAGTCACATTTCTCCCTATAAAAACCCCTGATTCTGAGACCTTCCTTGGATCGCTCCTGAGTTCCATCCCGCCTTGCCGCCGCCCTGCTTGGCGAGCCTTCCCCTCAGTTCCAGCAACTGAGACTGCTCAACCCCGGATTACTTTGCTCTCAAGGTCCAAGACTACGAGACAGGTGTCGTATCACCCATTTCCCTCTGAAAATCCCTGAGTCAATCTCTGATTCCTTAGTTATCTGTGTGACTGTGGTGTCTTTAATATTTGTCTGTACTTAATAAACATCATTTTTATTATTTTAACCCATCTAATTGCTTGACTGACCTGACCCCGTAGATGCTGGGTTGCAAGATCCTGCTAAATCACCCTGCCTCTCACTAGCTTTAGTGAGTCCTCCAGCTAATTTTCCCCAAAGTTGTGTTGTTGTTTGGTTATTTAGGTGTCCCTCCTGGGACCCCCAGTAAGCAGGGTAACATGACCATAGAAGATTCCCAGTGCTTATAGTATCATCCTGGCAGCCTGAATAAGCATGTAAAGAAATCCCACCAATTTTCTGTTCCTTGACAAGAAATATCCTGGCATAGCATGGCAGCCTGTGAGGATCTGCACATTTTTCAATGTTTTTTTTTTTAACATTTGGGGGCTTCTTTTTGAACTGTTCGTTTGAGCAAAACTACGGCATTTGTGTAAAATACACTTTTGGGGTACAAACAAAAAGTCCCTGTATCCTAAGAATTATTGAAAAATACTCAAAAAGACATCCATCGTGGAGAAAACATTTGCAGTGCTTCATTCTTGTGTGTGCCCCTAGGTTTGATAAAACTCCTTCATCTTTTCTAGGATTCAGCATTCATGAAGCAGCTGTCACTCAACTGCAATCCCTATCATTGCTCACTATTAGCTATGCTGGATAGAGATAATGGGTATTCTGGTCAACCAACATGTGCAGAGTACCACAATTTACTCTTTCCTGAAGTAAATAGTACATTTTACAATCAAGGGCCCCACCTCGCAGTTCAAGGTAAGGATGGCTGGAGAACTGGAGTATTCTACACAAGAAATACATATGTCAGTGTGTCATACTGTGTCACAGTGATTTGTGTGTTGGACTGGGACTCTAGGAGAACGAAGTTGAAATACCCGCTCAGCCATAGAAACCTACTGGGTGACTTTCAGCAAATCACACTCTCTTAGGCCCTTTTCTCATGGGGTAATTTCATCGTGCCAGGTCGACCTCAAACGGGGGCCTTTTACACCTTGGAGAGCACTGGATCACATATAATTTTAAAGATTCTCACCTCATTCCGCGCGGGGATGCTGCCATCTTGCACTCGCGCGCACTTTTAAAAAACCAGAAGAAATGTGGTTTTTTTCCCGCCAATCCGCCCTCGCGGTTTCATGAGAAAGCTACGCACTGATTCGTGCAAGGGATCGACAGAGGGTGGGATTTGGGCGTGGCCAGCTTAAGCGTTACGTCCGCCCCCAAAACAGCGCCATTTTTCAATCCTCCGAAAGCGGCTGGCGAGAGCAAGGAAAAGGACAGGGACAAAGAAACAGGGGAAAATGGCAGGTAGGCAGTTTTTATAAAATGTAATCGTTTATGCGTTTTATGAGAAGTGTACGAGTACTGCTTGGCCGCATTGTGATGTGTGCAGTTCCGGAGGCTGCGGTTATCCCCCTGTGGGGCCCTTGGACGGGGGGTGGGCCACCCTGGAGAAGTCATGTCAAGGGTAAGTATCTTCCTGAGGAATCCCCTGTTAAAACCCCAGGTGGGGGGCTCGGATGTTTGTAAGACAGGGGGCCCTGCCAGGAGCGAGGGGGGGTTCTGTTTGGTTGCCACGCTCGAGGGGTGTGCGAAAGGGCGGCGTGGGGGCTGATAAGGGGCACCTTGTTAAGCCTTGGATTTTAAGGGAAAACCTCCACGAGGATGTCATGTCTCTAGTGCCAAAATGACAAAATAATGGGTTTGAAAGGGCATGGGGGGCATTAGGGCCCCCCCGGAAAGTATAAAGTGCTGGGGAGGGAGGGAGGGAGGGAGAGAGGGAGGGAGGGAGGGAGCTAACCAGCCAACGCGCCCCCGCAACAGGAGGCCAGTGGGATCTTCCCCCGCCCTTCCTGACCGCTTTCCAAGATTTCCTCTAATTGGAACGTGTCCAGGTCTCTGCAGTGCAAAAAAGAGTTCTGCAACCGTCTTTTATTGTCAGGATGGGCATAAATACAGGTAGGCTCTGGGGAAACCACGTGGGATGGTTGGTTAACCTCTCCCCCACAGGTGTGCCAAGGGTGGTGTTGTTCCCTGCTGTCCAGACAGTTTGCCAGTTTTTCCTTTAATTGCAGCACGCACATATCAGCTATCTAGAGGGCAGTGAAACCTCCTTCAACATTCGTAAAGGCTACACAATGTTCGGAATCGTCTACTGTTGTTTGGGGATACCAAGTAACACCCCCCTTTCTCCACAGGTGCAGAAAGCCACGTGCAGTGCGCAGTGCCAGCGACAAGCAGTCCACGAAGACTGGAACCACAGCGATATCTCCACACAGGCACTCCTATCCTTTCCAGCACTTCGCCACTTGCACTGCATACCTTCCTTCGCTGTCACGCACCGCTAGGAACCACGAGAGTGATACAACCATATCACAACGCTGAACAAAGTGTTCAACGGGAGATGGACACATGAAAGGGACGTTAAACTTCTTAGAAAAAATGACTCTTTAATAAAACATTTCTCAACAAGCAAAACCAATACATTGTGTAATTTGCAGGGGGCTTGTGCATCAAAAACAAGGGGTAGGGGTGAAAACATGGCTTTCTGAGGTTGCATTGGGGCACTACTTTTGCACACAGGTGGGACCTTCCTGTTCTGTTTCCTCTTCCGTCCCCAAGGGCTCCTGGGATGGAATGTTTTCTTGATCTGCAATTTAACACCACACAAATAATTTTAGTACCAAAGCATCGCTCCCCAGAACAGTTTTGCAGGAGGAAATTAAAATCTGTCCTTCCCCTATGCTTATGTAGATAGAGGGTGAGGGCAGCAGTAAGCCCCTGGGAGCCACAAGCCATTCCAAATGCATGCGTTCCTACCTTCTTCCTCTGCAACACCTTGCGTGTCCTCCTGTGGATGGTGGCCAGCCCCATGACGTCTTCTACCTGTGCAAGTGGAACATTTCAATTAAATTGAGTGTCCACAGCCAAGGTGCATTTTCCTGTGTAAGGGAAATACACCAACCATTCTCCTGGGGTTACAATAACAATTGGGGTGCGGGAGGGAACATCACTCATGTCTATCCCGAGATGGCCAAGCGGGGCTGCCGGCCACCCTCCACACGCTCAGCATTATAGTAAAAAATGGTGGCCTTGCGGGCTGGGGTGGGTGGCCATTGTAAGTGCACATGGCATGATAGAACTGCCGCTTTATTTCCCTAAAATGGCCCTTGACCTCCTTGGGGCTTCTTTCGTGGCCATGGCGCGACAAGCAATGCGCTATGGTCCCATAGTGCTCCTCATTAGCAGGGGTGTGGCGACGCTTGAGTTCCTGCACCCCGCCACACCACCTAACCATTGACAGCATTTCTCGTGTCTCAAACTCGCTCTACTCGCGATCCTCCGCCTCCATCGCTCGTGCAGCAACTCACTAAAAAGCACACCCAAACAAATAAATCTAAAATAACGCGCCGAAAAATAAAAGCCAAATGACCACTCAATCCT
The DNA here is from genome assembly GCA_948474755.1 of Ctenosaura bakeri. Lineage (NCBI taxonomy): Eukaryota > Metazoa > Chordata > Lepidosauria > Squamata > Iguanidae > Ctenosaura > Ctenosaura bakeri. Next base: position 72,550 of record CAOLHI010002645.1, on the reverse strand, counting down.
CATCAACCTGTTCAATCACACAAAACTGCTGCAGTGCCTATGCTTTTCCATTAGGGGTTTGGTGGCGCCGCCATTTCGCGCATGTTGGAACTGCGCATGCGCGAGCTGGCGACAAGACACTAACTGCGCAGGCCACAACAGGAAGGAGCCATTTTTATCTGGAGCACACATGAAGGAGGGGGAAAGAGGTTTGCAAAGGGGAAAACACCTAAAGGAAAACAAGGTAAAATACAAAGTGGGGAGCACACACAGGGGCGTGATGCTAGACTAGAGGAGGAAGGTTTTCTTTTAAGGAGAAAACCCATCAGAGGTAGAGGGATCGCCTGGCGTCCATCCGAGATCGCAGACTTGCTGGACGTTTGGGGAGAACGGAGATTTCAAAGGGACCTCCAGGAGTCCTATAGAAACATTGAGATATTCAAGGATATAGCCAGGGAAATGAATAGGAGAGGCCATAAGCGAACTGCAGAGGAGTGCAGAACGAAGACAAAAAGACTACGTGCAGACTACCGTTACGCGGTTGCGGCAAATAAAAGGACGGGAGCAGCTAGAGTCCAATGTGCATACTTTGAACAACTCTCCAGGATTTTGGGGGGGACGCGAATGCACATTCCCCCAGAGTAATAGAGAGCTTGCAGGTCGCTATGGATAGCGTGCAAACAGTGATTGATAACAGGGCAGCGGAAGGTATGTTTAACAGAGAATTCTGGATTAATTCCAACCCCTTACTGATTCTCTGGAGCGCATCCATATTTTCTTTCTTTTCTAGGACTGGATCAGCAGATGAGTCAAGAACTATTTGAGCAGACCTCCCAGGGGTCTTCAGATGGCGACACGTCAGGTGAGGCTTGCAGGCTATCTCCTGGTTAAAATTAGGATTTCTACCCCAAAGCCAAGATGTTTTTTAAAATGGCCACCGTAAAAAAGCATCCAAGCCAACAGTGTAGGTGGATGAGGGCAAGAGATCAGGCTTAATATGCTTGCAAGGTGCATTTGATGTCTTGCAGAACCATTTTTCCCCCTCCCGTGTTGTACCCTTTCAAAGCTTTCTTTGTGCAGCTTTACGGGCTGCATTTATTCATCCCTCTCCCTTTTTCACGATCCAGTTTAGGGCATTGCTTTGGAAACGTAGTTTTACAGGACAAACATTTTGCCCATCCTTGATGCCAGAGCTAACTTATTGATTTAACCCCCATTCAGGGATCGATGACAGATGCTCCACACCAATGCAGGTGGAAACCTCTGGACCGGGGAGTACTAGCACTACAGCTGCTGGTGAGTCAAGGTGTCCTGCCCCAAAACTATTGGTGCTGGATTTTTATATTGGATTGGGAGCAATGTTATATAATTTGGCACCACAGGTCTGGTCGTACATAGCATGGCTTGACGCACTGGCCGTGATATCCCCCTTGTACATTTTGAGACTTCTTGACAGTGAGAACTGCTACATGCAGTGCCCCTTAAAGATTGGATGCAACTCTTTGTGCTAGGTCCATAAAATAGCATATTCTCTGCTGCCTGTTGGTGGAGTGCTATATTACATTACTTTGCAGCGCTCCTGTGCGAGGCACACATCTGAAATGATGAAAGCTACAACACTGTGAGAACTGCTCAGTGTTCTCAATTTCCTTTCTCTTTTTTGGAAGAACCTAGACTTTACAACTGGCTGCCAACCCTTGCCCATGAATGACATTTCATAACTCTGGTTTATCAACATGCCTATACTATTGCTTATGGATGGTTTGTTTTTTTCCTAAATAGATGAGTGCCCCAATGCAACCCCGGATAGATAAATGGAGGTTCCCATTGCAAGAATGTCCCCCCTGTCACGGCTCAGGATGACCAGAAACAGATCCGGAGCGGGGGCCCGTGACAAGGTATGTGCCTCCGCGAGAGCCACCATGGACTTCATACGTAACCAGGAGGCAATGAACAGGGATCTGCTCGCAAGGGAGTGTGACCAGGTGGGTTGAAAAAATGCCAAGGCAGAGGAGGAGTGCAAGGAGATAATCTCCCTACTAAGGGTGTCTGACATTGCTGGTGTGATTGTAGGAAGAGCAGGAAGAGGCCCATCAGTGGGAGGCACTTCTGTGATCCAAGTGCCAACGGTACCGGGCGGCAGTGAAAACATTGCTGAGGGTGCCACATCAGCGGCTCATAAACAGCAGCAGGAGGGAACAAAGGAAAAAGTAGCAAGGGTCAGGAAACCACGTCAACTTTACAGCCCTTAAGCATTTCGTGGCCCATGTTAAAGGAAATTAATTTGCATTTTTTTCTTTGGTTTCCATAAAGCACAAGTTCGCTGGTGGGTGCTCCTGAGCCAAATTTTAATAGTATATATGTTTATATCGCTGTTTTTGTTATATATTTGTGCAAAAAAATTAAAAAAAAAGGTCTACTTTGTACCAAACAGAAATACTAATACTTTATTTACACACCTTTAATTAAAGGCCATGGTAAGTGCATTAGAAGGCACCCCATTACAGGTCAAGCATAAAGGATGACATATTGCTTCTTGGAAGCAGGGTGCAATATCAAAAAAGGGGGAGGAACGCAGCCACAGCTAATCACAGTTGCCAGCAATGAGTGTAGAAATGGCATTCCTTACCAATTCCCCTTCATGGATCCTCCTCCCAGAGGCATGAGGATGACATTCCCCGGTGCTGGGTGGTAGACTTAGTGGGGGTGGTGTCTCAAGCTCAGGGTGAAGAATGTGTCCTTTGCTCTCACAAATGTTATGAAGGACCACACAAGCAGACACCACGGGGAGATAGTTCTTTTCTGAGACTGTCAAAGACCGAAAGACAGCCCCATCGGGCCTTGAGCCTCCCAAATGCACGTTCAACGACATTCCTGCAGTGGTTGAAGACCCTGTTGTAGGCCATCTTCTTTGGGCTTAGATGTCCTCCATACGGCTTCATCAGCCATCGGGAAAGGAGGTATGCAGCGTCCCCCAGGATCACAGGCCTATGGCAACCCCACCAATGGTTATGGTTGGGTTCCCAGGAACAAACTTTCCAGCCTCCATGGTGTGCCAAAGGGATGAGTGCTGGAAAACAAATGCATCGTGCATTCTTCCAGTATAGCCAAGCACAATGTCCAAAAACTTTCCCGAATGATCCACCATTCCCTGTAGGAGTATGGAGAAGGCGCTCTTCCTGTTGACAAATTCCTCCCCTCGTCCCTTGGGTGGTCTAACGTTGATGTGTGTTCCATCTACAGCCCCGATGCATTGAGGGAAACCCATTTGACGGAAACCATCCATTATCTGTGAATGGTAAAATAAATACAAAAAAAAATTACATTGGAATGCAGGAAGGGAACCTAAACGTGCCCCTAATGCATGCGCAGAACTCCCTTTGCACCTGTTGCCCTTCGCAAGATTTAGGGGCGGTGAATGGACTCCATAGCTTTGCCTCTTTAATAAATGGCTATTGAAATTACATACTGACATGGTTCCCATTGAATAAGGTAATAATTTTGAGGGGAAACGCTGGGGAAGCCTCTCAGCATACTCTCCTGTTCTGGGGAGGTTTGGGTCAACCCGAGGACCAGGGAGAACCTGAAGGGGCCCCTCCCCCAGGCTGAGACCCCATATAGGGAACAGGGAGGAGTGGATTAACGGTACTCCCGCGCAGCTCTGCCCCCCAGGAGGTTCCCAGAGTCTTCCCAGTTAAGGAGGACAGATCAATAATTCCTTTTGAAAATAATTGCCGCTTTCGTGCCTTATGCCTCCTGCTCCAATTGGATCCATCAAACCTCTGTCCCCTTAACTGGTTCTACTGTCGCCAAGGAGGATTTCCCTCTGGCAGGACAAATCACTGGTAGCCTTCGTTGGCCATGTTTTATTCTGGGTGCTGCAAAAAAATTAAAAAAAAGGCTGTTAAATGTCATAAGGTCTCCTTTGCAGAATCTATTTTTCACTCTGCACGTTCTCTACTGCTATGTATTAGCAGTTTGTGTAGTTTCAGGGGCCCTGGTAGCTGAGATGGCATTAACAGGGAATTCCATAAAAATGGAACCCAGGGGCCATCCAGACCTATCCCACCTGAAATACCTCTAAATCTGCCCCAAATGGTGGGCAACAATTCCTCTACCATTTCAGACCCACGTACTTGTGATACTAATTGGGGTCTTAAACTAGGCCATCGGAGGGCGAGATGCGTTGGGAGACCAAACTACCTCTCTGCATGTGGGAGGGCATATACGAACTTTGAAATAAACTGCCCGTAGCTGTTGTGTTAGAGTGATGGCCTGGCAAAACACTGTCCACTGGGAATAGAGCCGGATTCTGTGGCCATTTGCTCGTGGGGGTGGTGGTCTGCGTTGCAACTCTGCTGTTTTGGCGCCAGTTCCTGTCACAACACCACGATTTTTTCCTAGGGAGCGCAACCCCCCTCCTCCTGCCATTTAGCTGTCAGGATATTGGGTTTTTGAGTACTTACCCTCCTATAGTCTCCTAGGCAGACGGTGGATGCCAGAAGCACATGCTCGATCGCAAGGCACACTTCAATCACTATTACTGACACTGTGGAGATACCCAAGCCAAAAGTGTTGGCCGTCTTGCAGTATATCAGAGGCGATGTAAGCCACCATTCAGGGATGGCTACTCTCTCCTCTACTGAAATGGCTTGGCGCATCTCTGTGGTTCTTCTTTCCAGGTACAAGTGCAGGTGCCCTGCGATCTCAAAGAGGGTGGCTTTGGTCATCTGGAAGTGATAGAGCCACTGGTTTTCATCCCATTTCTCAAGCACCTCCTCGGACCACCACGTCTGCCGCATCCTCTCCCTAACCCACCACTGTCTTGGGTGCGGGACTTGCCACGAGAGGAGTGCCAGAAGCGGCAAATAAAACCTTGCGCGTCGCACGGCATTGCGACGGTGCCGGGCGAGCCTGTGCCTCCTCGCTCCATCTTTGGCCCACCATGTTTGCATTGCTGCTAGCGCGGCTAAAAACACCGTCATAAGCGGGGCAACCACCCCAACAATGTTCGTCAGCAGCTCGTCCTCCATACCCAAAATAGCAGAAAGCAAGCGAAAAGACAGACAGGGAAAACGCTCACTGTCTCTCCATGGGGGCTCCAAAGTAAGGCACGGGGCAGGGGAAGAGCGGGGGGGGGGTTCGTTGGAAGACGTAAGTGGACGCGTGTGCATACTGACGTCCGTGATGACTGAGTGATTTTTTAAAAAATTGAATAAAGCCGATCACAGCCAGAGAGGGCGGGGAAAGGACACCAACGGGAGTGTCCATGATAATATTGTGTGAATGCATTAATACACGCTAAGCAACTTTGCTATAGAGCCGTGAGAACGCTCCTAAATTTAAGTCCGTGTTAGCGGGGATTAAGGAAACACCCGCCTGAATCGTAGCAGCACGATTTCCGAACCATGTGTGAAAAGGGCCTTAATCTCGGAGGAAGGCAATTGCAAAGCCCCTCTGAATCAATACTATCAACCCTCATCTCTTCTATGATAGGGTTGCCCAAAGTTGGAAACAACTTGAAGGCAAACAATGACAAATAACACAAGAAGCAGAACATCAGCAAAAGTCCTTCCCTATGACTACACTGTTTGTAATGAAGCAGAGTGGGAGTCTTACTTGCTCCAGTAGACAAGAGTTGAGGTGGTAAAACATTCTGTGCTCCAGTGCTCAAAATTATTCTTAATGTTGTCCCAAACTCCAGATATTCCAAACTTAACATCTTTGGTCAGAAACTCGATGGCTTGTACCTAGTGGTGCAGCAAAAAGGAATCGTGACTCAAGGCCCTTTTTCCCCCGCAGAAAAGAAGGGTGATGGAATCTTCTGCAGTGCCGGGTTTAATTGACCAACATATTTTGTTCTGGAAAACAAATGCACTGATAATTAGGTTTTCAAATGCTATTATTGTTTTTGACAAATTAGTATAGAGGAATTCAGGCCAATAATTATGCAGAGCCTAGATAGATCTTTCACTTTTTGATGGGGTATTACTTCATTCAGGCAATGTCAATGAGAATGCAAGATTCTTTGCATTGCTAATTAAAAGCTAAGGCTTACATTCCAGAATGTGAAATATATTTTGTTAAAGCTCCGTGTGTTTTACACGTCGAACCTATGCAGTGAGAAGTAAATACCAGTAAGTTGAATGAAGCTTGCCCCATACTAACCATGTATAGGATTCCTGTTATGCTGAACCAAATAAATTGGGTGTTATGCTAAATAATGCTGCTTTTTAGTTTTGTGTGTGTGCAGGTGGGCATTTGTGTGTGCCTATACATTGTCAGAAGTTGCTCCTGCACTCCAAGTATACTATCACACTACTTTCTAAATAATCACAACTTTAGAGTCAGAGGCTAGAAGCATTCTAGTAAGTTCCTGTAGACTGAGGCCCTTTCCTCACCTTACCTTTTTCCGGCACTGGGGTGCAGGGATCGCACAAGCAGCCTCCAGTGAGAGGCTCTCGTGTCCCTGCTGTTTCAGCTCTGCACAAGCTGCCTGCTCACATGAGAGCCCCACCTCTTCCTTCCGCAGTGCAGCCTGTGAGTTTCCCAGGCTACACTGGGGAAGGAAGCGCGACCAGCGAGGCTCCGGAGGCTCTGCACACAAAGTAAGTGCACGCGGGGCCTGGGAGCAATGTGTGATCGCGCACCATTTTCAGCTTCCAGGCAAAAATGAAAAGGTGTGCGATCAGCACCTGCCGGCCCCTGGAGCATTGCACGATTGTGAGTGCATCGTGCAGATCGCTCCTCACAATCGCGCGACGGTCCAGGCACCCTTTCGCATGGCAAATGCCATGCGGAAAGGGCCTGAGTGTGCTGTAGACCATAAAAATTCCAGACCTTGGTGGCCATACACCTCAGATGGTCCATTCAAAAAGGAAAGAGAATCAGTGATATAAGTGTCAGGAAGAAAGAGTGGTTATGTGATCCACATTCTTAGTAGAATATTCACACTGGCACAATAGCCTTTCAGGAACCAGGAAGAAAGGGAATTTCCTTAGTGTAAAGCCCTGGCTAATTCCTGCCAGCTTTTCTTGCACTTTGCTGAGTGTTGTTTTGAGGCCAGCCAAACATCTAGGCATTATTTGTGAATAAACAGCTCATAAAACTCATTGGAGAGAACAGACGGCTTCCAGTACAGCGGTGCCATCAGCATAGTCATTTGATAGTTAATTGGTAGTGCAAAGTCACTTTAGTCAAGCTGCCTGGTCCAGGGACCATCTGTATAGCCATGCTACATCTCCATCAGTGTAGCTTCTTCATAGCTCTTCAGAGACACATTAATGCTCCATCATTTACTGCAAGAAAGTAACTGTGGAAATCACTGTCTGTCTGTCTGTCACAGTTGCCAACATTCTGCTCCATTTGTAATGTGTTTGTAATGCCTCTGTATAGATTCAAACACGTGCAAAGGATATGGGATTACACACTATGTTCCTTTGCCAGACTCAACATATATGTGTACAACACAACACGTAGGTGGGCCCTTTCAGTACTATCAAGAGCCCTGAAAAATCTGACTCCATGATCACATGAAAATGACCGCTCTCTCTTTTTTAAAAAAAATTGCAGAGTACAGCCACCACATAATGAGCTGTCTGCAATGAATATAAATAAAAATTAATAAATAAAGGGAATTAAATAACATTAGTTCTTCTAGCATCTCCCAAAAGAAATACAATTAAAATATAACAGCCTGAATCTAATTGTTAGCCCTGGCTAGCACAGACCCATTGAACAAATGAGATTTATCTGTGTGTTAATTCAGTATTTGACAATTGAGTGAATGGGCCTAATCTAGTAAACCAACAGGATTTATGTTAATATAAAATGACTCAAACAATTTGAAATCTATCTATACACTTAAAACAGACCTTTGAAACAAGGGGATCACATAATAAAACAGGAGCTGTTTAAAAGGCCTGGATGAAAAAAAAAATTATCTCTGAAAAGATACAAGGACAACACCAGATGGGACTACCCTAGGAAGGTTGTTTCATAATTGAGATGTTACCACACAGAAGGGCCTCTTACCTTACCCATCACATTGCATTCAATAAGGTCACTTGGGTTTTTGTTTTGTTTTGTTTTTTGTGCACTGAAGTCATCTGACTTGTGTATCATGGTGTTTTCTTCAGCAAGACTTGCTCAGAGAAGGTTTGCGTTGTCTTCCTCTGAGGCTGAGAGTATGTGACTTTCCCAAGGTCATCCAGTGGGTTTCCATGGCTGATTAAGGATCTGAACTATCTCACAGATTCCTGGTCTAACATTCAAAACAGTATACTATGCTGTCCCTCCAGCACTGCATTTTATGTAAAGGTTCCAAAAAAGGTTCCAAGGTTCAGGCAGGTACATACCACAGGAGTGAAGGCATTTTTTTTTTTTAGATCATCTGATCTGCATGCCATGTGTGATTTTCAGAAGTCCTCAGAGTGGTTCCCCCTCCCACTACCAATGCCTGGCCAAGACCTTACCAGATGACACAATGGAGGCAATTTAACAAATTGTTGCCATGCTGCTTAGGTCTGGTGGTAGAGTGGCAACTCAGAAAAAGATGTTCAGGAAGGACATCCCTCGTTTTAAAAAACAGCTACTGTTCTGACAGGCAGTTCTGCTACCTATGTGCTCTTTGTGTTCTAAAAAGAAAATGTTACTTTCTCAGCCACTGATGCTGCTGCACTCCAATGGAATAGTGGGCACAGCTTGGTGACATTGGGAACTTCGCAGCTATAGGCAGAGCTATAGGCACAGTCAGGGATGGAAATTATTGATTTTCCCATTTCCTGACAGATTTCAGGGCAAAGGCATTGGTATTTCTTTCCACAGTGCCAAAACATTTTGTTTCTTTCAAAGGATAGAAAACTCACCACACTGTTTAAAAACTGCACGTCTTCATGAAACTCACATAGTTTTACTCAAAACTGCACAATGTTCTGGAGGACAACTGTGCAGTTGTAGATCTGCCTCCAGCCATGACTATTCGTCCCACACCGCCCGAGCTTTGCGGATGGCGGGGGGACGGCCTTTGCCGCCCTCCCGCGATGCGAGATTGCTTCGCGGTGGCCGACGGGAGGAGGCCGGGCTGGGGCACGGTATTTAGGGCCCGCTCCGCCTCCTCGGCGGCCATTCGTGCTGGATCAAGGCGACGAAGCAGGAGGACGGCCTTACGCTGTTTTCCTGCGCCACGTGGCCTTCGGCGGCCGTTCCTCCTGCTTCTTCGCTTGACCCAGGGACAGCCTTCGCAGCGGACTCGGCGTGGGAAGGCGTTGGGCGGCTTCCCGGCCAGCTTCGGCGGCTTCGCGGTTTCCGGGGCCGCGGCTGGGCGGGCGGCTCGCCCAGGACGTGGAGAATCCAGCGGCCGCCTCAGCGGCCGCTCGGGTAGGCCCGCGGCAGCTTTGCGCGGCTGCCGCGGCGGGGTATCAAGCGGCCAGGGCCGGGGTGTCTGCAGGCAAGGGAGGCGTTTTCACGGCCTCTTTCGTGGCCCGGACTCGGCCTTCTGCCCCTTCGGCCTGCCGGGAGAGCCGTGGTAACTCAGGGAGCCTGTGGCGGCCGCGCTTGGCCTTGTTCGGGGCCGCCGCCAACGCGAGCGGGTAGGCCGTGCGGCAGCCTCGGTCGCCGGGCCTTGGTGTTTGCGGGCGGGGGAGGCATTTTCGCGGCCTCTTCCGTGGCCTGGGGAGGAAGGGAGGTAGTGTGCTCCAGACTCGGGCGTGGTCCGGACTCGGCCTTCGGCCCCTTCGGCCTGCTGGGAGAGCCGTTCCCTCCCCGCGTGGGAACTCGGGAGGCCTGTTGTGGCCGCGTTGGGCCTTGATTGGGGGCCGCCGCCAACGCGAGCGGGCAGGCCGTGCGGGAGCCTGGTTGCCGGGCCTGGGTGTTTGCGGGCAGGGGAGGCATTTTCTCGGCCTCTTTCGTGGTCAGGACTCGGCCTTCGGCCCCTTCGGCCTGCTGGGAGAGCCGTTCCCTCCCCGCGTGGGAACTCGGGAGGCCTGTTGTGGCCGCGTTGGGCCTTGATTGGGGGCCGCCGCCAACGCGAGCGGGCAGGCCGTGCGGGAGCCTGGTTGCCGGGCCTGGGTGTTTGCGGGCAGGGGAGGCATTTTCTCGGCCTCTTTCGTGGTCAGGACTCGGCCTTCGGCCCCTTCGGCCTGCCGGGAGAGCCATTCCCTCCCCGCGTGGGAACTCGGGGAGCCTGTTGCGGCCACGTTGGGGCCTTCTTCGGGGCCGCCGCCAACGCGAGCGGGCAGGCCACGCGGGAGCCTGGGTTTCCGGGCCTTACACGGAAGCGTCGCTGCCACCCGTAGCGGGTAGGCCGCGGAGGATCCAGCAGGCCGGCCTCTTCGCTTGCCGGGTGGGGCGCCCCTACGGGGAGCGTGGGAGGAGGGGAGCAACAAGCCTCTAGAGGCACCTCTCGGCTGTTACGGGCCTTTGGGGTGTGGCATCAGCCCCTCCCCTCCTTGTATCCTACAGCGTTCACTCCCTCCCCCTGTGTAACATAGGGTGGGTGGGCATCTGAGACACAGCCCCCTAGGGAGGCGGTGGGGCGGCGCAGCTGAGTCCCCTTGGATTGGGGTTATTGTATCGCCCCCTCGCTTCCTACGGCGCCCCCCCCAGGTACCAGGGAGGGCGGGCGGCGGGCACTGGCAGAGGCCCGCAGCATCCATCCTCCCTCATACAGATAAATCAATAAGTTAAAAAAAAAAAAAAAGTTGAGGCAACAAACACGCCAGCCCCAGGTTCCCACCCTAACAGATAAAGGGCCCAGGCATCTGGCTGCACCATGCCCTCCAAACGGGCTGCCTCTAAAGGCAAACAGCCGCCCAAGAAGGCCGCACCGGCTAAAAGGGCGGCCGCGAGCAAGGGGGCCACTCCTAACAAGAGGCCAAGGACGGCCAAGACTGCGGTGGCACCGTGCTCGTCGGCAGCATCCTTAGAAGAGGGGTCCAGCAGGGTGGCAAGCCTTTTTGACAAGTTAGATGCCATTGAGAGAGGCTGTCGGGCGTCCAGCCAAGGTAGAAGGGGGGGGGATGGAATTATTGCTGTTAAAACATGTGACTTTGACCGGCTTGTGGCTAGACTAGATGCCCTTGAACGGCGATGGGGCGAGGGAGAGAGTTCATCCGCGTCGCAACCTGGCTGTTCGACGACAGGGCCCCCGGAAGAAATAGAGGCGGCAGCGGAGACGGCTGGTGAGTACATCACACCTGAAAGCGGCACTACATGGGTAGCGGGCCCCTGGGAAGTTCGACCACCGCCAGGAAACATGGTCTGGGGCCCGCCAGCGCCGGAGCCTCTGGCTTCGTATCCACCCTGCCCCCCGGGGGCACAGCAACCCACACACAGCAGGTTCAGGTGGCAGCAAGGAACTGCAAAGAGTGTCAAGGAGCCTCCCTGGGTGGGGAGGGGGGCAGCAGGAGTCTGCCAAGGAAGAGGGAGCAGAGCAGCGGGCTGGGGGGAAGCCTAGAAGTCTTGGTAGCCACCTCAATGCAGCCACGGTTGAGAAGATACAAAAAGGGGAATATGTAGACGTGTTTTCCCTTCTGTACAGGGATGTAGATAAAAAAGAGAAGGACGACATGGATGCGGGAGAGAGGGAGAAGCTGAAGAAGAGAAAGGTAGAGAGGAACTGGACTAATTGGCTCTCAGGATACTTAATTTACATGGACGTGGTCCTCAAGGCCAACCCTTCACGGGCACACGACCTGGTGGCATACTTGAATACCATATGGAGGGCTCAGTTAGAGTATTCGGGGATGGGATGGCTACACTATGACGAGCGGTTTCGGATGTTGGCAGTGACTGATGCAAGTTTGTGCTGGGACCGCATCGACACTGAAATGTGGATGCAGTCAATGGGACCTGGTCGCCCAGTTTTTGGGGAACGGGCACATTCTGGGCATCTTGTGCAGACAGGCAAGATGGGGGGTCCTTTCCGCGCCCAGGGTCCACAAGAACAGCAACCCGTTCAGATCTGTTGGGAGTTTGGGACCCAAGGGTTTTGTGCACGGCGCCCCTGCAGGTACAAACACCTGTGTGGGATATGCTGGGGCCCGCACTCGGCCCGCAACTGCAACAAGCGAAAAGGCGGAGGGTCTGGCCCCAGGGAGGGGGCTGCAAAGCGAGGCCAGGGGAACCAGCAGCCATTTCAAAAAGGGGCCCAGTCCAATTAAGCTGGAACCACTACGGGCCTGGCTCTGTGTATATCCGAACCGGGCGGCAGCTCAGTATCTATACGAAGGATTTTCAGCAGGTTTTAGAATCCCAAGTAGGGGACCCCGCAGGTTTTACATGGCCAATAATCTTAAATCGGTTATAGGAAACGAACACATAGTTAGGCAAAAAATAGATAAGGAGGTGGCGGAAGGTAGGGTGCTAGGCCCATTTGATCAGCCCCCCACTCCTACTGTTAGAATTTCCCCCCTAGGTGTAGTTCCAAAAAAAGCACCGGGCGAGTTTAGGTTGATACACCATTTATCATACCCGAAAGGGCAATCTGTTAATGATGCTATTCCGGTGGAGCTTTGTTCCGTGAGGTATACCACCTTTGACGCGGCAGTTCGAACTGTTCGCAGTCACGGAGTGGGAGCTGAGTTAGCCAAAGCAGACATCAAGTCGGCTTTCCGCCTTTTACCTGTTCATCCAGACGACTTTGAGCTTTTGGGTTTCGCTTTTGAAGGGAGGTTCTATCTTGACCGATCTCTCCCGATGGGATGCTCAGTGTCGTGCTCTGCCTTCGAGTCCTTTAGCACCTTTTTGGAATGGGCCACCAGAAAGAAATCAGGCATGAGGGGTGTAGTGCATTACCTAGATGACTTCCTGTTCGTAGGCCGTGGAGGTTCAGGGCAGTGTACCTTCCTTTTGTCGGAATTCACTTCTTTGATGGATGAGCTGGGAGTGCCTTTGGCACATGAGAAAACAGAGGGCCCCACACACAGGCTCACGTTTCTGGGTATTGAGCTGGACACGCTCAACCAGACCAGTAGGCTACCACTTGTTAAGGTTCAGGACCTGCGGTCAAGGGTTGCTTCCTTCCTGGGCAGGCGCAAGGCAACACTCAGGGAACTCCAGGAGATCCTAGGGCATCTTAATTTTGCTTGCAGGGTCATAGCGCCTGGCAGGGCCTTCCTTAGGCGGCTCTGTGACGCCACCAAGGGCGTCACCAAGCCTCACCACCGAATTAGAATCACCAGGGAAATGAGGCTGGACTTGAAAGTTTGGCAGGAATTTTTGGCAGATTTCAATGGGGTTTCCTTTTGGCGGAATGAAATCCTGGTGAGAGATGCCCTGCAAATATCATCTGATGCAGCTGGTTCCATCGGCTTTGGTGTCTTCTTTGGAGGTAGGTGGTGTGCTCAGAGGTGGCCCCAGAGTTGGGTCGTAGCAGGCCTTACTTCGGATCTTACATTCCTGGAATTTTTCCCTATACTGGTCGCGGTTCATATTTGGCCGCGTGAGCTGGCTAACAGCGCTGTCCATTTCTGGTGCGATAATCAGGCCACGGTCAGTGTGATAAATAAGCTATCTTCCAGGTCACACCGGGTCATGAGATTGGTTAGGGCATTCACACTTCAATGCTTGCGCTTCAACATTCTTTTCAAGGCTGTTCACGTAGCAGGCGTTGACAATTCCCTGGCGGACTCTCTTTCCCGTATGCAGATGGATCGCTTCCGGGAGCTGGCTCCAGCCGCTTCACCCCTCCCAGAACCGATGCCCGAGAGCCTGTGGAATCTTGGCGGGGTGAGGTGACCAGGATGATTGGTATGTCTATTGCACCTAGTACCATGAGGAGTTACAGTAGAGCGGCCAAGGAATTTTGCAGCTTCCGTAAGTCTAAGGGACTACAGGACGCCTGGCCACTCCCTGTGGACCACATATTACAGTTTTGTGTAGCTCTCTCGCAAGCTGGTCTTTCCCCTCATTACATCAGGTCCAAAATGTCGGCCTTAGCCTTTTGGTCTAAAACAAGGGGCCTGGCGGACCCCACGGGTGATTTCAGGATACGTAAGTTTATTGAGGGATGCGTCAGGCAGCACGGAAAGGTCCGGGATGGCAGGCAACCGCTTTCTCCGGGTATTCTGAAGGGTCTGGGAGAGGTGTGGAAAAGTGTCTGTTCATCACCATATGAGGCCCTTTTGTTTCACGCAGCGGCCCTCATTGCATTTTTTGGGGCGCTAAGGGTAAGCGAGTTAGTTGTACAGAGCAGGAGGGATAGCTCGGGCAAGGCCTTGGAATTACGGGACTTGGCTTGGGGGAGCGGCACTTTTCCCTGGTCATAAGGGGTTCCAAGACAGATCAGGCCAGGATGGGAACGGTGGTGACCTTGAAGGAATGTGCCGAGGCAACCCTGTGCCCTGTGAGGGCGCTCAGGGCCTATATAGTCCACAGGGGTACGCACGAAGGTCCCCTATTCTGTCATGCGGATAAATCTCCTCTCACGAAGTTCCAATTCTGGACCATCACCAAGAAAGCCTTATCTCGGCTGGGCCTTCAGGGAGTCAATTTCGGTACGCACTCATTTCGTATAGGGGCAGCCTCTACCGCTGCGCGGATAGGTATGAAAGCAGATGACATCAGGAGGATTGGCAGGTGGAAGTCCTCAGCGTTCCGGCGCTATGTTAGACCAATTGATCTGCCTTAACGCTTTGGTTCCTTTCCAGATCGACCTGCTGCAGAGCGGAGGAAGAGAGTACTGATATGCGGCCACAGTTTCATCTTTTGGGCCGAGCGGCAGGCGCGCACAGGTCACATGGGCACGAACCTGGGGCTGGGCGATCAAGCATCCATACGCTGGCTTGGAAAGAGAGGTTTGCGGTGGTCTGGCCTGCTACCTTTGTTGTTTGGGGAGCACGGTGAACCTCCTCCCGATGTGCTGGTCATTCACCTGGGCGGTAATGACCTTGGACTGTTAAAAGGAAAGGCCTTGGTGATACAGGCCATCCATGACATGCGGCTCATACAAAGCGCATGGCCTCACACGTCGATCGTTTGGTCCGCCTTGGTGCAAAGGAGGGAATGGGGCGGGGGTGCTGATCCCCGGCGCATAGAACGCGCACGCCAGCTGGCGAACAGGGAGATTCGTCGCGCCCTGAGACAGGGCTTGGGTTACTACATCCCACACGCTGATATTGTTTTCAGTAAACCGGAGCTGTATTGGCGTGATGGAGTACACTTATCACCAGAGGGTAATCAGATTTTCTTACACGATTTGCAGAAGGGGCTGGACTTGATCCTGAGGGGATGGGGGGATAAGGACTAAGCAGACGCTTGTCCTTGTCCATGGCCGGAAAAGGGGGGGGGCTTGAGGTTCGGCGTGTACCTATGGCACCCCCTTTCGGGGTGGAGGATAAATCCTATCCTTGGGGAGGGCCCTGGGATCACCCCACTTGCTGCGCAGCGGGGGGTGGACTTGGGGCTCCCTTCCAGACAAGGGCTGGCCAAAGTCATCTTGCATCTTCAGCGGTTGGCTTTGGGGCCCGGTATCTCGCTCAACGGGCTAGGGGAGATGGTCGGAAGTGGCCTCTTGGCCCTAGTCCGAAGGTGCTGTAAACCCCCCCCCATTATTCTGCTCAGGCCAGAAACTCAAGTTTATGTTCAAGTTTAAGTTCAACCCTTGTTAAGTAGGCATATTAATAAATTGCCCTAGTTCAACCCAAGCTCTGTCTGCGATCTCGTTATTTCGTGGGTAGGGCGGCAATTCGTCCCACACCGCCCGAGCTTTGCGGATGGCGGGGGGACGGCCTTTGCCGCCCTCCCGCGATGCGAGATTGCGTCGCGGTGGCCGACGGGAGGAGGCCGGGCTGGGGCACGGTATTTAGGGCCCGCTCCGCCTCCTCGGCGGCCATTCGTGCTGGATCAAGGCGACCCACCCTCCCCCCCTATGGTTTCAGTGTAAGACAGCTGGTCGCTTCGGGGCCG
Source organism: Ctenosaura bakeri (assembly GCA_948474755.1). Lineage (NCBI taxonomy): Eukaryota > Metazoa > Chordata > Lepidosauria > Squamata > Iguanidae > Ctenosaura > Ctenosaura bakeri. The sequence goes on along the minus strand of CAOLHI010002645.1, from coordinate 56,665 downwards.
GGTAGGAATTTTTTCCTCCCTTTATGGGGGGTTTTTCGCCTACCCTACACTGCGCCTGGGGCGGGGTAATTGGCTCACAGGGTGGTGTCTCAATTGGCATTAATCAGGCTGCCACTACTCCCGTAATCGTGCAGGCCGGAAAAGGGGGGGGGCTTGAGGTTCGGCGTGTACCTATGGCACCCCCTTTCGGGGTGGAGGATAAATCCTATCCTTGGGGAGGGCCCTGGGATCACCCCACTTGCTGCGCAGCGGGGGGTGGACTTGGGGCTCCCTTCCAGACAAGGGCTGGCCAAAGTCATCTTGCATCTTCAGCGGTTGGCTTTGGGGCCCGGTATCTCGCTCAACGGGCTAGGGGAGATGGTCGGAAGTGGCCTCTTGGCCCTAGTCCGAAGGTGCTGTAAACCCCCCCCCCATTATTCTGCTCAGGCCAGAAACTCAAGTTTATGTTCAAGTTTAAGTTCAACCCTTGTTAAGTAGGCATATTAATAAATTGCCCTAGTTCAACCCAAGCTCTGTCTGCGATCTCGTTATTTCGTGGGTAGGGCGGCAATTTCATTTTGCACAAGTTTTTCAGAAAAAAAAGGACAAAGACAACACAGGAATGGATGAATTAAATAACAGCAAGTAATAAATAAAAGTGTATAGTCAGCCCTCAACATTGTTAGGTTTCACTTCTGCAAATTTGATTATTTGTGGATTATTTATTTCCCGGTGCCTCCGCTGCTGCCTTACAACATTGTAAATAGACCCACAGCTGCACCTCTCCATCCTTCTCTGCTACCATTTCTTTTTGTCTCTCCTATGCACAAGCGGCTTTTCTGGGCAGAAGGATCTCCATGAAGGTGGCATTGGAGGCCAGGGCTCTGCCCTTGCAGCCTCCTTGTCTTGCAGCCGCTTCACCAGAGCAGCTGCCACTCCTGCAGGGAGAACTGAGAACTGTTCTCTGGAGTTGCCACCTCAGCCTCACACATCCCAGCCAGTGGTGTCAGTGTTGCCTGGGCAAAACAGAGCCACACAGGGAGTGCAGTAGCAGCAGCAGGGAGTGGAAAGGAAGCAGGAGCTGGCTCCTTGTGCTTCAGCTGCCTTGGCAGCCTCTTCCCTGGACCATCCCACCTGCCCCCTGCCTCTGCTGCTGCCCTATACCATTTTTAATAGGGACTGCAGCCGTGAGAGACTGCAAACATATGGTAAGGCTTGTAAGTGCCTATGAAAATGGTGTAGGGCAGCAACAGAGATGATGGATGAGGGAGGCAGGTGAGGATGGGCCAGCCTGGAGGCCAGTGGGGCAGCTGAAGCTGTGACAGGACACAGAGCCTGCTCCTTCTCTTCCTTTTCTTCCTCCTGCTACACACTGTGTGATTCTGTTTTGCCCAGGCAACACTGATGCCACCAGCTGGGACATGTAAGGAAGAAGAGGCCCTAGTGGATTGGCAACAGCCTCTGTGGCCCAGAGCAGTTGAGCACCAGTCTACTTCCTCCCTTCTAGCCCGGCTGAGCTTGTTTGCAAACAAGGGAGGAAGACAGACTTGTCAGAATTGTTTGGGGGGAGGTTTTTAAGATATTCACTTTTTTTTTAACTTTCATGAGTATCTCGTGCCTCTAACCCTCACAAATGGCCCACTGTATGGCATCCTGGAGCTTTGGAAGTGATTCCCATTCTTACTTGACAGAAGGGCTAAAGCATGCCACAAAAATCACCATTCTTTTACCCTTTAGTCCAAGCATCCTCCAAACAACAGACTTTAGCTACCCTGTGTTCTGGGGGTCCCAGGAGGGGCACCCAAATAACCAAGCAAAAACACAAGATGGGTAAATTAACTCAAGCATTCTCTTAAGCTAACGAGAAGCAGGGTAACTTAGCAGGGATCTTGCAACCCTATGTATACAGCGTCAGGTCAGAAGAGCAGTCAGACAGTTTTAAAATAGCAAAAATGATAGCTTTATTAAAGGACAAACAACAGAAAAGACACCACAAGCATGCAGCTAACTAGGAAATTAGAAATGGGAGTTTTCGGGGGAATGGGTGATACGACACCTTATCTCGTAGTCCTGGAGGGAAGCGGAGGATTGCAGGGAAGAAACCTCAGCACAGTTCGCTGAGGGGAGCTCGTCAGACCGAATGACAGCAAGGTGGCATGGAAGTCCAGAGCGATCCAAGGTAGTCTCGGAATCGGGGAGTTTTTATAGGGTGGATTGTGCCTACAGGTCATGCCATACTCGGTGAGAAAAATGCAAGTTTGGAGCAGGACAAAGCTTTGGCAAAGGTCAAGTTTTACATGATGGGTTTAGCGCAGGTTTAACAATAGTGATGCAAATGGCTTACCATTGAGAGAGTTGCTGGCTCGCGACCGAGCGTCTTTGTGTAAAGTCGCGCTTAAGCAAGGTGTGTCTACAAAGAGGTCCCTGAAGCAACGGAGTGGCATTAATCTGCCTGCCTAAGTGGGGATTTGGAATGTCCAACCATTAACCAGCTGCGCCTGTTTACATGCTCGTCCAGTGGCCTTGCAAACACATGGGCCAAATAAGTTTGATGTCAAGAGATATCTAGTGCTATCACCGGGTATGTCTCAACCATAGTAACACTTTGCTGTTCTTTCTCAGCTGCCTACCAGTAATCAGAGTAGGCAGACAGTTCAAGAAAGAAGGGAAGTGCAGACTCAGAGCCCAGAGAGTTCAGGGAGCAAGTTATGCAAAAAAACTAGCCCAGAAAGAGTGGAGGAGGGGGGATAGGAAAAGAGGAGGAGCCTTGGTGGGCTGAAGCAAATTACCAGGGATGAGAAGTAACTGGGGAAACAGAGCAGACAGGTAGGTCAAGAAAGAAGGGGAGCACAGACTCAAAGCCCAAAGAATTCAGGGGGCAAGCTAGGGGGAAAAAAAGGCAGCCCACAGAGTAGCAGAGAAGAGGGCAGCAGAAGCCTTTAGTGGAGATGATACCATTTAGAAGAGAAAAGTCTCTGTTCAGCTGCACAATTTTAGAGCTTAGCATTCAAGGAATGTTCTACTCCATTCTCCCCTTTTCACTGTTGAACTCTTCAGATGCCTATAAAAACTACAAAAAAAAAAATGTGCAGCTTTAATTAGTATACGTGTGCAACTTTGCCTTGGAGAGATGTGCTGTATTCCAACTGTGCAGCTTTTAAGGCTATGCAGAGTTGGCAAAGTTGCACTGTTTTGCTGTGCTGGAAAAAAAAAAGTTTCTGCAAGTTTTGGAACTTTCCAAGTGTTTTTATTCCAGTCAGTTTTTCCTGAGGGCTCAGGAACAGCCAAATCTGACCACATTTGGGAAATTGTTGAATACTCACTCATTGTATTCCTACAATGGATCATGTGTTGCATGCCTCTGCTTTAAAGGTTAAACTTGAAGTATAAATTGAAACTGGAAATTGTCTGGAAAGACAGTCAACAAAGCACAGATCTAACTTTGTTCCGCTGCCTAGTCCCAGTTAAAAAAACTTACGGGCATCTTCTGGACAAATGAAGTTTTTGAACCACTTTTAAAAACAGATAATTCTTTGTTTAGTTTAGTTCATTTATATCCAGTTTGTTTCCCATTCTAGAAATCAAGGCAGCTTACAAAATATTAAAATGAATACAGATTTAAAACACATAAAACATCTAGAGAGACAGAGAGATAGAGAGATAGATAAAAAAGTGATTTTAAAAGTGGAATTAAATAATGTATAGAAGTACAACAACTAAAAATTCATTAAACTGTTCTTTTATTAATGTAATCTACAGATTTCACTAAGAAAGAAAAAAAATGCTAGTGGTTTTGAGAATCTCACTGTGGTACCCATATGCGCCTCCCAGGATTTGTTGCAAAACAAGGTCTCAGAAATACACATATCCACAAGGCATTTTGTATGTACAGAGCCATGACTGCATCTAAAAAATACAAATGGTTAAAACCACATATAATTGAAATAGTAATTCATACATATTCTAATCAAGGGAAAAATGTGTACCAAAATGTTTACATTGGATTAAAGTACATAAATAAATGCCTACATTATAGAAAGTGCTTACACAAATCATCTATACAAATTGCCATCCCCTGGGAGGCTAATTTCACCATGGGACATGATCAAAATATGGAACTGTAACACAGCTAAAATTTGGAGAAATGCAACAAAATTGATTGTCAATATTTTTCATATCCCTAGTTTTTACCTTCTGACATTTCAAAATGCAAGGCTGCAGTCCTAAGCACACCTACTAAGACATGAAGTTAGTACAATTTCATTCCTATCAAATATGCTCCCAACCCAGCCCTATGAACTCTTTCATAAATTAAATTTTAGTGACTTCACTTCCAAGTACGAGTTCCTGGGATTGCAGCTTTGCATTTCAAAATGTCATAAGGTGAAACCTAGAAACTTTCATTTAAAATTATTTGAAATAATAGAAGATACTGTTCTAAAGATTATTATTAATTTCTCCTCATTCATTGTCATTGGAAGGTGGGCCCAGATTATGTGTTGAAAAAGGAAATAATTACAGATTACAATTTCATTGGTGCCATCTCACTAACAAGATTGGGTAATGTTTGCTCAGTCTGCTACATTTTTAAATTTGCACCTTTTTTTCTTAATTTCTAATATGCACCAAATCAGTATAAATGAAAACCTGTTGAATTGCTAATGTGCTGGTGCATGTTAGTAACCTATATTGGAGGAATCGAGGAGTAGAGATATAAACTAAATATGGTAGCAAACTGTACCAATGCCAATGCCAAAATTAATTTTAGAAAATCTCTATGTTAGAACTCAGAGAAAACTGCTCCACAGAACAATAATAAGAAAGAACAAGGTCATTTACTAGTTTCTAAGCGATATCACCAATCAGGAAATAAACATCTGAGCCAGGTGCTGATCTTGTTGACTCTTCCTTGAACTTGAAATCTACCAACTTAAGGGAAGTCACTTCCAATTTAATGTGGTGTAACTGAGATAGGAATCTGCTTCTACTTAAAAGTCTTCCAGCTGCTATTGACCATATATGTTTGTTGAACTTTACTGCCATCATGGCAGAAATCTTGTTGCTGCTCTCACTGAAGTTGTATCTACTGCTTAGTACTCTTGAAATAAAAGTGGATCCATCATTTCTGACCAAACAAGAATACTGCCAACCATCATTCACTTCCATTGTGAAACTGCACAGCTTAAAATATCATTGTTGCCCAAAACAGTGTGTTTAGTGCCACTTCTTGAGAACTTCAACCTGTGAAGGTAAAGTTTAACATGTGCAGCCAGGATATGTGCTGAAAATTTAGAAACCCTGGAATGTCCACATACAATGTGCAATGGCTGAGTTTGAAGTGCCTTGCAAAGCTGCATGTCATATTTGCTGTTAGCTGCTAAATCAGAGTAAATGAAGAATATATTATTCAGTGATAAGGAGAAATCAGACAAATCTGACTAACATCAGGGAGTGTGGTCAATTCCTTGACTGAGCTCTTGGTTGAGAAGATGGTTGGAACTTCTCTGAATGGCACTTTGTCCATGGACACAGGCTCCTTCCTCTTCTTTCTTTACTGTGTGGGGAAGGAAGAAATAGAGCTAAGTGCACTCCTTGTGGTTTCAGAGCTGGCTGGCCTTGAGATTCAGCTAACTCCTAGAAAGTGAGAAATTCTTGCATGAACCAGAAGGATGAATGGCATGTAAAGGCAATTGCTGTGATACTTCTTACTGCGCTGGTCCTCTTCCAGCTGCAAAGGGGAGACACATGCAGAGAGATAGCAACATGGATTAGATTCCTGTTGCCTGTACCACTGGGGGAAGGAATCAAAGAAAGAAAAGGGCTTGGCCAGCAGCCTTCTTGAATGAGGAATGTCTGCAGGACTCAGGCTGGCTGCTAGATTTGATGGCAGTCACACCATGAATGCACTGTGGGTTTTAGTCTGAACTTCCAAGTCATCTCCAAAATAAGCTCAGAACTTTGGATAACTCCTTTAAAGCCTGGACTAAAACCCAGAGTACACTTACCAGTCCACTAAGGTGGAAGCCATAGGTACCACAGCCAGGCAATTTAGACCTGATGGCTAGAAATTTCTCATTATTGTGTTGTTGTGTGCCTTTAAGTCATTTCAGACTTAATGGCAACCCTAAGATGAACCTATCATGGGATTTTCTTGGAAGAATTTCTTCAAAGGGGATTTGCCCTTGCCTTCCTCTAAGGCTGAGAGAGTATGACTGGCCCAACATCACTCACTGGGGTTCCATGGCCATGTGGGCATATAAACCCTGGTCTCCCAGTGTCCTAGTCCAATACTCAGACCTCTATGCTGTTCAAGCTTTCCTGGAAATCTACCCATCCCTATCCTAAACTAACTTAAGTTTTTCATGTTATGCACATACGTAAAATCAACACCAAAATAATATAGGCATTTCTAAGAGGAACATATGAGGGTCACCTCCCTCTGCTATCATATTGATACATGAAAAATGAGTGATCTGAAGCAGTGAGACTTCTTCATCCATATGCTCTCCGCCCATAATTTCTCACCTTTCTGGCTCATGTGAAAGGCTCCATTGGTGGAGGATTCTCTTTCTTCTCTTTTGTATTATTTTGTAAATGATGACAGAAGGATCTGGGCTAGTGTGCTTCTTTTCTTGTGTGTTATATAAACATAATTACAAATGTCTGGATAGGGCTTAAGTAGTCATGGAATGTGGACTGTCTCCATTGAAAAGAACTGCATAGAAGATTTCACTGCAGCTTTTGTGAATGTCACCTCATATACTTGGTGCCCCAGATTCTGTCAGCACAGCTGAACATTATGCTGTGTAAATCAGTCATTTATTTTTATTACAAGCATTTCCTAACTGTCTTTCATTGAAAGGATTCAATGACAGTGAACAGAAGAGTGAACAAAACTATTCACACAACCATCTAAATGCAATATAACAAAAGCATCAAATAACCCTAACAAATACAGCAAGCAGATAAAATAAAACAGAGTAAGCACTGGAACAAAGCAATCAGACAGGATGCTTATTCTCCCTGACTTTTAGTACAGTTTTGTAAAGTGACAATTTATCTTATTTAGCATCCAGGTTCTAAGATGGGGTGAGCAACTGTGGAGAAGCTGAGCACCAATCTTCTGCCTCTGAGGCGCTCTGGAAGCCAAGCAGACTTCAGAACAAAAAAGAAGGGGAATGGCCAAAATCCATGTAAGGTCTAGGAAAAAAACCCAAAACATTAGATATAACAACATCCACAAAATAGTAATATCTTTATCAGGCCAAACCGTACCATGGAAGCTTTTGAAGCTTCACTGACTTCTTCATCTGGGAAAGATGTTAAAAGTCATACAGGAAAAGAAAAGTGATGCTGTTAAAGTCACAGATCTACATTTGTCTCAGATGTTACCTCTGTGTCAGTTAAAACTATCTGGAGGGATCTCAGTGCAGACAGAAGCCACTTCCCTTCTTGATCATATGGTGACTGGGAACAAAGGGCAGTAAAACACAGGCAAAAAAAGTCAAATTCACCACCAGTGGCAAAGTAACTTCCATTGAGATCCAGGCAAACTCTGTCCTTTACAAGACTAACTGCCCCTTTCTTAAGCAGAGAACACTGAATTTCTCAAGCAGTTTCTGTACTGTTACATCTTGGGGGGGGGAATATGTACTGTGTAAGTAAATTCCAATTGTAGTCCAAATGAAAGTTTTACCTTTGCTGGAGATAGCAACTTCAGAGAGTTAAGCCACAGTCCATTAGCTCCCTCTTACTAAAGTTTCCCTTGTTGTTCCAAATTTGATATCTTTAAAACCAGGAAACATATTCAGGGTAGCACATGGCTATCCCTTCATATGTTTCCTAGTCACTGTCATAAATTGCTGAATAACTTGCAGTTCCTGGGAGCCTTTCACACTACAGTTATCATACTATGATCACACTTTAGCTGCCCTGGCAACATCCTTATTGAATGCCATGACTTGGAGATTAGTGAGGGATAGTTACAGTTCTCAATCAGGGAGCTCCTTTGATGCCTCTGACCGAACTGCAAATCTCAAGTTTCCACAGAATGTAGCCATGGCAGTTAAAGTGAACTCATAATTGTGTAGTGTGAAAAGGTGCCTGGAAGCAATTTCTCTTTCCTCATACCTGTAAAAAAAGTAGTTTGGAGAGTCAGGAATGGCACAAACAGCCTTGGGGTCACCAGAGGCCCCAGAACCATGCTTTGTCTTCCCCTTACCTCCAAAGTCCATTTAAGAACATAGCAGTCTGGCTCTTATTTGACTGAGAGTGAGCCAATTGCACCCTATATCATTGCAATATAGATTCACTATGATATCAGAGCAGTTCACTCAAAACTATCAAGAGAAATATGGGAAAGCAGACAACTGAAAACCTAAAAGGAGAAAAAACAGTGACAGCAAACTGTATATTTCATACTTTCTACCTTTTGTGCTTATTTACTGTAATCATTTCAATTTGGATCATAACAAAAGTAGTGTATTGAATTCTTCAATGTTTACACAACCTTAGTGTGACAAGATAGAGAATATGTGTGTGTGTGTGTGAGAGAGAGAGAGAGAGAGAGAGAATTTCACCTGTGAAAGGAGTTCTCAGTTCACACCAATAGAAGAAAGAGATCTGTAAGCACAAAGAATTGAACAGATCTTCTTCCTTCGTTAAAATAAATAGGAACATTTCTGCGGGGAACCTCAATTTATGCTGCAAAGCTCTCAGGCCCAGACTAGATGAAATGCTTCAGGAGAAAACAAGACAATCAATGGCTGTATTTTTTTTATTTCTCTGTTATATTAATAGACTTGTGCCATCTAGATCAGAGGTGTGCAACCTTTGGGTGGCTTGAGGACCACATTGCCTCATAGGAAAATGGTCAGGGGCAGCAGCACACAGGTGAGAGAAAATAGGAACTGACACCACTCCCCACCTTTCCATTTTCAGAAGCATGCAACAACAATTCACACAAACACAAGCAACTTCTCTCTCTCCCTTTTATTCACCTGTCACCATCTATTACATGTTCATTCCTTCAGTCTTTCCTTCCTCATACATACACATCTGTGCACACCAACAGAAGTGTTTTTCCATTCGCCCCTTCATTCATTTATCATGCATTCGTAGTTTCTCTACCCTTCTCTCATACACATACACACATGCACATAAATACCTGTCAAGTAGCCATCACTAGGTTCATCACTTTGGATAACTCCAAAATATGTTCAGCATTTTAGATATCCAGTCTAAAATCTGGAACAGATTCACCACTCCATGGACATGGCAGCAACAAGTTGTCACTGAGCACTTCAGAGCTGACTGTAAACTTCAGAAGTGGAGTGAACTTGAGGGAATACCTCATTAGAGTCCTTCTGGAGTTTATTGGCAATAGCAGCAGCCCCATGAAGTCTGCAAACAGTAGCAGTGGCTGTGTTGATGTTGTAAGAAAAGGCAAAATAAGCAGCAGAAGCAGCATCTCTGGAGTGGTGGTGGTAGTGAGAACTTTCACCTGGCAGGCTGCCCAAAATACTCTAAAAGTTGCATATGTCCCATGGGCCACTGGTTCTAGCAAGAACAAATTCTTCTAAGCATTCTTTTATGTAAGATTAAGAGCACTATTATTGCACTGAATCCAACTTTCCCTTAGTAGTAAATATAGAAATTTCATTTCCTCCTCTCTTCACTGTGCCACCTGAACGTTTCCCAGGCTTCCTAAGTCAATTATTCTGAGTCTCGTGGCAGTGCTGCCTTGGCCAGCCAAGTCAATTTCTGACCAGGGAAAGTGGTTAACTGTAATGGGTGTAACACACAGGTCCTGGTTCCACTCTCTAAAATTATGTTCTGGCTTTGTCTGACCAATCATTTTCTGATCCTCTGGGCTGGTCTCCCCTCAATGCTTGTGATTTAATGGGGAGCCAGACCTGGGCTGGCCCCAAATGTTCTGCTCATTCTTGCAACTGAGTTCCATATAACCCTAGACACAAATCCAGGAATTCCCTTTCAGCTAAAGATGCTCAATGTGTGCCCAAGTTTCATAATTTCATGTCTTACTTTCTGTACTATGCAGTCAATGTGATCAAATCAATGAGAGCTCATGCCCATATTCTGAGATTTGCTGGAGAGGCCCTTCTCTCTGTCCCAACACTCTAGTGAGAACACAGGATATGGCCTTCTCCATGGTTATCTCTGGGCTCCAGAAGTCCCTCATCAGAAAGGCTAGACTGGCACCCTTCCTACTGTTTTTCTACAGACAAATAAAGACCTTTCTGTTTCAACAGGCCTTTGGGGATTGGTCATACAAGAACCAGCCCACCTAAACAATGTGCTGGATTTTCTATTTTCTATTTGTTATTTTTGTTGAGCTAGTTTTTAATAGCTTTGTTAGTCTGGATCAATATGGAAAGGGATCTTGTAGCACCTTTGAGATTAATAGAGAGAAAGAAGTTGGTAGCATAAGCAGTAAGTATCAAAGGCCCTTTCCACACGCGGGCGGAGGAATGGTCTGCTTCACGCGGAAACGGGGCTTACCTTATTCCATCACCACGTGGAGCAGCCCGTTTCACCGCTCCACACTCAGCGGCATCCATGGCGTCCGGCAGCGCCCAAAATGGCGGCTTTCGACTGGCGGAGGCTCTCCGCCAGTCGGAGAAGCTCGCCAGCTGGAAATCCCGCCCCCTGCGCAATCTGCAGGCACACTTTTGCGCACGCCTGCAGATCCATACCGGTGCTGCAACAGGGCTGGATGGGGCGGCACACCCCCTGCCTTTTAAAAACCATAAAACAAGTGGTTTTCAAAAAGCACGGGGCGGTGCCACTTCCAGTCGCCCCTGCGTGGATTGGGGTGTGGAACTACACAAACGTAATCCGCTCCAATCCACATTACGGTGTAGACGACCTCCGTGGAGGTCGCTCTACACCGTTTTTTTAACCCCGTGTGGAAAGGGCCATAGTTCCCTTTACATACTAGTTTTTAATGGTTTATGCTTTTAACTGATTTTAATTTTTTTTACCATTTAATCACCTTTTCATTTTTGCATTTTGTGAATTTTAACAATTTCTTTATCATCATGAGTCTTAAACTGGGGAAAAGGCAGGATATAAACAAATATACAGGGGAGAAGTAGACCACCTTATCCAATTTCTCAGTACCATAAAGCCTGCTTGGTGGGGTAGGCAAAAGTGTCCCTATCACCTTCTCTTAAACTTGCCAGTCAGGTCACCTAGGCTAGAACCTGCAATGCATACAGGATGGGGTTCTTGCAGCTTTAACCCCAAGCAGAGAAGTTCCAAGCTCTGCCTTGTTGCTGACACCTCTGTACCTTATTCCCTCACTCTCCACTGGAAAAGTAAGAGCCACATTGGTAGGGAAAGGCTGCAGCTGAAAATCTGAGGTAACACAATGCGGGTACCTTTGTTCAGCTTCATTCAGAATTTTATTCCTTGTCCTGCTTCTCTGTTTGTTTGGGCTTACTGTTACAAGCGCCCTGTCCTGTATCCAACCTGTCAACCTTAGTCATTTTTTTTGTCATTGGTATTTCCTTTTGGTCTTCAGAATGACCCACAACTGCCATTCTGTTTCTGGTGAAAGTGGAGGGAACTGGAGAACCATTTGGCTCTATTCGTATCATCTACTGAGACCTTTGGAAGGCCCTGGTGGGTCTGGGCAAAACATATCCTCAATCTGTATCCAGAGATGGGAACATTATCTGATCCCAGCCACCATCATCCTCTGATCTTCATCAGCCCTGGAATGGCCATTGAGAGGGGGCTCCTTAAGTGACATGGTGAGCACTGACACTGGTGACGGGGGAGACATAGCAGAAGACCATGTAGGATCTCTACCATTATTGCACACTTGTTTTCATTCCAATATATAGCCAGACCTATTGGCTTTGAAGTATTATGTCTTCATCCAATTTGCTAAATGACTCTCAACTGACTCAGTGATCCATATATCCAGAAAGCACCACCCTCTTTCTGACATGATTTTTCTTACATGTTTGGCTCTCACTGATTATTATATTGTTGTTGTTGAATTACTCTCTGTATTCTCTGGTCTTTAATTGGATGGTGTCAATTATTTGGCTGCTCCAAGAAGCATTGACCTCATTACCCTCACTTAGCCAAATGGCTATGTAGCATCATGCAGATCAATGAGTTCAAAAACCAGCATACATTTTCAAATGCTAGCACACACAAATTCATAGCTTGTATGAGTTTGTCCAATTTTTTTGCAGCCACCTTCCATATGATCTAATCAAGTGAAGCAGATGTGCTATCCTGATTTTCTTCTAATATGCAGAGGGAAAAGCAGAGATGACAAGGAAGCAGAATGATGGGGCACTCTGTTGATTGCAGCTGCTTAGAGTTCTTCTCTATCCACCTCAAGATATCACCAATACTTTCTTATCTCATGACACCACCTAAATGCAGGGCAAGCAATCAGAACAAATCAACAACATTAACAAGAGAAAATTGAAATCTTTTTTCTGATCTACTATATTCCACTGGTTTGAGCCCATTCTTCCTCCCTGTCTAAACACTACCCTATGGCCTCAACAAAGTACTAGAAATTGAAATCATATGTTAGAAAGCCCAACAATTGCAGGCTGTTGCAATAACATTTAGACAGTTTTACTTTTTGCTGTATTTTGACAGTTGCTAAGTACTAAGAAATGGAGTAGTACACTTTATTTACAGATGAGAAGACACTCCCTTTTTCTAATCAATACTTCTCCATCTACCAATGCAAGTAGCTCAGTAAGAACTGGAGCAGGCAGGGTTTATTACTAGTAAATTATTATTAGTTAATCGATACAATGCTTTTCTTTCCAATTCAGCTCTTTGGGGAATCCATATACAATAATGATTATCATTATATAATTAAGTCTACATTCTCTTTTGCTATCTACTGCTTTTGATCTTGTAAGACTGAGAATTGATTTTTCTTAAAAATCAATGTAGCGTTTCCAGTCCATGGTGGGGCAGATACGACACTTAACAATAGCTCTGGATGCTGGTCCTTGAGTGCAGTTTGTGAACACAAGCAAGCTTTAGGGAGAAGCTGCTGGAAATTTTCCAGATCAGCAACTGGACTCTAAAGAGCTATTTAGTTTCTGTGTCTTGGATGCAACCTAGCAACCTTCAATGATGATGCACATTTCTCATTGATTTTTCCCCCTCTCTCAGTGGAATTAACTGTCAACAAGAAAGGTCTTTGTTTCTCATGCTGGGTTCCCTATAAGATGAATAAACCAATCTTGCAAGCAAGAAAGCTAAAGGTAGCAGGTCACTCGCCTTAAGCCTGGTTTTAAAGGGCCTTCCAGTTTGCTAATGACATCATACAACACTTGACACTTTTAAGTGGTGTTGTTGTTGTATTGTGAGTTATATAGCCCAAATCGAGGAGCAGGCTTGAGGAGACACATTTTTATTTGGATCTGATACTCAAAACGAATGGGGCAGAGGAGTTAGAACAATGGCTTTGTCTGCAAGCTATCCACTTACTCTCCAGTACCTCATGTAGCTCTATGATAAGTCACACTGAGCAACAGAAACAACAAAAATAGCCTTCTTGAGTTTCTGGACTACATGTTTCTTTTGTTATGGCATTGTGATCCTAACTAGAAATACGAGATTTTTCTGTCATGTCATCTTTCTTGCCACTTAGGATTCATGGTATCTTTTGTAATGCCAGTTTCACAAGGCTAGGTTTAAATAAACACATCTCTCTTCCAGTGGACTATTTGTGTCCTAGGGCTTTAAACAAAATAAACCTAGTATTTGTATTTTTTTTTTCAATTCTAATACATGTTTGGTATTCCAAGATCAACACAGAACAATAGCAGTAGTTAGACAAATGTGTTAAAATTCAAAACAACACAGAGCAATCCTCATGGCTTTTGAGAAAAAGCTCTTTTTCAGGGAAATAGTCATGATACAACAAGCCTTTATTGCTAGACTTCACATACCTACATGCAGTTGCACATGACTACACAAAAGCCAGTCTCACTAATTTCAGTGGTGCCAGCTCTCACATAAGTGAGCATAAGACTTCAGCATTAGAGACAATGGCTTGTTTGGAATATGGTTCTCTTAAACAAAATTTTATTGTGCAACATTTGTAAGAACTTTCTGTGTTCTGAATCCTACAGCTTGTACCAACTGGAGAAGAATCATTCAGTCAAATTATTAAATGGATCTATTCTATTTAGAATAACCAATAAGACTGAGGCCCATGAATTCTGTCTTGCACATTTTTAAATGAGAATGATTCCTATGTTTGAATTATTATTTTGTAGCGATTAGTTCACGTTAACTTCTTCATGGGAAAGAGGTCCCGTCATTCTATATCTGTTCATAGGAATGTTGCCCAAGTCTTCTTAGAACTACTGTACTGGATCTAGATTTATTTAGACAAGACTCATTTAGACAAGTCATAGCATAGATTTCATTGATTTTAGCATGTCAGTTCAAAGTTTGATCAAGGCTCTCAATTAAACCCTAGGATGACAGAGGACCATGACAACATGAAGACCAAATTGACAGTAGATCTAGATTAAATTCACATTCTATTTTTTTTAAACGATGGTCTTTCCTCATTTGTTGTCTTTAATTAAGGATGCTACTTTTTAAGATTTCTTCAGAAAAACATTCCAGTCAAACTCAAGTGAATTATTGTACAGTCACTAATTTGTCATCCTCATTACTCAATATGGGAGACACGCACTCAACTTCCAACCACAGAGTTTATACTAATATTCTCAATTTAACAAGACACCCTATAAGTCACAGCCTAACAACTTCATTATCATGTGAATTGCATATGAATAATTCTGGGTACAGGCTTTCTCCTTGTTGCAGAAACACTGGGAAAATTCTACAGATGCTTAGTATCATCTTTATTTATAGGAGACCAGCATGTGGCAATCACCACATGAGAGCTTAACAGCTTTTCAACACTCAGATGATTTGTTCTTCAGAATTCTAAACCATAGTTCTTCTGTGTGGGCTCTTCAGACTTCCACTTGAGAATCAATGCAAAGTGTTTCTGGGAGGTCTGGGGAGATCTTACAGCTAGATTCATCCCAGTTGCATCTCATTTCATTATTAGTCAGTGTGTGACTTGTGCAATTTAATACATACGAAAAGGGGATGGATATCAGTAGACTACAAAGGCCTCGCAATTGTATATCTTGGGAGATCTTTTGCCCAAAAGAGGTTTATTAAACTATAGTCTCACTTCATTTGTCTTTGTCCAAATATCAAATTGAAACATATATGTGTCCATTTGCTAGACAATTTCAAAGAAAATAAACTCTGTGACTCAGATGATAATGAAACACTTTGACTTGGCAATATATTAATAGAGCTTCCCATAGAGGAAGACCTAAAACAAAACCCGAGTTCATTCTGTCAATGCAGGATGAAAATTACGGCCTCATGAGGATTATAATGCATGCACTAGGAACTCAAGGTTGCTGCCTTATTCTATGGTGCTTCACTCTTGTCATTTTTTTCTTTGCTCTGTTGTTTCAAGGAAGAAAATAAGACTACATGAATGTCCACTTGTACTGAGGCCTCACTCATCTGGTTTTTTCTTTTTCTTTTTGAAAGAGGAGGGAGGATGATGCAAACAGGGACTCCACATGATGAATATGCCTAGCTGGCATATTATTTGCCTCTGGCAGCTCCAGAACTAGGCTATTCCACATGGGGGATTTTAAATATAGATTGAAGCAAGGACTTAGAACAATGTTTCAAGACAATGCGAAGCAGTGAGTGTTTCATTTAACTGAAGAGCAGGGATGGACCAACCATTTGATTTCAGTTGGTGCCAGTTTTGCAACTTTCAGACACCATCTTATCCCATCTATGTGCATGAAATTCTATCACCTTTTTTAATACACACACACACACACACCAAGTGGTCTGAGTACCACCTTATAACATGCTTTTTCTTCCTTTTAATAGCAGAATCCATCTGCTTGGACTCAACAGAAATGTCATCACTTGCATTAGGAAATGGGGCCACAAATGTCTTTGGGGGCACTGTAAGTACTCCTCACTTGACATTGATATTGTGACCATTGATTTACAATGAAAGTAGCCATTTTGTCTTTTATATATAAAAAATAATTCACTGTCAGTACATGCTGCTAGGCACTTCTTCCCAACATAAAGATCAAGTACAGTGGCCCCTCCACTTTTAACAGAGCCCTGGCAGTGCAGTGGTTAAATGCCGGTACTGCAGCCACGAGGTTGTAAGTTCAATCCTGCTGGGCTCCAGGTTGACTCAGCCTTCCATCCTTCCGCAGATCTGCAAAATGAGTACCCAGCTTGTTGGGGGCAATTAGCTAAAACACATTGTAAACTGCTTAGGGAGGACTTAGGCCATTTCCTCACTACACTGTTAAAGTGCTATTATTCCACTTTCAACTTCCTATGGAATCTTGGGGTTTGCAGTTTAGAGAGGAGCATTTAGACTTCTCAGCCAGAGAACTCTTTGGCCTCAGTGAACTACAAACCCCAGAATTCCACAGGAGGTTGAAAGTGGAATAATAGTACTATAAGAGTGTAGTGCGGAAATGGCCTCAGCTGAGAATGGTATAGAAATACACATGCTATTGCTATTGCTATTTTATGAAGGTTCAGTGTGCAGGACCCTTGTGAAAGTGGAACAACCATGAATACCTCCCACCCTTCTCAAGCCCCCTCCAATTCCCTTCCCTTTTGCATGCTGGGGCTGGAGGCAAGGGAGGGGGAGCTCTGGAGGGGAGAAAGAAGGGTTGCATGAGCCTTATTCCCCCTCCATTCTCTTGCCTATTGCCTTGGTGCAAGTTCTCAGTGCCAGGACCAGAGACAAGGGAATGGGAAGGGGAGCTCCAGAGAGGAGAAGGCTCATATATACCTCCCCCTCCCATTTGTTTGCCTTTTGCCCAAATA
Organism: Ctenosaura bakeri; assembly: GCA_948474755.1. NCBI lineage: Eukaryota > Metazoa > Chordata > Lepidosauria > Squamata > Iguanidae > Ctenosaura > Ctenosaura bakeri. The sequence goes on along the minus strand of CAOLHI010002645.1, from coordinate 39,748 downwards.
CTTGCCTTCCTTCTGCGTGCGTAGCAAAACACAAGGGAAATGGCAGGAGGAAAATGGGGAGAGGCATGTGCATGCCTCATGAATAATCAAATTCATAAAGGTCAAGCCTGTAAGTTGTCAGATTTTTCTGATTTGAATTTTCATATGCACAAGCTAAAAGCAGACTTGCCAGTGAAAATGTGTGGGTTAAGCTTTCTACCTTGTTGTCATTTAAAGGAATCTTTCAGTAAACAATGAGGATGTTCCAGATGAGATTACTTGCTTATTGCTTGATGCACTTTACTTGATAAATTCTACATATGATTTCTTTACACTTAGGCCCAAACCCAAACCTCTAATATATGTTTTAGGGAGCTCAGAGATCCTTGAAAGAAGGGTTTCCAGGTTTTCCACCCAGCAATGCAGGACAGTTGTTCCAGTGACCAGACCAGCTCAACACAGGCTGGAACATATGAGGTAGGGCTGTAAAAGGGCCATCTGAAATTTCTAACATCAAAGATCTTTAATCTCATGGGATCCTGGAACGCTCACAAGAAACTTTCCTCTTGTAAGACTTGAGATGGACCTTATACAAGCCTGCTTCATGTACCACATGAGTGTGGAAAGCTGAAAACTGGAAAAACAGGCAAAACCATGCTTGCAACAGATATACCTCTACAGCATTTGCTATGTAATTTGCAGTCATTCTAGTCTATACTGGATGCCTGGGTGTCAGTCTGTTGTGAATAAAGTTGGCATCCACTATTCCTTCTCTCACCAAGATTAGTAAAGCTATACAATTATAATGCTATAGGCCACTTTAACTGTCATGGCAATATCTTATGGCATCCTGGGATTTGTAGTTTGCTGAGGCACTTTAGCTTCCTTGCTGAAAATTCTAAACATCCCAACTCCCAACTCAAAATCCCAAGATTCCATGGAACTGAATCATGGCAGTTAAAATGCAACCATAAGTGCTAAAATTTCATGGCATGAATCTCACAAAAATGTGAAATTTGTCCCACATTGTACCCATATTGGTCAGAATTTTCAAATATGGGATATCCTATACAAAATGAGATGCCTTGGAATCTTTTTGAAATATAGTTTGCAACGATCTGAGGAAATATATAATATATGTTTCAATCTTTTGCAGCAAAAATGACAAAATCTGATGCTCACAAAGTCTTACACATGTCTTGTATCACAAGCTTGCTGGGTTACATCTACTTTGCAACACACATTAAATGTTATTGTCAGATTATCTACTCATCTATCATCTATCAACCTATATACATCTGGAAAAAAAAGAAATGGGGGTGTTAGAAATTAAAGGCAGGAGAGAGGGAGGGAGGGGAGGAGGAAGGAAAGACTGTGACATTACTATATCAAATACAAAGGGAAAGAAGTCTGAGTAAAAGAGGTAAAAGATCCAACAAGAGCAGCTGCAATGGTTATACCATAGCCCATTCTTAACAGAGTGAATGGCAAACAACATTTAAGGAGATTTGATCTGATCTAATCTAATCTAATAAAAACAATATTGCATATTGGAAAAGAAGGAGCTTTCAGATAGTTCCACCCATGAAACATACTCAATATGGGTTTCATTTTGCCATTTAGTATTTAAGATTCATTATGGAGAAGCCAAAGTAAGGGGTATAATAGTTGCCTTGGGGAAGTTATAAGTCATGTTCTGACAGGTAACTAGTTTAATGCACCTATTTACTTTTTAATTCACGAGGAATATCTGGCTTCTCTATTAGTTGTCCAATCCTCCAGAGGTTTGGCTTTGTCTCAAGTCTCATTTTTAACATACATCATTAAAATGCCATTTGAATTTCTATCCATTAGAAAATCAGGAAAGTGCTGTCCTGCCCTGTATAGAAATGTGGGTGGGTGGATGGGAGTTTTGAGGAACTGAATACTTAGCAATTATTCTCTTCCCATTTCAAATTAATCAGGTTTTAAAATATTAATTTAAGAGACTAGGAAAATACCAGTTTATTTCTCTGAGGAAGGGATATCAAAATAGAAAACTGGGTTGAAAAGTTTTCTGATATATCTGGACAGTTGTCCTGTATCCCTCTCTTCAACAGACGAGTGGACAGAAAACAGCATCAATTCAGATATCATTCCAATCATTGCTTAGTGCAATCTCAAGTAGTAAAACTTTGGTGTGTTACTGAAAAATTGTTTTACTCTGAGGATTTTTTTTCACTCTTTCAAAAATCTGTTGCACATCACTTCAGGAAACCTGGTGGAATAAGACATGATAAATTATATTTCTAATAAGAAAATAAATAAATCTTTTTTTTGGTATGGCCATGGCCCCAAATTTACCTGAAATATTTTTGGTATTTGAAGAGGATAAGTAAGTACAAAACTCACCAGCCATTCTTGTGACTCTCCAGGCAAGCACTTTGTCTTCCAATAATGTCTCAGAATGATTTGGGATCATGACATAGGCCATTTCTGCACTACACTGTTAGAGTACTGTTACCCTGATTTCTGGGGGTCCTGGGAGGGACACCTATATGCACTCTCAATTAAGTTTGGGGAAATTAGCTAAGAGCACAAGCTAACAATGCGAGAGGCAGGGCAATGCAGCAGAATCTTTTACCCAATGTCTACGGGGTCAGGCCAAGCCAAGGATCATACCGGAGTTTAGAAATAATTGAGATTTTTATTAAATACAGACAAACAGTGTATGCAACACACTCAGATAACTATAGGAAATAAAGGTTGGAGTGGTATTGAGGGATTTTTGAGAGGTATTGTTGAATTGGGTGATACGACACCTGTCCTGAAGCCCAGATAGGTCACTGCGAAGGTCTGAAGTTGTGCAGTCTCAGCCAATATGACTGAAGGGAAGGCTTGCCAAGCAGAGCGGTGGCAAGATGGGATGGAACTCAGGAACGATCTGAGGAAAGTCTCGGAATCAGGGGTTTTTATAGGGAGAAATGTAACTGCAGGCTATTCCGTACTTGGGGAAAACAATGAGTTTCAGGCATGAGACAAAGCTTTGGAAATGTCAAAATTTAGCATGATTGAGTTAAGTCCGAATTGACAAAGGAGTAGCCAGTATGCGGATGCACAGAGTGCTTGACAATTGAGAATTCAGCTTGCCAAGTTGCCTGCTCTGGGCAGAGAGTTCTTTGTAAGTAGCTTGCATACATAATTAAGTGTTTGCAGAGAAATCTCCTAAAGTGCCAATCTGGCTATTTCTGGCGTGCCTGTATTGTGTTGGAATATTCCAGCAATTAGTGGCCGAGCCTAGTTCTGTGCTTGTCCGGGGGCCTCACAAACACATGGAGAGGGATGGTGGAAGAGAGCCAAATTACTGATATCAAAATGATATCCGAGGTCACCTCATGTGTGGTACAGACACTGCAGTAACAGAACTATTATTCCACTTTCAACATCCTGTGGAATTCTGAGCTTTGTAATTTACTGAGGCCAAAGGGCTCTTTGGCTAAGAATTCTAAATGCCCCTCCCTAAACTGCAAACCCTAGGATACCATAGGCTGTTGAAAGTGGAATAATAGCACTATAACAGTGTAGAGCAGAAATGGCCATAGTGTCTTGACTGTCCAAGGGTTTCATTTAAATGAAAGGAGCTGGGTTTCCTCTGTTATTTGGAAAAGATATTGTTGTCGCTGTTATGTCCCTTCAAGTTGACTCTAACATATGGCAACCCTATATTAGGGTTTCTAAGCAAGATTCATTCAGAGGAAGTTTGCCATTGCCTTTCTCTGAGACTGTGACTTGCCCAGTGTCACCCAGTTGGTTTCCATAGATGAGTAGAGATTTTAACCCCAGTCTCCTGCAGTTCCAGTCTAACATTCAAACCAGTTGATGGGCACAATTAACTTCAGCAGTACTACCTCTGCAGTACTTTTGTGTGTAGAAGTTTTTATTTTCAGATTCTTTTCTTAAAAAAAGAAATGATCACAGTGAAAGGAATGAGTAAAAAAAAAACAACAACCAAGGAAGACTTGAAATGTGCTGGCAGTCTTTGAGATCTCAACCCTTTGAATAATATTGGTGAAATTGTGTTAAAACCAAAGTCTCATTTCTCTAGCTTTTAAGCAAACTGTGATTGCATGAAATATAGAAGGTCTTTTTACTTTAAATACTACGACTCTGTGGCTTTTCTTTAAAAAGGTAAAGCCACAGAGTTGTAGTATTTAAAGTAAAAATAGGAAGTGAATTGGCAGTGAACCCAGACTGAACTCAGTTTAATTTTCCTAGAGAGCAAGTGTTGATCACTGCTTAGAAGAACCTGAATGGGGGAGTATCTTGACCTATAGTGGTGAAATGGAAAATTAAAGCAAGAAGTGCTATTTCAGCTTGACAGCTGCCAAGATGCTCTCTATGACACAAAGGAAGGTGCGAGCAACTAGCATACAAAGGTCAGTTGACCAACCTAAAGATGATGAATCAAATGAAATCATCCTAGAGGAGATTAGATGAATGAGACAAGAGATGAATCAAATGAGATTGAATTTTAAACAGGAATTGAAAGCTAAACTTAAAGATTTTCTTTACCTCAAATAAAAAACTGAAGTGAAACAGATTAATGAGAAAATGGAACTACTGGAAGAAAAGACAAAAAAAAAAGGAAGAGCTTACTCAGAAATTAACAGTGGATCAAGAGGAAAAGTTTAATGCAGTGACCTTATTTGACCTCAAAAAAAGAGAAAGATATATTGGATTGAGGAGGATATCAGAATTAGAAAATGAAAATATCTACACAAGAGTGACTGAAACCCTGGGTGACTTTTTGGAAATACAGAGAAAATATTTTTGTTGGAAACCTGATAAAATGTATCAACTGGTGCTTGGGTTGCTAGACAAACTGAGGAAGAGGGATGATTGTTTATTTTGTAAGAAGGCAAGTAAGAGATTAACTTTTCCTCTTACACTATTTAAACAAGATGAAGATTGATGATATGGGTATCATAATTTTTAAAAGTGTCCCTGTTTAAATTTTCAGAAAGAGGAAGAAATATGCTTTTTTAACCAACAATTTGAAGCAGCAAGGAATCTCTTTCAGATGGGCAAATCTGAAAGCTGTTACTCTATGGCACAAAAAGAGAAGGTTTAATATTAATATGATTGCAACAGCAAAATATTTTTTGCAGAAATATGGAACAAGATTTCAAAGGAGATGCCTTAAGAGAGAAAAAGAAAGGCCCAAGATATAGGGAAAGAGAGAAACTTACAGATCAAAACTCCAAAGAAAAGAGTAACAGAGAAGAAAAAAGAAAAAGTCCTCAGGCACCGGTGCAAGTGGATATGGACTCTAATGAGGAGGTCTAAAAATTGCTTTAATTTTTTTTATCATGGAATATAAAAGGGGCCAACTGACTCTACAACATAAAAAAGATTTTTCTTTACTTGGAAACAAAAATTTGATTTGATTTCTTTACAAGAAATGCATATTCAGAAAATAAGATAATAAATACCAGCTACATTGAAAATTGGAGAAATAATTTAATTCATTTTTTTTTAAAGGAAGAAAAGAGGAGTGGTGATTTATGCAAACTCAAAATTGACTCCAGAAAATTTTTTTGAAGATAGAAGTAGTTGTTTTGTAGGTGTGGAAATACCAAGTCAAGGACAAAACATCTTAGTAATTGATGTTTATGGCCCTATTGAGAATAAATGACCTTCGCTGAAAAATTGATTGAAAAACAATTGGAATTGTCCTGTGAGAAGTTTATGGGGGAGGATTCAATGGTGTAATAAACCCTCAAATTGACAGACAAACTAAAAAGGAAAGAAGATACTTTCAAGGAAAATTCCCAAAAGCCTTTTTTGAACTAATGTACAATTTAAAATTGTTGGATACTTGGAAGGTAAAATATGGGGATACACAAAAATATACATTTTTTCTAAGAAAGGCATAAATCCTCTTCTAGAATTGATATATTTTTGACATCTAAATCTTTGACTGATATTATTAAAGATATGTGTCATGCTCTGCTTCTAGAACATGGAAATAGACTCTGACTCAGAGACTGAAGCAGTGGACATTCCAGGACCTGCTGTGAAGCCAGAACAGGATGAGGTTACAGAGCCACAGATCCCAGAGACAGAACAGAGTGCAGTGCCAGCTCAAGCAGACAGCCCTGCCCTTTCAGATAGTCATAAGAGGGTTTTTTTTAAATATACAATATAACACTGAATTAAAAAAGAAAAGACAAAAGAATAATCAAAATATTTTGGATGAAATTGAGAAGAAAGAAGCATTGAAGAAGAATCTGTCTAAACTATCACTCAATGAAAGAAATAAAATTTTGGCAATGGCAGCCAATGGATTTGAACCTCTGGTTTGAATCCGTTGGCTGTCGGAGTTAGCAGTGGGCAGAGCTGCCCTCCTGGGCAGTTTCCCCCTAGTCAGGCGCTGGGGTTTATTTTCCCCAGCAGCTGCACCTCCTGGCGGTTCATCATTGCCCGCCCTCCCCCGTTTTTTTATTCTTTTATTTTTGTTTTTTGTTTTTGTTTTTTTGGTTTAATGGCACCTGTTCCAATGCTCCAGGGGTTCTGGATCTTGGTGGTTTGTTTTCTTTGGGGCATTCTCTGCGCAAGGGTTTCTTGTGATTGCAGTTTACTTATCACAAATTTTGGGCAGTTGCTTGGATACGGGATACGGGATGGTGGTTGGGGGGGCCCCACTTGTCACTGGGGGGTTCTGGGGGGCCCTTGCAGGTTTCTGGGGGTGGGGAAGAAGTGTTTATAGTGGATCTGCTGGAAATAGCTCTTCTACACCCCCTAGTGACAGGTAATCTTTGCCTGCAAGTTGGCTACTTCTGTCATCCCAGCAGTTCTGGTGGTGCCAGTTTGTCAGGCTCATCAGGCTCATCAGTCAACAGTCAGGTTGATTGATGCCCAGATCCAGTTACATGCATGTGCCAACCTGTAGCAGCTGTACCCAATAAAGCTGTGGCATTGTTCTTCCAATTCTGTGCTGCACCTTTTGTCCCTGCACCAGTCACCTCTAGGCATGGAAAAGGTATGTGATAGGCATACTAGAATATTTAGAGACTCATAATGAAAAGCAGGTGGCTTTACTATTTCTGGATGCTGAAAAGGCTTTTGACAATGTGACTTGATCATTTATAATTGAAGTGTTTTAAAAGATGCATTTTGGTCAAAATTTCTTTACATGGATTAAAACAATATACTCAACGCAGAAGGCAAAGATTCTAAGTAATGAAGAAACACCATTTTATATTTTTATATTGACCTTAGAAGCACTTAATAGAGGTGTAAGGAAAGAAGAGAAATTTAAAGGTATCATGATAAAGAAGCAAACATTTAAATTGAGGACTTTTGCAGATGGTTTACTGCAATATTTGAAGGATCCCTTAGAATGCTTGGAAATGCTATTCAAGATGTTAAAGAACTATGGGAATTTGGCTGGGTTTAAAATTAACAAAAATAAGACAGTTATGTTGACTGAAAACATGACAGAGGAAAAACAAAGAGAAATCTAGATTTAAAATTCTCAAGAAAGTGACATACTTCAGTGCCATTTTCAAAAATCAAAACTCAGAGCTCGTTCAGAATAACTATGTTAAAACATGGAATGATATTAAGCAGGATCTACAAAGATGGTCTAAACTGAAACTTTATTAGGCAGGATGTCAATCATAAAAATGAATGTTTCACCAAAGATGTTACTTTTGTTCCCAGCTGTTCCTATTGTGAATAATGAGGCACCATTTAATCAATAGCATAAAGACATTTTTAAATTTATCTGGCAGGGAAAGAAAATGAGAGCAAGATTCAAGATTTTACAAAATGGAAAACGAAGAGAGGGGCTCAGACTTCCTGGCCCAAAATTGAATTGTTGTTTGATATAGTTAAAAGACTGGATTACTCTGAAAAGGGAGATACTTTTATGGTTAGAGAGGCTAGATCTAAGATTTGTTTTTGCACAGATTCTTATGGTATAATAAGCTTAAAGGAAATGTCTGTTTTAATAATCACTACATTAGATGTGTCATATTAAGAGTGTGGAATAAACTTAAGATGAAATTGCATGCTAAAATGGCTGTATGGGATTGACCACATGAAGCCTTGTTTAAGAGAGAAATAATTTTTAAAGATAAATGGTTAACATATAAAGAACTGTTATGGACAAAAAAAAGATCAACTTCAAATGAAAACAAGTGAGGCATTGATTCAAGAAGGTCGTGAGATTCGGTGTTTTGCATACAGACAGTTATCTGAGCATTTCAAAATGGATTTAAGATTAGATTACAGATGAAGCTACATCAAGCTGAATTAAATCAACTTAATCTGGATGAAATAGAGCAACAGATACGGAGAATGAAATATAACTTTTTTGAACAAGCTAACAAACCCTCAAATTTCTTGGCTGGTTTGTTGCATAAAAGAAGGGCAGAAATATCATAGCTGAGGTTAGAACAGAAGAAGAAAGAATCACAAAACAAGAGGGAATAAAATAAGCTTTCTATAAATACTATGTGAAGTTGATGAGCAAGATCTCAAAATTGAAAAAACAACAAGAACTTGAAGACTATTTGGAAAAAATGAATAAAATGACATTTAACGAAGAGCAAAGATCGATTTTGAATAAATCTGTTTCCATGATGGAAGTATTTGAGGCTATCAGAAATTTGAAGAATGACAAAGCTCCAGGACCGGATGGTTTTACTGCTAAATATTACAAGATTATGGAACATGAGATTTCAATACATTTGCAAAGTACAATAAATGAAATATTAAAGGAAGGAATACCAGACACCTGGAAAGAAGCAAATGTGGTGCTGATTCCGAAAGAAGGCAGAGATTTAACTGATGTAAAGAATTATAGACCAATATTACTTTTGAATATAGACTATAAGATTTTTGCTTCAATCCTAGCAGCGAGACTCAAAAAAGTGCTGGCAGAGGTAATTGATGAAGACTAGAATGTTTTTTTACCAAAAAGATCTTTGAGAAACAATATCAGAACAGTCTTAAATATAATTGAATATTATGAAAAGCATAATGAACAGAAAATGGCTATGATGTTTATAGATGTGGAGAAAGCTTTTGATATGATCAGCTGGCCATTCATGAAGATGGCGGTTAAATAGATGCAGGCAGGAGATAAATTTGTCTCATGGATTTAAGCAATTTATAGTCAACAACAAGCTCGATTGGTCATAAATGGTGAAAGAACACAATTGATAGAACTGCATAGAGGGACAAGACAAGGGTGTCCTTTGTCTCCTCTGTTGTTTATCATGATAATGGAAATACCTAACAATGCCATAAGAGAGGACAAAGACATAAAAGGAGTTCAAATTAAGAAATATCAATACAAGCTAAAAGCCTTTGCCAATGAGTTGGTTTTATTCTTGGATGATCCAGAGAGTTGTATTGAAGATCTGATTAGAATAGTTCAAGAATATGGAGAATTCTCTGGATTCAAGGTTAATAAGGAAAAAACAGTTTTGTTAACCAAAAATATGACTGAGAGAGAAGAGAAGGAACTAGCACAACAAACAGGATTTAATGGAGGACAAAAGGCAAAGTATCTAGGTATCTGGATAGCCAAAAGAAACAATGAGTTATTTCAAAATAATTATGAAAAAAAATGGAAAGAAATAACAAAAGATTTGGAAAGTTGGACTTCCATGCGTTTGTCAATGATGGGGAGGATAGGAGCAATAAAAATGAATGTTCTTCCAAAAATGAACTTTTTGTTCCAAAATATTCCTGTTATAACGAATACTAAGCCTTTTTCACAATGGAAGAGAGAACTAACTAAATTTATATGGCAAGGAGAAAAAAACCAGGATAAAATGGAATATTATGATAGATCAGAAAACTAGAGGCGGAATGGGACTACCTGACTTTCAGATATATTACAAAGCAGTGGCCCTTACATGGATAAAAGATTGGGTTGATTTACAAGATATGAGAACGCTGGCATTGGAGGGTGCAGATCTGAGAATGGGGTGGCATGCCTATACGTTTTATGATAAAGCAAAAATAGAGAAAGATTTCACACATCATTATATTAGAAAATTGCTCTTGAAAATCTGGAATGAATATAAGAATTTAATGATGATGAAGTATATTTATATTTTCTAAATATCAGCTGAGGAGGTCTGGATTTATATGTATATATGTTATTAATCCCACTTTTATGTTAGTTTAGCTTTGTATTTTGTCTTTTTAGATTGTTTATTGTTGTTGTTGTTGTTAGCTTAGTGTTATGTACTCCTTTAGGTGTTTTATGTATTTAAAATTGGTGTTTCATTGAGACTATTAAAAAAAACCTGCCCAGCCTCACATAAGGAGGTTCAGCCTTTCAGCCATATAGGACTTCATTGGTCACAACCACGGCCATTTCCGCACTAGGCTGTTATAGCGCGATGATTCTACTTTCAACCTCCTATGGAATCCTGGGGTTTGCAGTTTAGGGAGGGGCCGGCTGGTCCCTCCCTAAACTGCAAACCCCAGGATTCCATAGGAGGTTGAAAGTAGAATCATCGCGCTATAACAGCCTAGTGCGGAAATGGTGCAGGACTTGAATTGTGGCCAGAAACAGTACTGTGTTAGGTTTTCATTTTCATTTTTTTTTTCTGACATAGTGCTAAAGTGGTAAACTGTAATGATGCTTCTAATGTATTTCTTTCTTTGGACCAAGATTACCTCTCTCACATGTGCCCTCCATAGACAGTCTCAATAGTCTCTTCCAATGCCATAGTTCTCATGGGGATTCAGTACATGTGCATAAAGGAATTATTTTGCTCCAAGGAAACAAATATACAAATAGGATTATTAGAACTGATTATTTTAGCACTATAATTCAATGCCTTAGCAATAAAGCACTGGTCTCCTGTGCTAGAAAATATCAATACTATATAGACACCAGTCAACCTGAGAATTTCAGCATAGGAAAGCTTCAGCATTACAACCTATCCCAAATTTGCATTTTTCTCCATGTTTGTGTGTACGTGCACATGCATGTGAGAACTTTCAAGTCACTTGTCAACTTATGGTGATCCCATGAATTTCAGAGAATTTTCTTAGGCAAGGAATGTACCCCTGAACTATTAAACTGCAGATGATTCCAGGAGAGCTTTAACTGCTCAGCCCAGCTTATAACTGTAATACAGAAAAGCTTACAAATGAAAATTAATAGCCTACATTTTTGCATTGGTGTGATGATGGCCTTGTTGGGTAATAACTCACCATTAATTCAAGTTTTTCACAATGTACCAAGGGTTTAGGTACAAAATGGACTGGGAATGAAGTTTCAGTTCTTGATTATCTGATCGGGTAAGAACTTCTCATCACACTTCATTTATTTGAAGTTCTGGTTCAACATTTTTTAAAAAATATATTACAATATCCTGATGCAAATTTCTTATAATCACTTGCTTATTATTATAGTCTTAATAGGGTAAAATAAACTTTTAGTTTATGTCACTTTCATCTCTCTTCCAAAAAGAAGTAAATGAAAAATATGCAAAATGATGGCCAAAGATTGGTTTTTGAGAAGAGTCAGTTTACAGTAGGAGTTAGTGCAATATGTGCATGCATGGGTGAAGCTCAAGTGAGAGAAGGCAGTTTCATGAAAAGTTTCATCAGAAATAAAACTTGATTGGCCCCCCCATTTATTATTAAGAAGTTTGTACAGAAAGCTTTGCAAATTCAAGTGATCCTGGGTTGGCTACAGGTTTCTATACCTGCATAGCCTGATTGGCTGTATGACAAATACAGGAAGCATTATCCTCATGACCTAACACCATTAATTTGCTCCCAATGATGTCAGCACAATACTAAATCTGTATGGTTAAACAAGACTGTGAAATCATCATAGCCCATATCCTTCAGGGTGATGACTGCCCCCGTGCAACCTCTGGGTGGGGTGAACCTGTAGACTCTTTGGCCCTTTCCCAGTTTACCAGATCCAGGCAGTGTCCTGCAGGGATCTTGGTAGAGGCTCTTTCAGGTGGAGGGTGCTCCATCCACACCAGCTGCCTCAGTGAATGGAGGAAACACAGTGGCACCGCCTCCTCCTTCTGCAGCATGCCTGAGTACTGTCCCAGGCTGTGCTGGGGCAGGAAGTGCAGCCATTGCACTTCCAGGACCTCTGCACAGCAAGTAAGTGTGGACAGACAGTGGGAGGGCTGCACGATTTCCAGTCATTGATGGAGAAAAACTGTCAATTATTTATTGTGTGATCGCACTACCTGGGGATGGGAGAAGAATGGGACCCAGACGATGTCATGCAGAATCATCTGTGTCCCGTCTTTCTCCCATTCCCAATTCAGGACGACAACGTCCCGAGGAAAGGGACTTAATCTTAGCATTATTTCACAGCTCTCTTGCGTTGAATCTTCTGCAACGAACTGTTTGATTTTTGTGATGGAAAGTTCAGTTCTCTTCCCCTTCCCTTCTCTATCTAGAAGCCCTCTGTCCATTATCTAGAAAAGAGCATATCATCTCAAAAGCTACAGCACCCTCAAATACCACAGGATGCTCCTGTGCCCTGCCTGACTCTGGTATGAAAAGGAGATTGGTACTAGCTACTCTCCTCAAATGTAAATAAGACACAGGACATTTCTCAACCCCCGTTCCCCGAAAAGAAATGTTGGGGGCAAGATGTGTGTCTGTGTATTACAATCTTGAAAAAAAAGTGAGTACAGATGTAACATCTTCCTTGAATTGCACTCAAGTGGTAAATAGGAAACTTTCAATTATTTTTCTCCTTGATATGAGTCTCCCTGATTTTTTTAAAAAAATTAGTATTCCTAGAGCTTTGTACTGCATTGATAATTAATTACTTTTAAAGTAACGCCATGAGTTTCCCAATAACTTTTAAAATAATCTTCAAAGTTGTAGAAATTATTGTTGTTGTTTTGTCTCAGTGAATATCATTTTATGTAACATTTAATTGCATTTGCCATTTTAATACTCAGTCTCCTGTTCTTTTGGAATCCTTTTAGAATTCATTGGTATCACTCTCTGTTTTAACAACTCCAATAATTTAGAGCTGTAAGCAAACTTTTCACCCTCTAGATTATTTGTAAGCAAGTAAAGACAGAGCGGTTGAGAGAGAGAGAGAGAGAGATTGAGAGTTGTCATGCAGATGTTTGCATTCTTATTTTGCAAGAACTACTTATTCCTATCCAATCTTCTCAGGCCATTTCCACACTGAGCATTTAAAATGGTGCAGAGCGACCTCCAATGGAGGTCTTCTACACCATAGAGTGGACTGGGGTGGACTGCTTTTTGTAGTTCCACACCTCAGTCCAGTTCTGCGCGACTGGAACTGGTCGCGCAGCATGCTTTTTAAAAACCTCTTTTTTGAGGTTTTTAAAAAGCACGGAGTGGGCAACCCCGTCCCGCTCCGTCGCCATGCTCTGGAGCAGATTTGTAGGCACGTGCAAGTGCATGCCTGCAGATCTTCTGGGGGCGGGCTTTCAGCTGGCGAGCTTCTCCGGTTGGTGGAGAGCCTCCACCAGCCAGAAGCCGCCATTTTGGACACCGGAGTACTGCGGAGCACCGAACTCATGCTGCTGCTGTTTGCGACGGACTCGCCTGGACTCAGGAAAAATCCGGTGAGTTCTATTTCTGCCCATTTCTGCCCGATTCACACCCCACGTGCGGAAAGGGCCTCAGTAGCTGCTCCCAGCCACGAAACCCTCTCACAAGAATCCCTCTCTCTCCTCTCTTTTTGTTGGCATGTAAAGGCCTTGTTATTGAACAGGACTCCACCCTTTTACTGGCTGGAGTGGAAGGATTTACAATGAATATATTATACTTTTGTATGTAATGAATATGTGTTTCTAATTGTTTTCAAAATTAATGTTTTAACCAGATTGATTGCTTAATTCTTTTAAAAATTTTGGCTATTTTGTTTCAACTTATATTTTAAGGTGCTTTGACTTCTATAGTGGGAGGAAGGTGGCAAATAAATGAAATAAGTAAATACTTCTCTCTTTTAATACCAGTTGCTGCTCCATGAAAGGGGTACGCTTTTTATCCAATGTCTGCTAAATTTGCTGAGCAGCCATTGAAGCAGAAGTTTGTCAAAAGTTTTTCAAAAGTCAAAGCGAAAATATCTTTACAATCACACACTTATTGGCACTCTCAAAAAAAAAATAATCTAAATATCCATCCCAGGAGAAAGACGGGGTATGGATCTAATAAATAAAGTAAAATAAAATAGTGAGATTTTTCCTTGAAAAACCAAACTTTCTTCTTCTCTAAGACATGACCTCTTATATGCTAGCTCATTGTATCTTTAATCATTTTATCTATAAATTTAGTCAACCTGTGTATCTTTAATAACACGTTTTACCAATTGAGATATTAAACTTATGAACCATTTAAATTTCAGTATTGCAATTTTTTAAAAATTGGTGTTGTACTGACCATCTTCCATATCTTTGATAAGCAGACGTATCACAGAGACATATTATAAGCCTTTGCTGGAAGATGCACAAACTCCGGAATCTGGCAATTTACTTGACTTCAGTTTGTAGACAAGTACTAAAGGGGTAGCTATGAATTTACTTAAGTGGCTTGTTAGAACAATTTCACCATAACATAAATTATAGTAGGTATGGTGTATGTGTATGTGTGCCTTTTTGTGTGTGTGTGTGTGTGTGTGTGTGTGTGTGTGCATGATGTCTTTTTCAAAAAATGGTTAGACTGCCAGCATAGCTGTATTCCAAGGTTGGGCAGAGTGTGGCCCTGTGGTTCCATGTGGCCCCCAGTGATATTTTGTGGCCTTTGACACAACAGTTTCTCTTTTAAATGGGTTGCTGTTTTAATATTTTTTTAGAAAAAAACATTCTTGAGAACCAGAAGTGGACTTCTGGCTACTTAGAGGTTTTTATTATCTTTTCTGTTGTCCATGAGAACCCTCAAAAGCACTGAGCACATAAAAGTGCCCTCCCATAACTGCTGCAGTTGCTTATCTGGGCTAAACATGCATGCATGCACGCACACATACCAGAGATTTTAATTTTAAAAAAAAAGACAGAATATGGGAGAAAGTGAAATTATGACTCTGTCCATTCCAAATTAGCTAAGTATAATGAGGTAACAACAGTTAAAGATGCAAATAAGACCTCTTTCAATTCACCTTCCACCTAGCAGTCCCTTGCTGGAGTAGTTTTAGAGGCTGCAAAAAGAGAAGGAATAAGGGGAAAACCTCCCTTTCCCCCAAGGAAAGCATTCATATCAGAGTTCTGCTTGGGAATTCTCCTTCCAGTGGTATAAAAACTCCGTATCCAATACTACATATTCTATAGATTTTTCTATTGGTGCTAGAATAGAGAAAAAAATAACATGATCAAATCCATATTCCATGTCAGGTTTTCATAATTTCCACCATACATTTTTTTTTTTTGGGACAACAGAAAATATTTATGTAAGCCTTACATTGTAATGGGAAACTTGTCACAATAACACTGCTCTTTGAGTATTTTAGAGGAACACAAGTGCCAATACAACAGCCACCACAAACAAATACATAAATTACTGCTCTGTCTCGGAAACTGTTTCCAAGCAACTCACAGTTCAGTTGCATTTACAGGTATAACTGTTTTCCCTCCAAAGGTCTCTAGAGAACCTGAAGCCTTCATAAACTATTTGGTTTATAACAATGAATGTTGGCTTCAATACACATTTTGGATGCATGGATAAAAGCTATGCATTGCAGATTTATGGAGTTCAGGAAATTTTGTTTCTGTCCTACCATGATAGCTAAACTGATCTTTTGTCATCTTACAGTGTACTTGTGTTTTTATGACTTTGTTTTTGAGCCAGTCCAATAAATTGATATTATACACTTGATTACAGTACCAGCCCTGATGGCCTGCCTGTCTACAGGTTCCCATAATATTCTGCTACATGCCAAAAGAGGCAAAAAAAAAAAAAGAGATCTTAGCTTGTGATATTTGGCAACAGCAGTTACCTTACAAATATATAGGAGCAAAAATTATGAAAATCTGCCATAAATATGCCATTAACTACCACTGGCTCTATCCCTAGGCTATTAGCCAGTAAATTAGCATTGGTAATAACAATTTTGTAGGAAACAGCACTTAATTATGCATATCAGCCCAGTTCAATTTTCTTAAATGAAAATACATGTACTTCTAATTAGAAATCTCAGATATTTGTAAAACTTGTTCATGGCCTTTAAGTTAAATGATTCAGCTTGGCAATTCATGCTGAATAACAATAACAGGAAGAAGAAGAGTATTTCAGGAACTCGATACAATTATAGAGTTTTTTACCCTAATTTTAGCAAAGAAAGAAAGGCACTGTACATTTCTCATACTTCAAAAGGGATCAAGATATTCCCATTAACAAAATAAAATATTTTGGGTTGTTTAAAATCTGTGAAAGCTCCTTGCTCATTGTAGCAAAGGCTACTCCTGGTGGACATGAAATTTCTATCATAGTAAATAACTGATATGTTCTTCATTATGGCTGTATAATTAAAGTTCAATGCTGAGAATTAAGATATCTCTTGAAGCCTTTAATTAATCAGGGAAAGGCGCTCCCACGATTTTAAAATCCTAATAAATAATATAACATTCCTTTTACAAAATTGCGAAGACTTGTAGCTTAATTCAAACTCTTGTATATAATAATCCACATTTGAGGAAGTAGTGATTGACTGTTTTTGCCAGATGGCTTAGATTAAAATGAAACAAAGACATAATTTTAAAAATCTATATTGAGCTGTGCTCAGAGGTCTTCCTTCCAGGAGGAACTTCAGTTTTGTGGGTCGTTCATGTTTAGTTTTCTTTATGGAAGTCATATTTATCAATGTTGACAAGCAATTGTGGGATAGCCCCTGTAATCTCATAAATGATAGACAACACAACTTCTTTTTCATTCTACTTCACTGTTCATCCTGATATAAAATTAATTAACATTAAGGTAAAATCAGGAGGGTATTGCCCCAATTTCTGCTCCCTTTCAGCAGAGGTAATATGGAATCTTCAAATTTGGATTTAAGAGACCCCACTACCATGTTGAAATTTACTTATTAAAAATGGATTGTCATAGAAGCATAGAGGGACCATCTAGTCCAGTAGCTTAGAAATCTGCAGCTGAAAAATGGTCATCAGCTTCCATTTCGAAAGCTTCAACAAAGAGTCCATCTCCTTCTGATATAATCTGTCTCACTGTGAATCAGCTCTTACCATCAGAAAGTTCCTCCTAATGTTTAGTTGGAATTTCTTTTCTTGTAATTTGAATCTATTGATTTATGTTCTAGTACCTGGAACATCAGAAAACAAACTTGCTTCATCTTTTACATGACATCCTTTCAGATTTATAAACATGACTATGACATCACTTCTCAATCTTCTTTTCCCCAAGCTAAACATCCTCAGCTTTGTTTGCAGATCTTGGATAATCTTGGTCAACCTTTTCCTGCTTCTCACATCTAACTGTGGTACCCAGAAGTGGACACAGAAGAATAGAATGGAATGGGACGGAATGGAACCATTTCTGTTTATACAGCCTAGAATTTCATTGTTGCCTTTTAATCACTCACTCACACACTGCTAAGAACCCTATTTCATTTGCCTGCACACTGCCACCAAGCCAGGTGTCCTCCATCTTATATTTGTGCCTGTAATTTCTCCTGCCTAAATATAGTGTCTGAAAATTTATCCCTGTTGGCATCTGTTTGTTTCAGCTCAGTTTTCTAATCAGAAGAGGTTATTGTTAATCCTGATTATATCATCTACAGATTTGTTGAACTTTCTCTCTATTCTGTTATCCAAGTTATTTATAAAGATATCGATCAGGACATTACTCTGCATATGATCAGAAATCATTGATTAGATTGTTTGGATTTTGTATGCCAACTGAAGTGTAGCACTTTTTAGCCCAGTGCTATTCACAGGGATGCTTCATAAACTGGTGGCAGTGTTACCCCACTGGCACACCCTATCCTGGGGACTATAAATTTGATATCAGGTATGCTCGCCATGCCAGAGAGGTTGCCCAGGTGGGCATATAGGCAAAGAGGTCGAACCACCAAAAACAAGTCAAGACCAGAAAAAATTCCAGTCACGTGGCCCAAGGAGACCTCAGGCTATACACATCCACATAAACAAAGGGTCCTCAGCCTAGAATAGCCAACTTGAGGGGATTAGCGTGTTTTCCCTCAGGTTGAGCAACTTTAACTCTGGAAAATCCTACAAGGTGAGGTCCATCTACATAAACCAATACTGCAATCCTACTTGAAACAATACTGCAACCCATTTACCATTATATGGCATTCTTTCCTTTGTTTTGGCCATTGTTCTTCCCGAGAGAGGGCCTGCCCTTGTGGTACATTCTGCCCTATAAGTAGTCCTAGTTTTGGAAGGTCTCTTTGGAGAACTCCCGGCCATGCTAGCAGACTGTCACTGTTTTAGTTGAGTGATCCTCTCAGCTGTCTCTTCACTGAGCTCCGTTCTTCTCTCCACTTCCCGGACTGAAGACTTCAGGATAGGTGCAGTATCACCACCTCTACATTCCCTTTGCTATATACTCTATCCATTTTTCACCTCTTTTCCTTCTCAATAGGCCGTGTGTGCATGAGTGAGTGAGTGCATTGGTGCGTGATACTATATTCATTTAATAAAATTCGTTTATTTGGTACATTTGTCTGGCTTTTTGCTTGGCCTTATCCCTTAAAGTTAGGTAAAAGATCCTGCTGGGTTACCTTGCCCCTCGTTTTGCTAATGCCAGTGCCCCGCTAATTTCCCCAACCTTTATAACTTGGAGCAGATCAAGGTGTCCCCCACAGGACCCCCAGAAGTCAGAGTAACACCAGTCCATGAGCTATTGGCTGCTGGTGCAAAATGACTCTCCAAGAGAGAAAGAAACACTTTTAGTCAACAGGTATAAAGGCAGTGCTGGTCTATGGTTCTTTAGGGGAAAAGCCTACCAGTCCTCCACATCAAGTAGCATAATCTAGCCCATGTTTTAGCAGCCTGTCTGCACAAGTATCATGTGGGACCTTGTCAAAAGTGTGACTGAAATTAAGATCTATCACATCTACAGCATTTCCTTAATCTACCAAGTTTACAACCATTTCTGCACTATAGTGTTAAAGTGCAGCTATTCCACTATCAACCTCCTATGGAATTCTGGGGTTTGTAGTTTAGGGAAGGGCACTTTGAATTCTCAGCCAAAGAGCTCTTCAGTCTCAGTAAACTACAAATCCCAGAATTCCACAGGGTGTTGAAAGTGGAATAGCAGCAGTTTAACACTGTAGTGCGGAAATGGCCTACAACTCTGTAAAAGACAAGGTGGGGAGAGGGAGAGAGAGAGGGAGAGAAAGTTAATCTGACATCAGTTGCCTCTGAGAAACCCATGCTGGCTCTTAGGAATTAGAGCATTATTTTCTAAGCACTCACAGACTGATTGTTTAATGATCTATTTTAAAAGTTTTCCTGGTATTATGTAAAGCTGGCTGATTAGCAGTTTGGTCAGCACTTAAGTCTCCCTTGCCCCCAACTTTTGAAAATCAGGACATTTGGCTGCCTCCAGTTTCTAGGAACCTCAGATGTATTTAATTCTCAATATTATATCCAAAAACTCTGAGGTTACATCTACAAGTTCCTTAGTATACTTAGATACAATTCACTTTGTTCTAGATTGCTCAACTAATTTAAACTGACTAGGTTTTCTTATAACACCTCTTTACCTATTTTGGGCTGCAGCTCTCTCATTGTGTCATTTATTTAATGTTTGCAAAGCTGAAAAAAGAGAAGACAAGTAATGTGTTCAGCAAATCTACTTTCTCACAGTCACCCATTAGCATTTTGCCACGTTTTCTATGTCCTATATCTACCACTTCATTATTTTATCTGTATCTAAGATAACTGGAAAACCCCATGCTATTATTTTTAATTGCTTGTAAGTCTAAATCCATTCAGAGCTTCAGCCTTCCTGATCATCTCTCTACAAGTACTACTCATTTTCAGAATTCTTGCTGATTATCTCCTTCTTCCATTTCTCATAATGCCCCATTTAAATATCATGTATAAATTTTTTGCATGCCCCTTATCCATCCACCCTGATTTCTTTAAATGCCTTCCACTTTTCTTTCTCATCGAAACTGCTTGCAATTGTGCCTTCAATGTCGTCCTGTGAAAAAATTCTTATCCATAATGAACTCCTTTCTCTTTAGAGACTTTCCCTTTTAATATTTCTGATCATGGGATTACATTCTGTATTTCCTTAAGGTTTTCCAACCTACAGCATCATTTTTATGCCACTGGTCTGGGATGTGGAGTTGGGATTGAAAGATTGTGCCCTGAACGCACCTCAAGAGAAAGGGACTCATTGTGATCAACCTAGAGACACCCTGTGCATGGAGGAATGGATTATTCAGTCAGGCTTTCTGCATATGGGTGAGGAAATCTCACAATGTCAGTATGTAATCATTGTGAGGTCTCACAGTGTAATCTCAGGAAACTAATTAGTATTGTAAGATTTGGTAGTCTTGCAAGAGGCCTTTTTGCATCAGATTTGAGCAGGCTTTATATTGGCTTCCTCAGACAGCCCAATCTCTTTTTGCTCCTGGTTTTCTAACAGGGAAAATCTTCATCAGGATAAATGGGGTAGGAGGCTAAGCCAAACTGGCGAGGAGAGCTTTCACCTTCTGGAAATTCTGGAAGGAAGCAGAAGGCACAGTGTGTTGTTCAGAACCCCCATTGGGAATAGTCAGATGTATAGAACATCTGCGTGGAGCTGGCTTGGCCCCAACTACTATATACAATAATTTCGCTGCTGTATCCTTCCATGCCAAGGCCATTGATTTTGGTGGACCCACTGCTGATTTCAGGGTACACAGGGTACATGAGGTAGGCAAGGAAGTATCCCTAATCCTCCACACACACACAACCATCAACTGCCCATTTTTCTAGCATTGATGCCAGGACTCCTTTATATTCTCCCTGCCACATGCAACAGCCACAAGATGGTCTCTCCTTTTGAGGCTGCTTCCCTTTTTGAACAGCGTTTTGGAAGCGAGAGGGTCCCTTGAGCATCGCGTAAATGTGAGGAACAGTCTACATGGCACACTCACATTTACGCAATGCTCAAGGGCCAAACACAGAGCGCAAATGCATCTTTTCATTTTCAGCTTAAAGCTGAAAATGGTGCACGCTCACGCGTCACTCCGGCACCCCACACGCACTTACCTGGTGTGCGGTGCGTCAGGGGCCGGTCCGGTCCCAGGCTGCACTGCGAAAGGAAGAGGCAGGGCACCCACGTGAGAGGAAGGAGCTGCAGAGCCTGAGCAGCAGGGAAGCAGCAGGGAAGTGGGAGCGTTCCTTCCAAGACTTCTCATGCAAGGACCCCAACCCAGCAGCATTTACAGGTGACTTGTGAAAAGGGCCTGCATTTGCAATGGCATTTTTCACAACATTAAGAGTAAGTGAGCTGATACCCAAGTCCACATGGGACCTATCAAGAAGAGCCTTAGCAATTGAAAATCTCCATTGAGATTAGGATGGGCTGGATTTTTTAAAAAAATCCAGCAGTCTCAGACAAATAAAGGGAGCAGGGATCAAATTCACCTCCATGAGGTACCAAGTATACCTGTATGTCCTATCTGTTCCCTTAGGACTTTCCTAAAGGTTTCCCCACCATCAAACTGCTTTTTGATGACACATGCAGACAACTCACTATCAATTTCGTAAAATTCTAGGGTAGACCATAGTGCCAGCAGGCCTCTCCCTAGGTGGCTTTTCACCTCATCCCTTTAAGACTGATGCAGCCATGACCTGAAGAAGGGGCAGGTTTGCCAGATAAACTGGTACACAGGTTGGAGAGATAGAAGTCAGATATTGTCATGATTCAATCCCAGGACCCAAGTGTAGATGCTAACACAATGGCCCCAATGGCCAAAACACACAGACATGAATCCAGCAATACCTGCTGCAGCCCAGCATAGATACAAAAGGGAGTGTTACCCTGTTTACTGGGGGTCCCGGGAGGGACACATAAATAACCTTACAATTACACAAGATGGGGAAATTAGTCAAGAGCACTGGTTGGCACTACGAGAGGCAGGGTAATGCAGCAGGATCTTGTAACTCAATGTTTAAGGGGTCAGGCCATGTCAAGAAGCAAACCATGTTGGAAATAATGAATGACCTTTATTAAATACAGGCACACAATGTAAGCAACACACGCACACAGATAACTAAGGAAAATAAAGGTGTGAGTATGATAGTGGGATTTTCAGAGGGATAGTTGATTCGGGTGATATGAAACCTGTTCCTGAAGCCCGGAAAGAAGATAGAGAGTGATGCTGGGGTGCGATGTATCTCAGCACGTGGAGCTGAGGGGAAGCTCTCCAAGCAAAGCGGCAGCAAGGCGATCTGAAACTCGGGAGCGATCCGAGGATGGTCTCAGAATCAGGGGTTTTTATAGGAAGAAATGTAGCTGCAGGTTATTCCGTACTTAGGGGAAACAATGAGTTTCGGGCTCAAGACAAAGCTTTGGAAAGGTCAAAATTTAGCGTGATTAAGTTAAGTCCAAATTGACAAAGAGTTAGCCAGTATGCAAATGCTCAGTGCTTGGCAGTTGAGTATTCAGCTCCCCAGGTTGCCTGCTCGGGGCAGGGAGTCCTTTGTAAACAGCAAGCATACATAATTAGGGTGTTTGCAGGAAGGTCTCCTAAAGCAAGGATCTGGCTAGTTCTGGCTTGCCTGGGTGGGGAATGGAATGTTCAGCAGTTAGTCGCCAAGCCTAGTTCTGTGCTTGTCCGGGGGCCTCACAAACATGTGGAGAGGGGTGGTAGAAGAGAGCCAAATTATTGATATCAAAAAGATATCTAGGGGTATCTCCAAGTAGGCCTAAACTGCAGTAACAGGAGAAGGCATGACACTCGGAGCATTTATCAAGGCAAAGCTCCTTAATTAGGCAATAGCTGAAGGAGTCTGTGAACCCATAAATATCACTGACTTTATGTGAAAGAATCCTTTGATATTGACCTCTTTGGAAGCACCTAGTGTTTGCTACTGTCTCCACTGCCTGATAGACTTTGTTTAAGGGCCATGAATCTGGGCTGGCTTCCTAAACAGGACAGCCATTTTCTATCAGTATGTTAGGCTTGAATCAGGGGGCAGAGTAAACACTATGCTAGGAATGGCAACCCAACCCTCATCCTCTTCTTAACTGTTTATAATTGCCAACAAGTCTACCTCTCACAATCTGGATATGTAACCACAGTCTAGTGGTGGGGGGAGGGGGGCAGAAAGTCATGCAGTAGCACCTGGAATGAGTAAGGACTTAGGAATATCACACTTTTCCAACATAGGGTGATTCAGGAGATGAGGACTGCATAGGCAGGTTCTCATACCATGTCTGATTGAACTCAGAGCAAAGGAGGACCCATTGCACATCTTGATTGTGCTCCCGGGTGAACATGGCATCACACAAATACCTGGACTAGGGTTGGTTGCCTGGGCCATGGCTAACTTCCATACAATAAAAGTGGTGTTTCCAGGTGTACATCTGCTGCAGGATAAGATGATTCCCCTCTCTCCTGGTGGTATAATGGTTTGAGTGTTGGACTAGGACTCTGGAGACCCATGAAATCCTCACATGGCCATGGAAGACCACTGTGTGACCTTGAGAAAATCACATTTTCTCAGCCTCAGAGGAAGGCAAAGGCAAACCCCCTCTGAACAAACCTTGTCAAGAAAACCTTGTGATAGGTTCACCTTAGAATAAGGCATACAACAACAACAACACATCAAGATAGATGCCTAACACATGGCACACACGGTTCACATATGTTACAGTCTACCTGCTGCAAATAAGGAATTGAATAAGGAATAATTCCTTATTCCAGAATTTGAAGGATTGAATGAAACATTAGTTGTCTCTTTTAATATGCAGTTTAGACTATATTTGTCTAACACACATGACACCATTTTAAATTCAAAATTAACTTCCCATATACAAAAAAATTATTTGCAGACCTTGTATTATTTCAGCTTGAACAGTCCCATTTCTTTCTGTAGTATATCTATTTGCTCACCTACAGATCTGCCTGTCTATCTCCTATGTGACTTGCATGGATGAAAACAAAACTGCCTAAGACAGTGAACAGTTCTGACACTGTGATGTTTAGTAAAGGATGCACTGTTCCTTCATGATTAGGAATGTTTGTCAGTATCCTAGAATCCTTCCCTATCTTTTGAAAAGTGACCTTCCATAGCAAGTGGGAAGGGCGGGGAAACGGTTTGGATTTAGATTGGATTTTGTATCAAAGTAATAAGAGAAAGAACAGGGATGTAATTTTGTTCTTTCCAATGACCATTAACAATTTTTATTTTCATTTATTTATATATGGCACTGAAAATGCTTGTTTCTGTGCAAAAGTCTTGTGCACAGATTTTGCCAAAACTTTCCTTTTCTGTGCAGAAAATTTTCTGTGGGGGAGAAAACATGAATCTCTTGCTCAGAATAAATCTCAAACTGCAAAGATTCTTAGTCAACCAGGATTCACATCATCAGGATTTCCCAGTACTTAAGATCCCAGTTTTCAACCATTTTTTGCATATTTTTAATTATTCTCCCTGCCTTTAGTAAGAACTGAGGATATTGACTATGAGAATAAATGTACCAGGAGCTTCCTTTTCTTTTTTCCTGAGGAATGATTCCTTATTCAGATGTACAACACTTGTATACTAAGTAAAGAACACCTGCTTAAAATAAGACAGAAGCAGCATATCTGTGAGTCCAGTAGCTGGGAAGGTGCGGGATGGTCTTTGAAGTTGCATACTCTTCAGGAATTATCAGTTCTGTTCTCCAATACACTCAGCAAGTGGGAATTATTGCTCTCAACTGCTTGGTGTTTGGGGACTCTCCCTCTGTTTGTACTGTATGTCTTCTTTTGTCAAAACAGGACACTGAGAAATGTCCTGGGAAGAGAGGAAGACACCAACAGCCCCCACAGCCCCCCACAACTAATCCCTTTCACACTACAGGGCACATTCTTTATTAAGATGGAGACCCCCTCCAGTATCACCACTACCACCACCCCATCACAGCTGGCATAGCCAGCAATGCCAATGGTTTCTGAATGAATACTTAACACTGGTTGTATGAGTAAGTTGAGAGGGGTTGTTCTTTCAGGCACAAAAAGGCCTAGTAATTTACAATAAATTTACCAATTTATGTCTTTGGAGTCATTTTTTCCCCCAAAAGTTATAGAATCCACATGTTGAGCATATATATGTTGTTGGGGTAGAACAAAATACTTTGCAATAGTTCAGAATGGGGGTAAGGGGGAATAGAAATCTGGTTTGAATGTTGTGTGGGGGGGGTACAACTACAGCAACCAATACTACCAGTGTCCTGTCTGGATACCCTCTTGTGAAATTTTACAAGTTTCAGTAAAGTTATCTTCATTCAGCATAATTGTCCACAGAAAATACTGTCAGCCAGAATCCTGTATGGTGGATACATAAGTATGAGCACCATAATTATAGTGCCACACACTGAATCCGAGCTTGATTCCCCCCACATAGACACAAAAGTCCTCATTTATCAGGAAGTGGCTGCTGTGATCAATGGGAGTTTGTTCCCATGTCACTCAAAAAAGTAACTAACTGTTGTTTCCAGTTTAAGAAAAGCTGACTTTGGCTTTGAGACCTACATGCCTTTAACAGCTTGACTGAGTTGTGGACTGCAGGTTATGAGCGCTAAAGGCAACTCACAATGCATATTTTTCTTCTTCTTCTTGAGTATCACAGCATTGAAATAACTGGCAGCTAGCCTAACCTACTGTTACTGGTAAAAAGAACATTCAGTCCATCTGTCTTTAATGAATTTCCTGAATGCTTCCCATATTATTGAAGAAGACCTTTTTAAAAAACAGGGAGATAGAGTGGGTGGAGGAGAGGGATTTGTAATCTTATCTACTTCCGGCTCTTCATTCAGTATGAGATGGGTTTAAGGAAGGGCTAAAGAGGTTGAAAGACATTTCGCTTCTCAGGTGCAAAGCAGAGATGAAAAGGGATAGACTGTGGTAGTGATGGAAAAGCTTTATATTGTGAGAGAAATCTTTGAATCTTTAGGGAGCACATTCAGCATGGAAACCATTTGATGTTCCTTTCAAAATGTGAATCATACACTCTCTATTAACAGGCAGGAAACGTGAGATGGTATATGCTTTATTTCAATAGGATAAGGCTTGCCTGACTGCTATTGGGTGCAGAAAACAAGAGTGAGCAAGCAAGCATGCTCCTTTGCCAATTGCCGCCATGCTTCACACAATTCCAATCTATCATTGTGTGGTGGCTTTAGCACCTCTTATTATATAAACCTGTCAAAGCATTACGATGTGAAAACAACACAATCTGCCCAGGCTGCAAAACAGTTATTGGAAGAGTCCATTTAGTTTCTTTTTTTTTTTTCTCCACCAACTGCCTGACACTTTAAGAAAAAATATGACAAGGAATTTATATTGTGTCCTTTACAAGAAAAATTACTTATTGTGCAGGCAAAACAAGCTTCTGTATTGTACTTGGACACCACAAAGAACTGAAACTGAAGCAACTGAAAGTCAAAAACATTTTTTTGCCATTAACTTTAAACTCTGCCATTTAAGTGCTGGTTTCTGTGACCTTCTGTATCTGTGTTCCCTTGCATATGTTTATTTTCAAAGCAGTTGGAATATTCCTTTTTTAAAAAAAATATGTGTTCCTACCAAGAAAGTACATTGACTACTTACCTAATCTGTTTTTATATTTCTTTTATGTTAGGAAAATGTCCATGACTGTAAAGGCTACTTATGGTGTACAGAGTACGCACACTGCTTCCTCCTCTCTCTCTCTCTCTCTCTCTCTCTCTCTCTCTCTCTCTGAGGAAGCCACCAGGCTGGAATCCTGTCAGTGCTCTATTGTGGTCAGGCTTTCTTATTTCTCTCTCAGATAGGTATGGCAGCTCCCCAATCTGATAAAGCACCCTGCCTTTTCCACACTGCTTTGCCTCCCCTTATAACACCAACTTTTTGTAAAAGGGTGATGCCTTTCAATGGTTATTTAGAACCCCTTTATAGTTCTATGATAGCATGTTTTCTGGGTGTCCTTAATCCTGTATACCACTCAGCCAAATCAGTATTTATAAAAATAAACTGTAATAGTTATTAAAATAACATACAAAATGAGGGTTGGAGGTCATATGCAGGTCAAAGGTAATATAGTTCTTCAGACTTCTTTTAGACAGATTCCTTATATCTTTAAGCTCTCATATGAGCACTAGTATTATAAATAGTCCTTTGGCTATACTCTCACCAAAGGCTCAAACCCCAATCTAGGTCACACTTTCTGACCAGATTCTACAATGGTTTAATTACTCTTTTGTCTCTCTTTAGTCTTTCCCTGAGAATTAAACCCTTCCCGCACACACAACCTCGCTGGCTGACTGGGGGATGTTACTCCAGCGCTCTTTCTCACTGAAGGACTGAAAATAACAATATCTTTTCCTTTCAGCCACCAGCCCCTCCCACATAGTAGAGGGCTGGGTTTCTCTCCTGAGGAGCCATTCCAGTTGACTGGCAACCTGTTTCTAGGCTGTTCTGGCATTTAGGATAGTCACATCCCCAGAACTCCATCACACTTACGCATGTCTAAGTTACTCTAAAAGAGCAGTACGGCATTTTTTTCCTCTGATGCACCATGTTCACATTCATTCAAGGTTGCTGAAAACAGAGTTGTGCATCTACTGTTGCACATGTGGATGTGCATTCTTGGCTGACATGTATTTATCTGACCCTGCTGAAATTGCTGGTTGTATTATTGTAATTATGATTTCAATTCTGTATCTGCGATGTTATGTAATGGTGGTGTTCACCACACAAAGTACAATCAACATGTAACTCCACCTATGCATATTAATGCTATACAACCATGATATAGGATCTCATAAACAAACTCATAAATAGTAAGTCTTTTTATTTACATTGGAGCTAGCACAGATATACTTATGGATTGAAAGGCTCACTTAGGACTTGCCCACAGTGAAGAAAACCTAAGTTTCTTGGGAGCTGGCTCTGCCCTCCCCCTCAGCCTCTTGCCAGTTCCAGCTTATTTCTTCCAGAGCACTGCGTGGATGCCAACATGGACCACAACTTCTCTTATATGATTAGCACAGATTGTGTTATTGTATTTTAAAATTATTTTTATCATGCCTTTCCAAAAATGGCAGATATCTTAAAATTAGATCTTAAAACTGCATTAATTAAATTTAATCGCCATCAGTGTCCCTACATTTTAGAAAGCAGAAAACAGACAGATCTATGCCACAAGGAGATTATGCTTTAATAGTCAGAGGAAGGCTTCCATTACAATTAGTAATTTCATTCTGCTTGTTGCAAGTACTGTAGTGATCAGGCCCTCCTCCCCTTCTCCATGATTCCTATTTGTAATTTTTAAAAGCATGCATGCTAAATACAAAGATGAATATAAAATCATGAGTAGTTTCGTCTTTAGGAAGTGGTGCAGAGAAGGGGACAACATAAGAAGGCAGGGCATTAAGAGCTCATTTTGAGAAAAGAGAAGCCCCACCTTTTGACACCCCATTATCTCATGACTTGCTGTTTTGACACTTTGAAGTTAAAGACAAGTTCCATTAATTCAATGAGGATTCATCCGTTCTTCTTGCCTACAGAGGCCAACTTGGAACTGCTCACATACACACACTGATTACAAAGTGAGCTGAAAGGCGGAGGTGGGGGAAAGGCACTAAGCTGGCTGAGAGACTTTGCAAGCAGTCTACACACAGTTAGTCCCAAGTGAGCCTCTGTAAATCCTTCAGGCTCCCTATAGTACAATATATGGGTTCTGCTTTTCAAGCAATTCCATTTTCTGATAGTGTTTCAGTCCCTAAGATGTCAGATAAGTGGGGGAAGCTTGTAGTTATATATACTTACTGTAGGTTTTATATCATCTTGAGTTGAGAACTCAAGTTTCATCCCAAAGTGAAATGGATTTAGAAGTGATGATTAAATGTTGTGATTTTGTCCAGGGCATGAGGAACAGAAATCTACTTCTATAATATCCTGTGTAAAATGGAATGACCAACTACTCGGGGGAGGGGTAAAAAAAGAGTCAAAATCTACAGCTCAGGGCAAATTTGTATCAGATGTATTTTCTCCCCAGTAATTACCTGCTTAAACCCAGCTTTCCCAGCTGATACTTGCCCCCAGGAAGCTTAGAATATATGGCATTGTGCTTTCTAGAAATGGACCACATTTCTCAAAACCCCAATCCTATTAAGAAATCTCCCTGAGTATTGATTTGAGGAGGATGAGCTGATGGCACGTTCCAATATGAAGAACGTTCCAATATGAAGAGAGAGCGAGGGGGGGCACTTTCAAGGGACTGAGATCTGAAATATTGATTCAGTCACATTAATTGAATTTTTGCCTCAAGAAGTGATTACGAAAATGTTTCTCCAATATTAATTTGTATCTGCTTTGGATAAGATTAACATTAATTTCTTTGCCAGTCCCCATTACACCTTTATTATTCATTAGCATCTCTTGTTGCAAGTGTAAGAGACCTTGCTGAAGCATGTTTATTCATAGACTAACCTTTTTAAATAATTCCAACATCTCTCTAACCGAAACCTTCCTGGCATGCTGAATATCTTGGCTTTGTTTCATTATTCAGTCCTTGTGCTCCGTCCTCCATTTGAGATGCTGAACATGAATCATACTTCTTTTCCCATCACTCTTTTCTTCCTATCAAAAAGTCCTCTGCAGTCCAATCCCAAAGGACAGTTCTGTGAACACACACACACGCGCGCGCGCACACATATCTAATTTCTACAAATGCCAGAATACAATTATTGATTCACACCCAGGGTTTTGTCAAATCTCCTCCTGCGTTTTTATTCATTGCTGCTTTGCTTTGTGCTTGAATATTTCGTTGGAATCTGTCTCTGATGAGAGCTCTAGAGTTGACATTTTATCTCTTCACAGTGCATGTAAACTTGTGAGCTCATTTTGTAGGCAAATAATGGACGAAAACAAACCAGGTCTTAGTGAGTAATTCCTCTCTCATGCTTTATCAAAAAACTGATGCATTTTATCATTGTTAAATGAGTGCAACCTTCTGGAATAACTGGCTGAATTTTCTTATTTTTCATTAATTCTCTTTTTTTTTGCAAAACAAATACAATTTTTGTTGCTTAGATATACCACTTGATATCACAGAGAAACTTTCACAACTGTGGAGGAGTTTCTACTTTGTGATTTGTTTTATTTAAAAAATACATGTAATCTGGCACAAGGGCCTTCTGAGCAAACCACGCTGGAAAGGACAAGTACATTTCGGCATATTCTGATTCTTTTTCTGAAAAGCAGAAGCAGTGGTACAAATAAATAATATCAGAACCTGCACTTAATGCTCTTATCTGAGACCCAATCACAATATGCAATTATACCACTATTTTTCTACTTTAACTGCCATGCTTCTATCCTATGGAATCCTGAGATTTGCTGTTTAGGAGAGGGCATTTTGAATTCTTGGCACAAGCACTCTTGTGCCTCACCAAACTACAAATCCCCAGATTCCATAACACTAAACCATGACAGTTCAAGTGGAATAACAACACTTTAATTTTGTAGAGTGAGTGGGTCCCTCACGTCCTGTTAGACAGCCATGTTGTAGGCTGTGTTAGAATTTCTTTGCTTCTATACACTATAATTTCATGACAATTTACAACTGTTTTTTGATATGAGAGACAGAAAGAGAGAGAGAAATGTTTGGTCAGTCTGATTGAAGAAAAAAGAAAGAAAGACTGAATATGTTCAGTATTGCATTTTGAACTCAACAGATTATTGCACTACTGTGACTAAGGAATATTATTTATTTATTTATTTAATTTATATCCCAACTTTCTCCTGACAGTGGGATTCAAGGTGGCCAACATTAAAACAGAATAAATCAAAACATCTATAAAAGTATAAATATAAAAGTTTTTTAAAAATTAAACCATTTATAATGGTAAAACATTAACATGCTAAAAATATTATTATTAAATATATTAAAATGCATTAAAAATTATACCAATCTTAAAAGAAACCAGCATAGCATTAAGAGTCCACACCCAATCAATTATAAAAGCCTGCTGGCACAAAAATCTCTTAGCTTGTTGTCAAAAGGAAAGCAAAGATGGAGCTATCTTGGCCTCTCTAAAGAAGGAGTTCCAAAGTATGGGACCAGCCAGCAAGAAGGTCCTCTGCCCTGTTCCCATCAAACACACCTGAGAGGGTGGTGGAACAGAGGGAGGGGCCTCTCCAAATCATATTGAAGTTCCACTGGGCTCATAAAGGGAAATGCAGTCCTTCAAATAACCTGGGCCCAAGTCATAAAGCTCAAAATGAACACCTTGAATTGTTACCCCGATGACAGACCCCATCCCGAGGAATATAAATTTGATATCAAATATGGCTGCCATGCCAGAGTGGTTGCCTGAGTAGGTATGTAAACAAAGAGGTCAAACGACTGAAACTAGGTCAGGCCAGGAAAATCCCCAGTCACGTTCCCCTAGGAGACCTCAGGCTAAACATGTATGCATGGACAAAGGGTCCCCAGCCAAAAACAGCCAACTTGAGGGGATTATTGGATTTTCCCCAGGTTGAGCAAATCCAACTTCCTACATGGCAAGATCCATCTGCATAAACCAATCATGTAAACTACTAAGTTGATATTGTGTGGCATTTCTTCCTTTATCTTGGCCATTGTTCTTCCCAGGAGAGGACCTGCTCTGGAGGTACATTCTGCCCTATAAGTAGTCCCAGTTTTTGAGGGTCTCTTCAGAGACCTCCCCACCATGCTAGCAGACTGGCACTCTGTTAGTTGAGTGATCCCCTCAGCCGCCTCTCTTCACTAAGTTCTATCCTTCTCGCCACTTCCCGGACTGAAGACTTCAGGACAGGTGCAGTATCACCACCTTTACACCCTCTCCACTGAATCTCCTATCAATTTTCACCTTTCCTTTCTCAATAGGCCTTGTGTGCATGAGTGAGTGAGTGTGTTAGTGCATGAGAACACATTTATTAATAAAATCTAA
Source organism: Ctenosaura bakeri (assembly GCA_948474755.1). Lineage (NCBI taxonomy): Eukaryota > Metazoa > Chordata > Lepidosauria > Squamata > Iguanidae > Ctenosaura > Ctenosaura bakeri. The sequence continues at coordinate 7,654 of CAOLHI010002645.1, read as the reverse complement.
TTATTGATATGTTTGTCTGGCTTTTCACTTGGTCTGACCCCATAAACATTGGGTAAAAGATTCTGCTGGGTTACCCTGCCTCTCATTTTGCCATTGCCACTGCTCTGCTAATTTCCCCAATCTTTTCATCTTTTATTTATTTATTTAATTATTTGTATCCCGCCTCTCCATATGGATCGAGGCGGCGAACAACTTACAAATAGCATGTATTTCGATACATTTCTATACATCTTGGAGCAAATCATGGTGTCCCCCAGGGACCCCTAGAAGTAAAGGTAACAGTATTGTGCCCTTAAGCAGTCCAGCAGTCATTGGAGCTGTAGCCAGCCCCAGTTAACAACCTGGCTGCAGCTGTTTGGGCCAAGTGTAGTTTCTGAGTATTTTTCAAAGGCAGCCCTACATACAGAGGTAGACCAAACAGGAGGTAACTAAGGCATGTAGTACTGTGGCCAGATCTGACTTCTCCAGGAATGGGTGTAATTGCTGTGCAAAAGCACACTTGGTAACTTCTGAAATCCAGGCCTCCAGACCCAGGGTTAAATCCAGGAGTACCCCCCAAACTGCAAACTGTGTTTTCAGGGGGAGCCCCATCTATCACAGCCTAAATCTCTATTCTCAGATCTGTCTTTCAGCTGACCAGGAATACCTTTGTCTTGTCTGGATTCAGCTTCAGTTTGTTTGTGCCCATCAAATCCATTACAGTTGCCAGCTTCCTTGGAATTAGGTGGAAAAGAGTAATAGAGCTGGGTATCATCAGTATACTGGTGACACTTGACCCAAAAACTCCAGACAACTTTTCTCATGTAGCTTTTAAATAGCATGGGAACAAGATTGAACCATGAGGTACTCCAAAGGCTAATGGCTACGGAATCAAGTAGGAACAGAGTAACTGTAAAATAATACAAGAACAGAGTCACTATAGAATAATACCTCCAAGCCCCATCCCAGTAAGGCAAATCGGAAGGATACATACCATGGTCGATGATATTGAAAGCCACTGAGAGATCCATCAGAATCAACTGGGACACACTTCTCCTGACCAGTTCCCTGCACAGGTCATTCACAAAGGTGATCAAAGCTCTCTCTGTCCCATATCCAGGTCTGAAGTCAGACTGGAATGGATCAAGATAATCTACCTCATTCAGGAACCCTTGAAGTTGAGAAGCTACCACATGTTCTAGTACCTTGCCCAAAAATAGAATGTTAGAGACTGGTCTACTGTTATCTAATAAGTAGGATCCAGAGAAGTGGGTTTTTTTCCCTGGAAGAACTCTTACCACAGCCTCCTTCAGGCATGTTGGGATCCTGCCTTGTTGAAAAGAGGCATTAATCACTTCTTTTACTCACTCAGCCAGTCCCCCACTGGAATGGTAGGGGTCTAGTACATATGTAGTGGCTCTCACTTCTCCAAGGATCCTGTCCATATCCTCAGGCTGCACAAACTGAAAAGTATCCATCAACACTGCACAAGCAGAGGTGAAGATTACATCCACCAGAACTGTACCAACTCTGGCATTTAAGTCAGAGCACATCAGAGTGATTTTGTCTGTGAAAATAGTGGTCAAATTCTTCACAGTGGGCTGCTGGGTGGCTTACATTCTCCTGAGAGTCAAATTGGAACACATCTTTGATCACTTGAAACAGCTCTGCTGAATGGTTCTGTGTGGCTGCAATAGTGCCAGCTCAGAAAGCCCTTTTTGCTACCTTTATTGCCCCACCATATGCCTTCAGGTAGATTTTAGCCTGTTTTTGGTCAGACTCACTCTGAGTTTTCTGCTACTGCTTCCTCTAGTCTTTGTCTTATTTGTTCGTTGCTGCCAGCAGCTTAGAAAATCAGGGGGCTGGTCAGGGGGGCAATCATGTTTACCTCCCTGGTATTTGCTTCTGCAGCCTTACTACTGAATTACATTGAGCTGAATTACAAACCCTATTAAAAATAATATATTCTAAAAGTAAAAGTAATAAATCAAACATCAGAAACCTTGGGAGACAAGTGAAAATCAAATAAGATCAATCTGTGAATAAAAATAAAATAACCATAGCCAATGACACTGAGATTGTGTACAATAATGCAGAGTCACACCTTAATTGTGCTACACATCTCTTGTGTTGCATGATAGTGTTGTACATTTGACCGAAGACACCAAATGTAGAACTGAATTCACAACTCCCACATGTGTCAGTGTACAGCATGCAATATACATCAAGAGGTGATGTGCATCCCTGCACAACTCCACTTCTACAAATTTGAGCTAACATGGCAATTCCACATTGGACAAAAAATGTCCAGCCCCTTCTTCAGTTGAATTTATGCTTGTGTCAGCCACCAATAGTATTCCAGGTGATGTTAGCATTGTTCTATAACTGTTCCAAGCTGGACACCCCTGGACTAAAAATATTTCTAAAAACAAAAAGAAAGAATGTGTACTGAATAGGATCAGGTGGAGTAGGCACCAATACACCCGTACCAGCCCGAGACCATTTGCACACTACACTGTTACAGTGCTATTATTCCACTTTCAACATCCCATGGAATCTTGGGCTTTGCAATTTAGGGAGCGGCATTTAGGATTCTCAGCCAGAGAGCTCTTTGGCCTCAGTAAACTACAAACCCCAGAATGCCACAGGATGTTGAAAGTGGAATAATAGCACTGTAATAGTGTAGGGGCAAAAATGGCCAGAGTATTTGCAACAGGTTTTGATACTGGCTGGTCACTGGCAAGCAGGGCTGTGCTGTAGGGTTCTGAATATCTGGCCTGGGATCCTCTCCAGGTCTGTGTAGAAAACTGCAGTGTGAGTCAGATTTTCAAATGCTGTTGGTATAAGCAAAGACAAATGCACATACATTCAGCCTTGCTACACTTCAGTATCTCCATGCTAATGAAAGCAATAGCACTGCTGATGTCACCGTGTCTGACTTGCAGCTTGCCACTTCCCTCACAATGTGCTTACTCTTCCAGTCTAATTTTTTTCCTTATTCATTACAGCCAGTAGATTGCACCTGCCTTTAGCATTTGAACTGACATGTGCAGAATGATAATAGATTGTTAGTCAAGGGCTGATGGGTACAGCTAGCCAAGAGAAGAGGAAAGGAATTGCTATTGCTTCCAGACTTACCAGTATTACTATCCATTAGGGAGGGATTGATGCTTATCATTTGGCACTGTCTTTAAAATTGCATTGGTAACTAGTTTCAAAGAAAATATTGCCTTAGAATGGCCTGTCACAATCAGATAAAGCTCACATACTGCCACGTAAAAAAAATATAATTTTTTAGTCCCTGACTACCTTCTTCTCTTCCCCACTTTCTGTCATAGCATCATTCAGGCAACTGGAATTATGTGAGCCAACAATTGGATATGCTACTGGATCTCACTCCTTCTGTTGTTTCCCTGGGCCTAGGGTTCTCAAGTTTCCACACATTGAAGAGAGGGTAATGAATCCTACTGTACTTGTGTATGCTCCCTGTGGCTTTGCAGACTATGCATAGTTCTACTTCATCTGAGAAGTCCATACCCATGCAAACCTTCAGCCCAAAAAGACAAGTGGAGCTATTTGACAGGAACTCACACTTGGATTTTATTTTTTATTTTTTTTTATTGCAATTCCTTGAAATCCCAGAAGTTGGTTGGATGTTTCTGGGAGCTGTCATCCAAAAAGATATCTCAATCTCTGACAGAAAGGCAATGATCATGAACGACTCAGGAGCAAGTGTTTCTCTTACTATCCCCCCACCCCTTGCAAGTAGCCATATTAGTGTGTATATACCTAGGGCATATATAGTTGCTAAAGTACAAGGAAGATTTTCAGTCTGTATTTTTTTTTTTTTTGTAAAATAATAAAACGGCCATATGCCACCTCAGACAATGTTTCAACTGTGCAGATGAGTGTGGAAACAGCTATTATACAAGCCTTGTACCACACTGGGATACAAACCAAGCATTAGTGATGCTATGCAAACCAAATGGCCTATCGCTTTTGTGCAGATTGTCATACTTTCTCAAGTAGCTGTCCTCTTAGTTTTGACCTTTTCAGCTTGTGGGAAAATTCAAGAAAGAATTCCTGCTAAGCAGTATTGCAGTTACGGAATGCATAATGATTAGGTTATTGTTGACAAGCAACATGTTTATACATCATAAGATCTTTAGCATTTTTAAGAAAAACATGCTAAAAATTGATTCTCACCTTTTTCCAACAGTCCAATAATGTGTTGCTTTCTAAATTATCTGGGTGGCAAATTTAAAATTTATCACCCGGAAAAGCCAATATCTTATTCTGTTTCCGTTTCTCTGTTCTTCGTTTCTTACACTTTCATTATATGAACACCACCGATGCTTGTGTAGTAAGTGCAACAGGTATAACATACACTTTATAATTTGTAACTGGTGATAACTTTGTGGAATATAGTGCTAGCTATACATCTTTCTGTGCCTTTGATATTGGAGAGGTTACACCAAGAAAAGGTAGTAGGAAAAACATTCTAGCAATAGATAAACGGTCTAAATCTGTAGAAGGCAGAAATAATGGCACTCCTGAAATGCTGATTTCAGATGATTTAATGGCCAGAGGACCTAAGAGAAAGAGATAGATGAAGAAGCTGAAGGAGGAAGAAGGTGAAAATGGAGTCAATAGAGGATGTGAATGCCAGTGCAGAAGCTGATGTCTAAAGATCTAACCCCAAAGCAGCTGTCTCAGACAGCATATCCTTAAATTGTCCTGATTTGTCATGATCGATATTCTGTCACCCCACTTTTTCAGCTGCTTTTAAAGTGTTCATTTCTCTCTCCTCCTCCTTCCACTTTCTCTCTTTGTCCTCACCTTACTGAGTACAAAGTAAAAAAGTGGTTTGCACTCAATTTACTCAGAAGGGAGAGAGAAGAGGAGGGGAAGAATCTTGCCCTTCCCAGTAGGCTCTGTTACCCCAAAAGGTGGGTGACTCAGGGGGTCCACCTGAAATGCCAATGCCTTTGTGAAAAGTTGGGGAATTATACCTCAAAGGAGACCTGCAATTGGGGGGTGGGAGTAACCACAAGATCTCTTCATCTGTCTATACCAGTACAAAGTGAAAGACACCAGTTGGAGGCCAAATAATGTTTTATTGGGGGAAATCACAAACACATGCAAGATTCAAGCAGTCTCGTAATCACTCAAGGCTAACAGAGGGAAAGGAGAGAAAGATTAGATAGCAAAGAGATTTGGGGATGAAGTGGGTGTTACCGCAGTTGCTAGCCCAGATTTGTGGGATATTAGATATTACTTTGATATCAATAATTCGGCTTTCTTTACCTATTCCTCTCCACATGCTGCGAGGACCCCAGACAAGCTCGCAGACAGGCACGGCCGCTAATTGCTGTAATATTCCAGACAAATACAGGCAGGCCAGAAATAGCCGTCCTGCTGCTTCAGGAGACCTCAAGGCAAGTATCCTATTATGTATGCACGCTACTTACAAAGAACTCCCTGCCCCCGAGCAGGCAGCTTGATTAAGACGAATACTCATCTGTCGAGCACTCTGCATTTGCATACTGGCTACTCTATTGACAATTCGGACTTAATCATGCTAAATTCTGACCCTTCAGATGCTTTGTCTCCAGCCCGAAACTCATTGTTTTCCCCAAGTGTGGACTAGCCTATGGCCACATTTTCCCCTATAAGAACCCCTGACTTTGAGAGCTTCCTCAGATCACTCCCAACTTCCATTCTGCCTTGCTGCCGCTTTGCTTGTTGAGCCTTCCCCTCAGTCTCACGCACTGAGAAATTCCATACCTATGAACCTCTGCTGCAGACTACCTGGGCTTCAGGACAGGTGTAGTATTACCCAAACCAACAACTCCTCTAAAAATCCCTCTATCCCACTCCAACCTTTATTTCTCTAGTTATCTGAGTGAGTGTGCTGCATACACTGTTTGATTGTATTTTAATAAAAACAGTTATTATTATTTCACTTCTGTTTGTTCCTTGACTCAGCCTGACCCCACAGACATTGGGTAAAAGATCTCACTCCGTTGTCCTGCCTCTCGTATTGCTAGCTTGTGCTCTTTGACTAATTTCCCCAACTTGTATAATTTGGAGTGCGCTTAGGTGTCCCTGGGGACCCCCAGAAATCAGGGTAACATGGGTGATAGTTACTGATCCAGAAGCAGAAATTTGAGAACAAGCATAGCTCAGATTGGGGGTCTGGGGTCAGTATAATGAACAGGAATCTAGGGACCCTCGTGCAGTGTAACACACCAACATACTTTGAAAGTACTAGCAAAGAATCAAGGTCTGAGCCAGGGTTTAAATGCCCTTTTTCCGTCCAGAAGAGAAGTATGTTAATTGCTCTCTGGCAAAGCAGATAAAAGGGGGTCTAGAACAGGCTAAGGATCTTGACTTCAGGAGGCAAAGCATTGATGGAGGCTGTGATAGCCCCTTAATTGGTCATTGGTTGCATTATCAGAGCTGCCAAGCTGGCTTTTATTTTCTGAGATTGAACAATTGATAGATTATCTCAAGCCCATTAAGTTGGGGATCTCCAGCTAATCTTCATGAACTTATGACCTGGCCATGCTGATGTCATCTGCCAAACCACAATTGTCCCAGTCAGAGTCCTTTTTCACGTGGTGTTCAGCCATAAGTGTATAATGCATATTTTTGCCAATTAAATATGATTCATCACCAATTTTACCATATCATGGGCTGGGATGTACAGTACAGCCCCAGAAAACATAAACTACTGAAGCCTCTAGTATCTTGTGTGTTCTTCTAATTAACAACTTTTGCCATCTTAATCACACTCTCTTTCTTTACCTCTGTGTCTCCGCAAAAGCTCCATTCTGGTCCTACCTTCCTTTGTTCCTTCAGTACCAAAATCTGCCCTGAGGCCTTTTCTCACTATTTTACCCTTCACCAGCAAATAGCCTGTCCCACTCCTTCTATCTCAGCCCTCATCTCTCCCAGACCTAGTTCCCCCTTTTCTTTCTTCCTCTTCTCAAGTCTTAAGTTTTATCTGTCGCCCAGACCTTTAGAAGACATTTGTTGCTTTGTGTACCTTTAAGTCATTTCCAACTTATAACAACCCTAAGGCAAACCTATCATGGAATTGTTACCCAAAAAGATGGGAGGCCTTGAGGTCCACCAGTGGTGCCAGTGTCTCCTTAAGAAACTGGGGGAATTATAGCTCAAAGGAGGCCTGAGAGAGTAGGATAATGGAAGGATTTTTTTTCACCTGTGTATACCAGTATTAACTGTAAGACTCCAGTTAAAGGTTTAAACAGGGTGTTTTTATTAGAAATTAACAGACAAAGATGGAAGAAATCAAGCATTCTCACAAATCATACAAGGCTATTAAAAGAAAGACTGGATAGAGGTTTTGGGTGTAGAAGATGATATTTACCAGTCCTGAAGCAGAGGATAAGAAAATGAGTAGCTCAGACACGAGAGTTTGAGGGCAGCATGAAGGAACAGGAGTCTGGGGTACAGCATGATGCCCAAAGTGCTAGCAAATTGCCTGGCTTGGAGCTAGGGTATAAATATCTCTTTTCCTACCCTGAAGGAGTCTCCTTCTTCAGAGGTTTTTAAGCAGAGGCTGGATGGCTATCCATTAGAAATGTTTTGGTGGGTGTTCCTGCATAACAGAGGGTTGGACTGGATGGCCCCCGTGGTCTCTTCCAAC